>CM002480.1:20256548-20269977 GCA_000325765.3 Leersia perrieri | reverse complement strand
GCATTCGCGGCCGCCGCCACGGCCGCGCTCTCCGGACGGCCGCACCACCCGCTAATCCGCCTCCGCCTCGCCCTCGACGGCCTCTTCGATCAGGCCTTCGCCGCCACCGCCGCCGGCCACCTCGCCGCCTGGCTCGCCGCCGCCGCGGGGCGCGGGGTCGAACGGTTGGAGCTCCACCTCCCCCGCTCCCGCCTCGCCGTCCTCCCGCCTTCCCTCGTCGCCTGCACGAATCTCACATCCCTCACCCTTCGCCTCGACCACTACGCCCACCCTCTCCCGTCCCTCTGCTCGCTGACCCGGTTGTCCCGCCTCCACCTCGCCTCCATTACGCTTGCTGGTGGCGACTTTTTTGCGGACCTCTTCTCGTACTGCAAAGATCTCCGCTATCTGATCCTTGAGCAATGCCGCATCGGTGCACTCTGCCTAGCCGGCTCGACGCAGCTTTGCTCGCTCGCCATCACGGATTGTTCATGGACTCAACAGTCTTCTGTTGCCTTCTCCGATATGCCGGCGTTGCGTACTCTCCATTACTCGGGAGCAATGGCGAGCAGGCACATTATCGACAATGTCGATTATTTAGATGAAGTTGTTCTTGCTATTAAGAAGCCGCAGGTCAAGCTCCAGGAGCCTAATCTCAGAGAGCTCCTTACTTTGGTTGGGAATGTACGGAGCCTTATGCTTTCACCCTGGTGCATCGAGGTATATTACGAATACTCTTGATCTGGTGAAGTAATTTTTGTTTTTGAGGGATCTAATTATTGAGCTGTGAATAACTCTGTAGCAATTTGCACGTCCCGAGGAGTGGTCCAAGGTGCGGCTAAACAAAGTGAGGCAGTTGGCATGTATAATAGAGAGGAGAGAAGAAGGTGCTTCATCCATTGCCCCCTTGCTTGCGAATTGCCAGAATGTGGAAGATCTATCTGTATCCGTCGTGGTGAGATATTATTATTTCACTGTTACTTATATTTTTGTGGAACACATTGTAGCAATGCTGATGGTGTGATTGCTTATTCTTGCAGCCATCGCAATGCAAGCGGAGATGGGGTAGCGAAGATGGAGCATACCAGGGTGTTCTGGGTGGTAAAGGGGTCGCGCTGAAACATCTCAGGGCCGTTAGGATGGTATACATTGATGAGAGCAAGAGTGGATTGGAGCTGGTTAAGCTTCTACTCAAGAACACACCAATGTTGGAGATGATGACTATTGTGCCTTCGATGGATGGCCTTGAGCAGGCAAAGTTCAGGCGCAGGGTATTGAAGCTGAGAAAGGCATCCCGAGATGCCGAAATCCAGTTTTCGGCTACTGGATAATGAGATGACTGTGTTATGTCGATTTATGGAACCTCATGGTGTAGTCCTGGAAGAGTTGTTGGCTTGCCTACCATTGATGAGGTTCTTCCGGTCTTATCCTGGCTAATTTAACTGATTATAGAGTTGATAGGCATTTCCATTCATCACCGAGCTCCATTTAGATTGACATACTTATAACTCCAATCCTATAGTGAAGTAGCTTTCATCCTAAGATATATTTTTTTACATTTGTTGGATATTGATACTAAGTTTTATCTTAGTTGGATATAGTAAAAAATTTCCTCAATAGCTAAAAGTTAAGGAAAACAGTACTTTATGAAGACAGGTGGATTTTCTATGGTGTATACAGTTATGAGATTGTCATTTAAGTTAATTGTTGGCCATTTAATTAATATAAAAAAGTTTTTTAGGTAAAGCTACTATTTCCTATGTTTCACATTGTAAGGCGTTTTAAATAGATTCGTATGTAGGTCAATGTATATGTTTATATTTTGTCTAAATTCATATGAATGTGAGTGGATCTAAAAAAAAAGATATAGAGGCTTAAAAAAACCTCTTACAACAGAGGGATCATCAAACTTATAAGCTGCTCTAAGCTTGCATGTTACACGGACAATCAACAAGCTCATATACAAAAGGAGATATGTAGAGCACAGACAGGATAAATCAAGTGCCCATCTTGCTTGCTAGAAAAGTGAGGAATTGATGCTAGCTGTGTTGGTGGGCGATGCGGTTATGCTTATGCCATATGCCCTCGCCATTGAGATCTTGAGTATTTTTGACTTGAACTTCGGTGCCTATCTTTACTCCCTCTGTTTTATAATATATCGTTTTATAATGTAAGGTGTTTTGACTTTTTTTACAATATTTAACCATTTATCTTATTCAAAATTTAACTTTTATGATAAGACTTAGTTAATTTTTTTTAAGTTTAACCATCTATAATTTCTAAAATGCTTAGTTTTAAAAAGAGAAAATTAGAGTCGTGCTATTATTATTTCTCAAAATTAGAGATATGTCATCCTGACATTGACTAACGGATGACATATTTTCAACTTTAAAAATATGGTGTGTATAGATTTAGCTTGATTAATATTATTATCGTAATGTTATTGAATTTTATAAGGTTATTCTGATATCTAAAGTAGTGAAAGTTGTAAACTTTCTAGCCATCTCATTGTGCCACATCCTCAAAAATACAGTAGCCGTTGGATTAAAAGTTTGGACAAATAATAGTCATTGGATCAAAATGTATATGTTAAGAATAAAACAATTAATAAAGTAATCATACATAAATGTCTAGAGAATTCTAGTATATACTATTGACGCATATGATAGAGGGAGAAAATAAAAAGAAGAAAAAAACTAGAAACTTCTAGTAAAATTGATGGCTAAAAAGTTTTATGATTTGATAAAGTCATAACCTAAATGTCAATATTCATGACTGAAAGAAGTAGCAAATAGGCCGGCCTTTTCCTGACTTGGAGTCATTACATGGGTGGGCTTGGGTGGGCTTTGTACTGGACTGATCCTGGCCCTTAGTATCAAATGATGGTTCTAAGCGCGTGTTCAAATCCTGGCACGCTCATATTTCTCTCTTAATTAAATTGATAGTGGATTCTTTCCCACTATCTAACCTTTTTTTTATAATCAATACTGCGTGATTGTGAGAGGCAGAAAATGAGAAATTGTGTTTCCATCTGCAGCCATTAGTTGGCAACTGAACATTTATTTACTCAGCTAATATACTTAAGTTGACGATCATCAAGCTGTATTCTTATTAATTTTGACGTGGAAACGTGGCCGTACACTATTGACATATCCTTTTCTCTTAATACGCCTACAGTTTCCTGCACTGTGCCTGTCTATCGAATTTGCCATGCAGACTGGCGGCGTACTTCGGTGAGAGGTACCATCGGCATCGCCGCATCGGCGTACACCCAATACCAACGGTAGTTGCGTATGCTGAAATGGCAGATGCGAGCGTCACCGTCACAAAACAGGGAATTGAGAGGAAAAAAATAATATCGTCGTCAATTCACCATCAATTGCGTGTCGCGTCGTCACAGATCGGAAGCAATCAGCATTCTCATCAGCATGTTGGTATTTGTTGTTGCTGTGCTGCGCTCGGCAAAGTCTCAACAATCCTAGCCATGTTGGTTTTTTTTTCTGTGCTCAGCAAAATCCACATCTGCAATTATCTGCCGCATCGCCTTCGCATCTATCCCGGGCTCAACTGCATTTTCCTTCCACATTTAAATCACCACTTTTCATTGGCTATTTAAGGCCTCGCAGCGGTACATGTCATTAAGTACAAGACGAATCTGCTCCGGTGTCAGATCAAGTGAGGAAAAGCCTTTTGGCGTTGCCTCTGATTCTGCATATAGACAGACTATAGCATGTGATGTATGGGACTGTTTGGATTCAGGGATTTTTCTAAATTTATATTACATCAGATGTTTGGACGTCAATTAGAAGTATTAAATATAGACTGATAATAAAACTAATTACATAAATGAAAGCTATTTCACGAGACGATTTTTTAAGCCTAATTAATACACGATTAGCAAATATTTACTGTAGTGTCATATTCGCTAATCATGGACCAATTAGACTCAATAGATTCGTCTCGCGAAATAGTCAAAAGTTATGGGTGGGTTTTATTAATAATCTACGTTTAATACTTCTAATTACTGTCCAAACATTCGATGTGACATGGACTTAAAAAAAAGTTGATGGAACCAAACTGAAATTCCCCATATGTGTTGATAATAGACTGTAGAGTAGGGCTGTAGGGGTACTGTTCTGTTTCAGTTTTTAGTAGAGCTGTAGGGCTGTAGTATTATTCTTTATACTCCACTAGTAAACCATGTTAAAGTTAGGGCCATTTCAGTTACAAGAATGTCCCTCTCGTACTAATCTCGGATTATTTATGACCTATACAATGCAAAAACTGATCTTGCCTGGAAGAATTGAAAGTGTCAATGCGTCTAGCTACCTCTTCATCTTATTATAGGTAATTTCATACACGACATCTTCTGCGACCAGCACGACAAAACTATCGACCATATTCTAAAGACTTCCTCTATAATTAAAGATAGTTTGTTATCTCTAAGTATTTTATAAAATAGGTTATAGATATTCATTTGAGAAGGCGTAAGTGTATAACACCCCAAATCTTAGCAACTCTAGAGGGCAATCCATTCTGCCATTAGACAAATGTGGTGCTTCCCACCTGACGAATCGTCTTCCTACTCCTTGTGCATAAGCCGTAAGAAAGTTCGTAAGGAACAATATCAAGGATTCAACGTAATTATCTTGTTGGGTGCATGATCAATCTAAAAGGAGCAGAATAACCAAGTCTTTAACCAAAAGCAAATATATCGAATGTAAGTGACGGCAACAACGTAGCAGCTGAGGGTGGCATCGCGAGAGTTAGTCTTCTAGCTTTGTGTAGTCGCCGATGTCGCAGTGTTGTGAAATTGGCTTTACCCCTCCATTTTTCTCCTCTGTTTTACTAAAAAAAAACATTTATCCTTATAAAGTAGGCAATGCTTTTGTGTATTCCCAAAAATGCCAAGGTGCAGGAAAAACGTTTATGGCCTTTGACTTCGGGATGATCTACAACAATTACATACTTGTGTGAAGGATAAGAGCAATAACAGAATCACGAAACTAAGGTTGTGTTTGCGACTCTACATTACAGATCAATAGTAGATTTAGACTTTGTAAGTTAAACTGAAGTGGTTTAAATTGTATATTACATGTAAAATAGAAATGAAATGATTCGCCCAAATACAATACAATTAGTTTGGTCATGGATCAGTTCTAATAAATCTCAAATCTGGAAATGTGAAGATTTGTTTGAAAAATATATCTGGGATTAATCTAGCACGCAAAATGAGGTAAATAAATAGTGTATGATTAATTAAGTATTTAACTATTACAAACTTTAAAAAAGACTTTATTTGATATTCTTATAGAAGCTCCATACGTAAAACATTGTGCACAAAACACATTGTTAGTTCAGAAAGTGCCCACAAAAATAAGAAAGTAGTTGTTCGGAATAGGTGTTTAAAACGTTGTCGTCTCCAAATTCAGTACCAAGTGCGAGTTTGAAACTGTATAGAAATATTGGTTTTTTGTTGCACGCTAAACGATACAATCTATTAGCACATAATTGATTGAGTATTAGTTATTAAAAACTTAAAAAATAGATTAATCTAATTTTTTAATAAACTTCTATATAATTTTCTTTTGCTAAAAAACACACGAATAAGTATTTTGGGAAGCGTGCTAATGGCAAGCGAGGAAAAAATTCAGCCAAAAAGCTGATTAGAACGCGGCCTAGTTTGATTCTGCTCTCAATTCTCAACTGCACCTGTACTTTTGATCAAATTAAAGATGAAACCAAACCACACACAACGTCCACTTTTAATCTTGTAAAACTCGTTTTTAAATAGATGTTGTTTTAGACAATGACACGGTCTATAATATATATGCTTTTTTGGCTACTTTTTTTTACCGTGTGTTTAAGAAACTATTAAAAGTATAAGCATAAAAATGTGTTTTTCATGAAAAATATAAATATAGCAATGCCATTCTCTTGTGTCGAATCTTGATGTTTTTTTTATCAATCAGTCATTTAAGATTTTGAGCTTTTATTGTCTGCATTCTAACGACCATTGAGGGTACAATGGAGAAAAAATTAAATTGAATGTGATTGATATGACAAAATATACTCAAAACGGTATCTATTTTGGGACAAATTCAATATCTTAAAACGATATCTATCTTGAGATATAGATAATAATCGAATGGACCATGGAGTATTATTAACGGGCGCAAAAACCAAAGTGAGAGCTTGTTTGATACCGTTCCAACTCTAAGATTTTTGTCCCGTGGAACTGGAGTTATAACAAACGATTTGAAAATTCTGCAAAATATAGAATGGAGTTGCAGCTGTGCCCGTAAAAGATATAATACGAAAGTAGTAGAGCTATATTAATTTCGTCAGTTTTCCAATTCCACTTTACACTCTCAGAGTAGAAGTTATAGTCCTGAGTTCATACTTCCGTTCCATGCATTACTCCGTACCTAGAGTGGTAAACTCAGGACAGTTACTGCTTTTTACCAATTCATTGATCTTTGGAGTCAAACCCAACAACAGCATTTGGACAAATCCTCATCACTTGCCAGCACCAGCAGGCCAGCACCCATTACTGCGACGAGGGCCTGAGCCAGCAAGCAGGCTGCTCTTACACCAGGCGAATCAAACCTCGCGCGCTCCACATTAACCTTGTAACCAACCAACCCCACCCGTCGACGAATCGACCTTGCTCTACTTCCACGGCAAAAATGCGGGGCAAATTACGGCCACCACTCTCGCAGTCTCGCGACAGCGAGTGAAGTGAACGAGACGAGCTGTATGCCTGTATGTACTACTGCGTGTACTAGCCTTTAAAGCTGGCCTCGTGGCCGGCCACCTCCCCCCACGCAGGCGCAGAGCGTCTTGACTCGCTCTCACTAGCTCGCTCGCGCACGCACGCGATCGACCGAACACGCCGGCGCGCGCGGCGCCTCCTTGTTGTTGGGAGGAGGCCAGGGAGAGAAGATGAGCTCGCCGGTGCATGGCGACGACAAGAAGGGGAAGGGGGAGAAGGAGGCGGCGGTGAAGGCAGAAAAGGTGCCGTTCCTGAAGTTGTTCTCGTTCGCCGACCGGTGGGACTACGTGCTGATGGCGGTGGGTTCGCTCGGCGCGTGCGCGCACGGCGCCTCCGTGCCGGTCTTCTTCATCTTCTTCGGCAAACTCATCAACATCATCGGCATCGCCTACCTCTTCCCCACCACCGTCTCCGGCCGCGTCGCCAAGGTAAAGTAATTAACATACCCAGCCGGCATCTCGATCCACCCATGCCGCTGCACCGTGCGTTGTCATGTAACAAAAATCTGTGTGTTGTGCATGCATGCAGTACTCGCTGGACTTCGTGTACCTCGGCATCGTCATACTCTTCTCTTCGTGGACCGGTACTCCCTGAAATTCCTGGTCGACGCGCAGATTTTAGAGACGCGATCGATGCAATGCGCGGTGGTTGATCGGTGGCTCACTCCCGTGCGTGCGTGCGTGTTTGCTGCAGAGGTGGCGTGCTGGATGCACACGGGGGAACGGCAGGCGGCGAAGATGCGGCAGGCGTACCTCCGGTCGATGCTTGACCAGGACATCGCCGTCTTCGACACCGAGGCCTCCACCGGCGAGGTCATCAACGCCATCACCAGCGACATCCTCGTCGTCCAGGACGCCATCTCCGAGAAGGTACGCACATACCCGCCAACACCTTACCCCAAGATCCCCCCTCTCCCCAATCAAACCCGTAACATCACCAACATCAGTACATCACCATGCATCCACACGCACGCCACGGCAGGCGTGTGTAACAAACATGCATGCAACCCGCGCGCGTTGCCTTTTTTCGCTCGCCGCTGCGTACGCACGCCGTGGGCACCAGAATCTGCCGTTCACGTGAAGCGAAAGGGGAAAATGGATCGGAGGGAGCAGAGAAGGATTAACGCGGGTAGGCGGGGATGAGGAGAGTGAGGACGGCACGGTGAGTTGATAGGCCGGGGAGGCGCCGGGAAGTTATTAGGGTTGGTGAGGGGCATTGAAGGCGTTGCGGATGCAGAACAGGGGCAGTAGATCGTTCACAGTCTTCGCCTCTCAACTTTGGAATAACTGCTAAACAGTGTGAGGAGCAGAGTACGAGTACTCGTCGATTGATTCGAGTTAACTCCGTTTGAATTCCAGCTCTAGCTAGCAATTGGGATCCATCAATACAACCCTCTCAAATCCACCTAATGGATCCCCGTACATTTCTTCAATCTTAACGTTTGCTCCATTTGAGTTCAGGGGAGTGCTTTGCAAACTCTGCCGTTCAGGAGAGATTGGTAATTCAGTATATGTGCGGCGTCAGCGGTAGTTTTGCCGTAGTTTAGCCGATTTATATATGAGTAGGAAGTTCCTAGTACACACCTGTTTTGCCGTAGTACGGCAATTGACGTCTGCGGTAATACACAGGTTTTGCTGCTTCGGCTATTGATTTCTTGATGTGATTTCCGTTGTCAAGCCAACCATAATGATTTATCTATATTAAAAAAGGAAAGGCAATCATAATTCTACTGAATATCTACCAGAATTAATGTCCGGTAGCATGCATGGCATGTGGCTCAATTTAATATATACATACATCAGAATTAACGAAAATGGTGAATATCAGATATTTCATTGAGCACATGTTAATTGGACGTTCTTAAGGATTTTCCATGAAAACCAAAATATTTTATCGCTGATTAAGTACATTGTACTGAGAGTTCATCTTACATAAAACAGACAAATGGAGATATCATGAAGACCTTGGTTCGGCTTTTTTTAAAATTTAATAATTCAAATATTGGAAATGCTAAATATGGATTTGTACAAATCTTGCATTCTCAATTTATTTTTTATTTATAATTCTAAAATTCAACATTAATAATTAGCAATTTGTAACCGACTTGAACTCGTCTTTTAATCTCAGGCAATATAATTTTAAAAAATAGCCCATATTTAGCATATGGTTCTTAAATATACTACTCCCTCCGTCTCGATATACAACTACATTTTTTTTATAAAATTAAGGTTGAGATGAAGGAGTGTTGTGATTAATTGAGAGAATAAATATGTGAGAAAATTTAATGAAGGATGATTGTGATTGGTGAAGATGTGGTAGGTGGGTGTAGAAGTAGTTATATTTTAAAACAAATTTGAATCCTTTTAATAGTTGTATTTTGAGATAGAGGGAGTATAATGACAATAACAATAGTTTGTTCGACGCATAAGCTGGCGAGTAGTTAAACTAATTCATGTGATACTCCAAGTTTCAGTTCTGATTTGTTCAGTCGTAATCAAAGATGAAAACTAAGTAAAAGAGTACAACTATCAATATTATTTACCTTTAAAGTGCTATTTGTAAGTTGTAACCTCTCATATAGGAGTACTACTTGTAGTACTTGTAACCTCTCATCTGGTTCCTCTCATGCACTCAGTTTTGATGTTTTTTTTTTCTTTCCTGAAGTGGTTGTCGCGTATTCTACGCCTCCGTATGTAAATGTGCATGCCCATTTACTGTACTTTCGCTGAAGAAATAAATGAGCCTTGGTGATAATATCAAAAGTTTGACATAAAGCACGCAATAAATGGTTGTCTTGAGCCACCGTCTAATTCGATAGAGCATAACCTGCACATGGCACGGCATACACTACGATTCCAGGTAGTACCCCAGCGGATGGACTATGGAGCCAGGCAGCCAGTTAATTCGTGTACATTAACTCTCACAAATGTTAGACCTAGTGGTTGTTTGCATTCTAAGTTAATCACTGTAGGACAGTAAGCCAGTTTAACTGATATGTCGTCTGAACTAATTGAAGCGTACTCAGAGACATAGTAGTATAGTACAAACGGTTAGCCAAAGGCTTTGTTTTCTTTATTAGAAAAACAGATACTCCTGTATAGTTGTATATGCGTGTGGGCCTTTTTTATCAAGATCCTACAGTGTACTCGTGGTGCAACCGTTAGATCATGCTTGGATAGGAGTATACTACTATGATTGAGCTAGTGAGTGGCGGTACACTTAGCCAATTCCCTTTGATCTCCAATTTATGGTCCAGAACTCCAGACTCCAGATCCTCACCCAAATTGCACCGGACACACTGCTAATTAGTAACCTCTACTAATTGTCTAAGTATGGAAAATATATTAGATGAAAATGCAGATCAGATGCATCAAATTGTTTCTTCGGAGACATATTTGATAAATTCTCGTTGAAGTAGTACCTTATTTATATCAGAAAGGCTTAACCACTTATAGTATATAGATCTTGACTTCGCTGAAATAAATCAGTGAAGAGGAATCGGTTGTTTCATGTTCTTCCTGTTGCAAGCATGGTCCTATTTGTGCCAACTGACAACTGTGAACCATTCTCTGGGCTCTCCTGAATTAACGAGGAAATTCGCCAAAAAAAAATAAGATAAGAAAAATCAACGTCGGAATATTACTTCAGTGCTTTGTGGTGAAGTAATGCAGTGTGGTATTTGGCTATTTGTGCAAAGCATCTTGCTTGTTCTAGCTTCTGGCATTTGCAATACTACTAGTGGTCTAGTGGAACAATTGCACCAGATGGAGGAGGTTAGTTGCTGCCTTTGTGGGTTCTATTTATTTCTTTTGTTTTGATGAAAGTGGAATTTCCTTTAGAGGAAGAGGAGTGTAATTTCTTACTGGTTTTGTACTCTGCCAATTTGTCTGTCTGTAACGCCCGTATAGAACTTGAGAGCCAAAATAGAACAACAAAACCGGCCCATTTACCGAAGCCCAATAAGCCCAATTGCAAAATCACAAATCGCGGTCACCAAGATTCATCACGGCGCGCACGGGCACGACCGATCCAGGGGGCGCGCTGTCACGTGTGTGCGTGCGTTTTGCTGACGAGACGCTGTGTTTCTCATGGCGTACGTATTTGCTCACTTGCAGGTGGGCAACTTCATGCACTACATCAGCCGGTTCCTGGCCGGCTTCGCCATCGGCTTCTCGCAGGTGTGGCAGATCAGCCTCGTCACCCTCGCCATCGTCCCTCTCATCGCCATCGCCGGCGGCATTTACGCCTACGTCACCATCGGCCTCATGGCGCGCGTCCGCAAGTCCTACGTCAAGGCCGGCGAGATCGCCGAGGAGGTCGATCTCTCTGCCCTCCAATTTTCCGAAAGCACGCGCGCGTGTGCCGTTTGAGGACGCACGTACTGACGCCGTCGTTGTGCAGGTGATCGGCAACGTGCGGACTGTGCAGGCGTTCGTCGGCGAGGAGAAGGCGGTGAGGACGTACCGGGAGGCGTTGCTGAAAACGTACAAGTACGGCAAGAGGGGTGGCCTCGCCAAGGGTCTCGGCCTCGGCTCCATGCACTCTGTGCTCTTCCTCTCCTGGGCGCTGCTCATCTGGTTCACCAGCGTCGTCGTCCACAAGAAGATCTCCAACGGCGGCGAGTCCTTCACCACCATGCTCAACGTCGTCATCGCCGGCCTGTGAGTCTACACATCCGTCATCCGTGTGCTCGTAATTCCACGGCCATGGCGACCGTGCATAATTGGCGAATTTGTGTCGTTCAGGTCGCTGGGTCAGGCGGCGCCGAACATAGCGACGTTCCTACGGGCGAGGACGGCGGCATACCCGATCTTCCAAATGATCGAGAGGAACACCGTGAACAAATCGAGCTCAGGGGCGGGACGCACGCTGCCGGCGGTCGAGGGGCACATCCAGTTCCGCGACGTGCGTTTCGCGTACCCGTCGCGTCCGGACGTCGTCATCCTCGACAGGTTCAGTCTCGACTTCCCTGCAGGCAAGATCGTCGCCCTCGTCGGCGGAAGCGGCTCCGGCAAGAGCACAGTCGTGTCCCTCATCGAGCGATTCTACGAGCCTCTCACGGGCTCGATTCTGCTCGACGGCAACAGCATCAAGGACCTCGACGTGAAGTGGCTGCGGCAGCAGATCGGGCTCGTGAACCAGGAGCCGGCCCTGTTCGCGACGAGCATCCGGGAGAACATACTCTACGGCAAGGGGGACGCCACAGTGGACGAGATCAACCACGCGGCGAAGCTGTCGGAGGCGATCACGTTCATCAACAACCTCCCCGACAGGTACGAGACGCAGGTCGGCGAGCGAGGGATACAGCTCTCGGGGGGACAGAAGCAGCGGATCGCGATCTCGAGGGCGATTCTGAAGAACCCGTCGATCCTGCTCCTCGACGAGGCGACCAGCGCGCTCGACGCCGAGTCCGAGAAGAGCGTGCAGGAGGCGCTGGATCGCGTCATGGTCGGTCGCACCACCGTCGTGATCGCGCACCGGCTTTCCACCATCCGGAATGCCGACACCATCGCCGTCGTCGACAGCGGACGGATCGTCGAGACCGGCACGCACGAGCAGCTCATGGCGAACCCCCGCAGCGCCTACGCGTCGCTGATCCAACTGCAGGAAGCTGCTCAGCTTCAGAACAAACCATCCTTCTCCGACAGCGCCAGCATCAGCAGACCACTAAGGTATGTGTACGTGACAACATTGTGTAATCGGTCTCGCCACGACCAAATTAATGAAAATGGTTTGACTGTTGCTAGCTCGAAGTATTCGAGGGAGTTGTCGAGGACGAGCATGGGAGGGAGTTTCAGGTCAGAGAAGGAGTCGGTAAGCCGGTACGGCACAGTGGAGGAGCACGACGAAGCCGGGAACCCCAAGAGGAAGCCGGTGTCCATGGGAAAGCTCTACTCCATGATACGTCCCGACTGGTTCTTCGGCGTGTCGGGCACGGTGAGCGCCTTCGTGGCTGGGTCGCAGATGCCGCTGTTCGCGCTGGGAGTCACACAGGCGCTCGTGTCGTACTACATGGGGTGGGAGACCACCAAGCGGGAGGTGCGCAAGATCGCGGTGCTCTTCTGCTGCGGCGCCGTGCTCACCGTGGTGTTCCACGCGATCGAGCACCTCAGCTTCGGCATCATGGGGGAGCGGCTCACGCTGCGGGTGCGGGAGCGGATGTTCGCGGCCATCCTCCGGAACGAGATCGGGTGGTTCGACGACACCAGCAACACCAGCGCGATGCTGTCGTCGCGGCTCGAGGCGGACGCCACGCTCGTGCGAACAATTGTGGTCGACCGATCCACCATCCTGCTGCAGAACGTCGGCATGATCGTGACGTCGCTCATCATCGCCTTCATCATCAACTGGCGGATCACGCTCGTGGTCCTCGCCACGTATCCCCTCATGGTCAGCGGCCACATCAGCGAGGTAAGCACAGAATCTCAAGTGTATCAGATGGAAATGTGATTTTGGCTGAATCATGATTAAATTCACAATCTTGTGTTGTGATGCAACAGAAAATGTTCATGAAAGGCTACGGAGGCAACCTTGGCAAGTCGTATCTCAAAGCCAACATGCTGGCCGCTGAGGCAGTGAGCAACATCCGGACGGTGGCCGCCTTCTGCGCCGAGGAGAAGGTTATAAAGCTCTACGCCGATGAGCTGAGAGAGCCAGCAAAGCGGTCATTCCGGC
>CM002480.1:20221548-20251548 GCA_000325765.3 Leersia perrieri | reverse complement strand
TCTTTCCACTTTCACTTTCGTGTTAATATAATTTTCTGCCTTTCATTTGGCATATTCCTCGCGTGATGCCGAGAATATCCCATAGTTCAAGTGTTCAATGTCCTTAGAAATCACAGATAAAACGATAGCCTACAGGGTTTTGATCTTGATGGCAATCCTTTGTGTAAAACTCATCCAATAAGCTTGTCTATTTACTATTATGATCAAAGACAGAAAAGGGGTAAAAAGAAGTACATGCCTTCGTCTATGGCCCATTTTTATAGCTAACAAATAACGGGTTATGTGAACACGCATTCCAGGTTTATGTAGAGAGTATGATTATTTTTTGAGTAAATTCTATTTGTACCGGGTAAAATGTATCTAGTTTCACTTTATACCGGGTTTAGCACATACGTTAACTTGGTACCGGGATACATCAAAATAAGTTTCATTTTGAACCGGACTAACATAAAGAGAAGTCATTAAATCTATAATTTTTATGAACTTTTAAATTATGAATCAAACTTTGTGAAGCCTAGTTTAAATTCAAATTATTTTCTATGCTCTATTTTTATATTTTACAAGATTTTCTTTGAATTATATGGTACAACCTGGTGCAAAATGAAAATATGCCCTAAACCCATTGTAAAGTGAAACAAGATACATTATATCCAGTGCAAACTGCAATTTACTCTTCTGTGAGCATTTCTTATAATTTATTTAAAACCAGGTTCTCAACTTTTTAATATTCAATCCATTTATCTGCTCTCGGATAAGTGTTGTAAATCTGAATCATCGACCGTGAATCATCTGTTTAGAACTATACTCAACTTTAATCGTGAAATTTAGAATTTCAACTGTGGTTGTTACTACTAAAAGTTGAAATCATGTCATGTTGTCATGGTGCACACAACACAATCCATACAAATTCTCAAAAAAAAAACACAATCTATACAAGGTATTCTTCCATCCTATAATATAAAAGATTTTGGCTATATAATTTATAAACATTTATTTTGGGATGGACAGTGACTGTACCAGTCAGCCCTTCTTAAAGTAGTAGCACTAGTGTTCGTTTTGCACAATGCCTACGCCTAAATGCCGGGTGAAATGAGATCTACCAAGGAGACAAGAACCATATTGCCATACAAAAGCTGGTCCATTGGTCCGAAGTAATAGTGAGAGTCAGGTTTCCTCTTGTCTTTGTCCAACGATGGGAGAGTCGACGAGTAAGGGCATATATAATGGTCTTTATTAACCTAATAAAATATAAATATATTTGATGATATGGAGAAGAAAGGAAGAAGGAAAAAAAATATGATTGCTACGCATGACAATAGTTCAGAGCCGACTCTTAGCTTTATTAGAGAAAATTTTTTCGCATAGAGCATAAAAAAAGAAAACTAATAAAAAAGTATCCCTCCATCCCAGAATATAACAATTTAGGAAGAAATTTGATCTAATGTATTTGGACTCGGATATGTTAGGAGGGGTCCCAACCTCTCCTAGGTTGTTGTACTTTGGGATGGAGGTAGTATTTAATATATTAATAAGTAGAGACCTTGTTATTTTAACTATTGTAACGAGATATTCTTTATTTAATTAACGTAGAGATCATATGCATCTCTACCATTCTTACATTCTACATGCCCTAAGCGGTGTCTGCTGGAATGGGGGTTTGTACTCAGAGTAACTGCAAGTAAAAAAGGGAGGGCCTGTTTTGCTTGTGCTGCTAGTCAGCTTCTCTGGCCAATTGCTAGTTCCGGTGATGTTTTGGTTTCATGTGAGAGGATCCACTCAAAATGATACAGTACTAGTTTGGTCGGAAATATTCAGCCTCATAAATCAAGTGATTTTGGAGCATTTCCGATAATTTTGTCTGTATCCACACTCGCAACAGCAGCCACAGAAGCCGTTACGTTTGTCTGCTTAGGCCGTGCAAAAGGAATGAAACAACAGCCACAAAGCTGCAGTGCTGCACTGAAACGGAACAGCAATTATTTATAAATTCACATTCCCATTAAAAAAATATTTCCTAGCACTCAGCTCCTTTTTCGTGGACAAAGTGACAAACCCTACTACTACTACTAGCTTACAACAGCTGCAAATCATGTAGCAATGCATTTTTTTTAGGACAATGGATTGATTAATCTGACATCTATGTCCACGAAGGATATACACGACCAAAGCAGAACATGAGTTAGACTCTAGTTCTAACCAGAAGTAACACACAACGAAAAAAAGAGAGAAATTTGATTGCTTGCAACTACTTGATTAGTCTGAGATCTCCCTTTCTGAATAAAAAACAGGGCACTTGCCATTTCGCCAACACGACCAGGCCGGTGCCAATCCAGCTGCAGTTGGGATGAACTGCAAGATGAAGCAACGGCATAGCCTTTGCTCGAAGGGATAATGGCAGGTTGCCCTGGAAGGCAGGCTTGACCGTCAAGAGTTTATCTCAAACTTTCTTCTCCCAGGAAAGCCTGTAATTGGAACCAGAAGAACAGATTTCAGAAAACACGCTCCTCTGACGAAAATCTCGTGAGTACACATGTTGTAGTTGCGTGCATTCAGTTGAAGCGACCTACCTGGCGTGCATTCTGTTTCTGCATCTTTAATAAGAGTTGGAGAAGCAAGCACAACGTTCAGGTGGGTGAAAATTGCATTATTGAGGTGGATTTTGCACATAGAGAGTGGGTATTCTAAGGGATTAACTTATTTGAAACAATTGATGCAGAACTAGGTGCAACTGTATAAAGTTTAGTCCAAACTATACAAGCTCAACTGCTGCCTCTTATACATGAGGAACATCTCAGCATTTCTTCACGACTCACCAAACATTTGTGGGTGGCCACGAAACTGAACCCAAACGAGCGGCAGGTGTTTGGTCGAAATATATCCCAAACTTGCTTCCACAGCACGCGTCCACCGGAACCAATTGAAATCTGATAGGGATACTGAACACTAAAAAAGGGATTTAATTAATTTCTAAAAAACAGCCCTTAGTAGTAACAGTGAGAAAAAATCATCTTTTAAAAAATTGGATAGTTTTTCTATTAAAACTATAGTAAAAACATACAAAATCCTCACGTCCCAAGTGATGTCCAAATTCTTTTCTCTAATACTTTTCCTCTTTGTCCTAGAATAAAGTTATTTCTGAACGGACAGAACATTTACTAATATAACGAATCTTAACATATAGGGAGAGAGGTAGTACAAAATTAACAGTACAGACCCAATGAGGAGAACAAACATAAGAATAGTAATACCTAAACCCGCAATCGAGAAAAATCTGGGCTTGTTGAAAGCGGCAAAATTCATTCAAAAGAAAAGAAGAAATAGAAACGGAAACAGTGTCACCAGAAAAAAAAATCATAAAAAGAAGCGGACATGAGAAGGAAAGAGAAGCACACACAGGTTGTGAAGTCCGGATAAAAGGGATACTACTGTACCTCCTCCGTTTTCCTCTCCCCTTCTGCAGCCCTCCCTTCTTCCCAACGGCCAGCGTGCACGACCGCACAGATTTTACAGGAGAAAAAGGGAAGAGGAATAGATGGGGAAGGAGGACAAGTTCCCGGTGTGGGAGGCGGCACTGCTCGCCGGCGTCGCTGCCGCCTTCGCCGCGGGGCTCGTCGGCGTGTACCTCTCCATGCCTCATTCGGACTACAGCTTCCTCAAGTTGCCGAAGAACCTCCAGGAGCTCCAAATCCTCACGTAATTCACCCAATACCGTTTCTAATTGTTTACTTTAGTCGTTTTGTTTGTTTGGCATGCTATATTGTCTTATTCGATTAAAACTTGCGTCTTTTTGGGTATTTTTCATGTCTTGCACCTTTTGAGCGTTCTTGTGTTTTAGAGCTTACCTGTTGAACGAATACTAGTAGTTCATTTATTCAAATATAATTTTTTTGAGGGAATTTTATTCAAATAGAATGTAAGTACGTAAATCTCATCGTATATGTTCCGTCCCCTGTCAAGTAAAGATTTGATTCATCTTTACTGTTGATGCTAATTTCATTCTATTCGTCCGCTTGGACTGGGTTGCTGCGTTACTGGAGTTCGGAGCGTAACAGATTACTCTTCGGTAATGAACTTGTAGTTTAACTTGTTTCTGTACCAAAGCTGTAGCTCTTCCGGTTATCTGAATAATAAACCATACCCTATTTCGGTGTGTTGAGATGGTCTTCGTTTTTACTTTTTAGTATATGGATTTCTACTGTTTGGAGGGATTCTTTTCTGAAGGAAATTTTGACATGGTATCGGTTGTTCTTTTGAACGATTTACCTTTACCTAGTAAACAAAGTTCTTTGTTGCAATTGAAAATGAAGCATACATAGGTCAAGAAATTTACTTTTGTGAAGCACGAAATTTGCAGGAGTTCTACAGTAACGCTTTCACTTTTAGTGTAGTGTAAAGCATGATTTATGACCCGATTACCCATGCCCAAGTATGGTCCATAAACGTTGCTGCCTGTGGTCCCCTTAATCCATTGAAAAACGTAATTAATCAAGTGATTTTCGGAGTCGGTGGAGTATGAAATCCTTTCTTCTCGGTATTTACTTTCTGCCCAGCTGTAACTTTCGTACGTTTCGGACCTGGCCAAGTGGCCATTGGTCAGACCGTGTTCCACCATCATGTATGCCTTTTTGTTCACTGCACTAACAGCACATGTTTTGATTTTCTGTTGACATCTGAGCTCTCTTCCGACATCGCCATCTGTCAAGTTAAACAGCACTGCCAAACAGTATCAATGTTCAGAATCTGGATAAACTATTTTCTTGTATACGCTTGTCTGAATTTAGATAAACAGTACCAATGTCTGAAACTCTGGACATTTTCATCCTTACTCTTGATGTCTCAGACTCTCAGGGCCTATTCATTTTGGAGGAAAAGAAAGGATGATGATTCTAAAGGATTAATTCCCCTGAATGTTATTCATTTTGTAGGATTGGGGTATAGGAAAACCAAATAAAATTTCCTTTTCTATAAGATGTAGAGAGAAAACATAGAAACGTTTTCATTCACTCTAACCTCATGGATAAATTCCTATGCATTGGTGTGTGCATGCATTCCTATTCATCCACCTTTTCTATAACCACGAGTTAAAATTCCTCCAAACCAAACTAGCCCTCAATGAAGTAGGGAACAATGGATGTTTCAAATTTCACTGCTTGTAACATGTGTGCATGTCCACATTGCAGTGACCATCTTGAGGACTACACGAGCGACTACACCATACAGGTGCTGGTGGGCTATTGCTCCGTGTACATCTTCATGCAGACATTCATGATCCCAGGAACCATATTCATGTCCCTCCTTGCCGGGGCCCTCTTTGGGCAGCTTGGCGGCGTTGCTTTGGTGGTCTTTGCTGCCACGGCTGGGGCTTCTTCCTGCTATTTCTTGTCTAAGTTGATTGGGAAACCGTTGGTCTTCTCCTTGTGGCCGGACAAGCTTGGGTTATTTCAGAAGCAGGTAACTTCCAAACCTGCATCTTAGGCCTAGTTTGAAAAAGGGTAGCGGTGTGGATTATTTTGGACACGTAAAACGAGAAAGATTATTAACATAAGATTAATTAAGTATTAACTATTAAAAACTTGAAAAATGGATTCATATAATTTTTTAAAGAAACTTTTATATAAACTTCATTTGCAAAAAATACCCGGATAATCATTTTGGGAAGCGTGCTAACGGAAAACGAGGAGAAAAAAATCCTTTCCATGCACCTTCAAACACGGCCTTAGTCAGCTGATATTGCTTAGGATTCTCTGTGTCTTTCAGTTCATGGCAATATTGTTGATATGTGCAATAAGCTGCAGATCATATTGTTCATTCTTTGATTCTTTACGTTCAAGATTCTGCAACTGACTGATGCTCTTTGATGCTTCTTTTCAGGTTGCAAAAAGGAGAGAAAAGCTGTTGAATTACATGCTTTTCCTTAGAGTAACTCCAACATTGCCCAATACTTTCATCAATTTTGCATCACCAATAGTGAACGTGCCCTACCATATATTCTTCCTGGCAACCTTTATTGGCATCACCCCAGCTTCCTATGTGACTGTCAGGGTAAATTAACTGCTTCAACTGACATACTCCTCTACTTTTTTCAAGTGCATAGCTCATGCTTCATTCTTTCTTTTTTCTGAAATGTAGGCTGGAATAGCTTTGGGTGACTTGAGCTCATTGAGCGACCTATATGATACACAATCAATAGCACTGCTATTCTTGATTGGGGTTGTTTCGGTGACACCGACATTGTTGGGTAAGAACGAGAACAAGAAGCAACAAGGCAAAGCGTCAGAAATGGCAGCTAGCAGTAGCTGATCACTTGCACGCCTCACCTCCCCCACTTGTGTACATACGAAGATCCTGCATTTGGTTGCTTCCATGGATCAGTGCAACTTATGGCCAGCCAAAGGGCAACAGAACATGTCAATGGGCCCCCATTCTTTCTCCACTTGTGGAACCCTTTGTGCATGGTGCTACGAAAGGGACACCTCACTGTCACAACATTATGATTCTGGGGAACACGATGATGGGCCATCAGAGCGATAATGATCCATTTGTTCTTCTGTTTAACATCTTGTTTAGACTGAAGAAACAGCTGATCTTATCATTGTATATGCAGCAGTAACCAGATTCAATCCAGAGCTGATTCATTGTTCCATGGAACCTTGCCTTAATGACATGCCTGTGAAATGGTACATTCATTTGTGGCGCGATAGTGAACAGACAAATTTCCTGTCACACTCGCCCTTTGTTCCTTCGTCTGTGCTGCGATCATAACGATTTTGAGAGGCGATCCTTTGCGAGATTTTGTTGCCAGATGCCATATAATGTTGCTGTTGCTTCGGTAGGTGAGTGGTGCGCAGGTGCTCGCGCTCTCGAGTATTGATCATGTTTCGTTCTTGGATTGGGACCTCTTCATCGTTGCAATGGACCACGGCTGTTAGGTGCAAAGCTGACCGGGCAATCCGTCAGTCACCCGTTCCTAGTCCTAACTCTTCATGCCCATTGGGGGCGCTTGAAGAACGGCACGGCCCGCACAATATTCCTCACTCGTCGGTCGTAAGTCTGCCCTTCGTCCCGTTTCCTATGAATCATGAGAAACCTTGGAAAACCAAGTGTCACAAGACATCGAAAGCCGTGAAGGATCTCATCCCCACGCAGCGCTGCAGCCACAACAGGACAGTGATGTTTCAATTAGTAGCAGCACAAGTTGACACTTCCCTTTTCACGATCCAGTAATCCCTCGGCCATTGTTTTTCTGAAATGAACGTAGATTCCATGTGCATGTTACATATATATAGGTGAGGCATTACACATCAGAAGGCAGCAAAAATGTACCTCACTATAACCATCTAGCCGGCCATAGAGGCAATGACGAGCAGATAAAATTAGTTGGTTCTGGGAAACATATGCATATTAAACTAAGATGTACAGCTGTGCAAAAAAGGCTTTGACAATCTTGCTACCAATTGATTGGAACCGGGACGCTGAGCTTCTTCTTTTTGCCCAGAGGGTCACTCCGAGGACAGCTTCGAGAATTCTGCTCTGCGTTGATTTGACTGTTCAAGCAGTCTATCATGCCTTTTCTCCGAGCGGACGGCATACTCCTTACTAGTCGTGTTACGTTTTTATCTATGCAAGGGCCCTTCGTCGATTTAGATGCCGATTCCCCCTTAGCCTTCTTAACTTTCGATGGGAACTTCAGGTTTCCAAGCAGATGGATCTCTTCATCTTCTGCAAATTGCACAAGCAGAAATATCAGCCTCGTCAATTATCAAAGCATAATAATCACATCAATGTAAAGCAATGAACAGTCCGAAAAATAAACGAAAATATGATCGGCATTAGCACAGGCACAGTATGTCTATCGGTTGAATCAGAATCTCTTCCTCTCTTAGTGGTGCACTAATTATATGACGACTACTGGGCCATAATTTGGTGTGCAGTAATAGGGTAGTACTTAAGAATATTTGTAGTGCTGCAGAGAACTGGTTACAAAACAAAATGAAACAGCTTAAGAATATTTGTAGTGCTGCAGAGAACTGGTTACAAAACAAAATGTAGACTTACCTTTACCAAAGTCCTCAAACTCAAAGACATTTAACTCATTATCAGAGAAAAATCGCTTGCGTCTTGGGGAAGGAGTTGAGGGTCTCTCCAAATTGGTTAGTTCAGCACCACTAACAGGACACCTAATAGACACGCCATCGTGATGAGATGATATGCAAGGCATGATTTCATCTTTTAGGTCATCCTTGATAACATCAACCGAGCACCCCTTAGCTGGCTCCTCAAGGAGGGAAGATGTTTTGAACTGACTAGTTTCATCTTTCTCTAAATTATCACCAGAACTGCTGTTGATGCCTTCTCC
Organism: Leersia perrieri; assembly: GCA_000325765.3. Taxonomy (NCBI): domain Eukaryota; kingdom Viridiplantae; phylum Streptophyta; class Magnoliopsida; order Poales; family Poaceae; genus Leersia; species Leersia perrieri. The sequence continues at coordinate 20,243,192 of CM002480.1, read as the reverse complement.
AGAGGTCGTTGGACAATCTATGTCTATATTCTCCAATACTGACACAGGAGATGCACCACTGGTACTTTCAGGATGCAGGTCATCCTTTTGCTCCAGCAAACTTGAAAACCACTGAAACTTGCCCTGCCTAACATAAAATAGAATATATCCTTCCAGGTCCAGTGCTTTTGCCTCAGTAATTGTTTCAACCTGCAGTAAAGGTTCACGGTGGTGAATGATTCATGCCATAGTAAAACTTAAGAGCAATAGCAAGAAATTTGTGGTACATACATCGGAGTCATTCATTAGGTGCCAAGTGCTCGGTGAAGAACGAACAGAGCACACATAGTGGCCATGACTATATAAGCCTCGATGCTCAACAACGCCATAAAGATCATATTTCAGTTCCTTCTGCTTAAGTTAGTACAAGCAAAAAAAAATAATCAAAATATGCCTTGTGATAAAGCTATTGCTAAAAAAGAGAGCATAAAAACTCACATTTGCATCAGGATCACTGTGGAATGGCTTCAAATCAAGTTCTAGTGGGTAGCCCACATGTTTATCTATCTTTTCAACAGAATTATCAAGGGTGGTGAAACGTTTTAAATGAAACGCAATAACATCTGGTGATCTATCAAGCATAAGCTGCTTGCTCTTACAAACTTTTGCGTTACAATGTTCACAGATCAGCTTGTCCTCAGGATGACCAATTTGCTCCAACTTGGTAAAAGATTCCAAGGCATGAACAAGGTTATCAACTTGATCAATCTCCAGGCTGAGATCAAGGAAGGGCTCATATGTCTCCGAGCAGTGTCCACACTCACAGCAAATCAACTAGATATACAGAATAAATTCAGTTGCAGTTTTCATGTGCCAAGATAACAAACAAGCATGATTACAAAGCAAAATACCTGGCTTTTCAGTCGGCCTCCAAAAACCTGCTTAACAATACTTTCTTCATCAAAAGATGAGGGATTATCCTTTGACTTGGGATCAGTGGTGCACTTATCCAAGTTGTCCAGCAAACAACTTAGAAACTCATGTGCATCCTCCTGTTGTCCTGGTCTAAAATATGAAGATAATTCTGGGTAATCTTGTCAAGGAATTCCACCACATAATTTGAAATGTCATAAGACAAAAATACTTGAAGATATAATATCTCGATGCAATATTCAGTGAATATTAAGATGTACCGAAATTGAAACAAAACTGAGAGGTAGTATACACATTGACGTGTACAAAATCATGGAAGGGGTAAAATTGAAACTTTTCAGTCATAAACACCCGATGTTTGTAAAAAATGCAAGTGATATTACTGAGCACGTGTGCGCAAATGTGGTAAAATTATACTGCATGGCACAAGGGAAAAAAACAAGAGCAAAGGATACTCCTTAAATTATCTCTGAACCTCACTGGCCTTATAACAGATCCAGACCTTCGGATTGATTCATCAATATGTTCTTTAAGAGCACAGAATGAACAAAAACCATCTTTGCCATCTGCAGGATACCAACAGTTTTTTTGTCATGTAACCAAAAAGGCAATAAATTGACATTTTTTAGGTAATAAAATATTATTGTCAGAAACTATCCATACATGAGCATGGAGCACAGTGTTCAGTGGAATGAAGCTTGAGAAAAAGTGGGACAGTATGAGTGACACACTGAAGAATTGCGTTGAGGAAGCATGTGTTTCCCATATTGCTAAGACCAGCTCCCTGCACATGGAGGATTTATTTTTGAGAACAGAATATTGAATATATCATTAGTATACCAAGTCTTAGGGCTGAAGATCATAGCACATACCACCAAATGAGATTCAATGCTGCGGGAATAGGAGAAAAAAAGTTGTTTGTCCTCCACGTCGCAAGGTTCAGAGCAACTCTGTTAAACATTTCATCAATACAAAAATTTCAGTTTAAGAAAAACCAACTGAAATGTCACGCTCAAGCAGAAGAAAAATTTATCTGCTAATTTGGTTATAATATATTTTTAAGCCATGGTACAAGCATAGTTTCTAAAGTACTGCTGGAGATAAATTAATAGCTAATATGTACAAAGTTTGATTGCATAAACTTCAAATCACTTCTTTCTATTATAGGGAGTAATAAGTGTGAAGCCACTTACACCAGAGTTGCACAGCTTGCTGTCAAGAAGGGACGATGAGTGTTGCTTAGTTTTCACATCCACGATACCTATTTCATCCTGCAGTAGAGCCAACAATAACATTAGAGAACTCTAATCAACTGTTGTCACAGTTTATGGTGATAATTGGATAAGATATTTCAGTACAAGGATTATCCTGTGCACCATTAAGCATATTACTGGGCCACATGTCTACAAAGGGCCCGAGAAGATCAAATAGATAGAGAATTACATTGGAGCTAGGCTGCTCTGTGCTGAGGGGTTCAGACTGCATATTTGTTTCCAAATCATACAAATCCATGTCATCCTAAAAAAGAGCAACATAAATGTCAAACTTCAGACTCTGTAGGAATTTCATAATCATAATTATAACACATAACTAATTGTGACATAAATGTCACTTGGGCACCAAAACTTTTATTTTAAGAATTACATGAACTGTTTTCTTAAGAAAGGAAAAAGACTATTGGGCCAGAGAGTCCACATGTCAATCACCCTCACCACCAACTCCCTACTTTGTGAGAAGGGAAAAGGATAGTGTAGGGCTACATGGCCCACATGTCAGTAACAAATATATGCAGAAGTTAAAAGATGATATAGGCAGAAAATGATGATAATAACATGTTAATTTTCTTTAATTAAAATTATGTTGCAATGCACACAGGCAATATGCTAGTTCTTCTAAAGGTTAAGAATAAATAGTAAATGACTAAGATTCGCTCTGCTTATGTTCAGGTCATTCAGAACAGGGAGAACTTGCCGTGTATTTATCATCCATCAAGTCCAAGTTGCTCTGTATATGAGAAGAAGCGTATTAAAAACAACATGGTACTAAAGACCAAAAACAGAAGAGATAACATGCTTAATCGCAAAAAGAAAAGGAAGAAGAGATGACAAGCAGACGAAAGCTACTAGCATACATTGTGCTCAGCACTCTTAACTGTAGGGGCACAAATATCCCAGGGATTTGAATAGCTCTGCAAGCACAAGGAAACCGACATAGGTAAATTAGCAGCTGGTAAAAAAGCCATATAATGCAGATTTGAAGAGAAATGATGATGTGGAATAACAGAATTGTACAAGAAAATAAGTCTAAGTCAGCATCTTACAACAGAGCGGATCGGCGGGCACATGGAGAAAAAGGGTTGGCAATGGTCACTTTTTGCATCCCCACTTTTAGCAGCAGTTGCAACCTAATAACCCAATCGTCAGAATTAAGGCGTGTAGATGATCCAAAACTACAAATCACTACCTTTTGTGACAAGTATTGCTAGAAATTAGACAAATCAAGAAGCGTAAAACAGTTCAAAATGATCACGACACTGCAGACTGTTGCTGCAAATTGGGAAAGCAGAATGATAGTCACCACAATTTATCTCATCTACTAGCTGTGAATAACTGTCACCAGTGCCCCATAATATGCACTAATAAAAACTTACAAAGTGTCGGTGATATGCTAGTATGCTACCAGATTACCAGCGCACGAACGACATGCTCCTACTTAAGATTGGGGCTAAAACCACGGGAATTATCCAATCAAAGCGCACCAAACTATAAATCGTTAAGTAACTTAGCATTTTCGGCTAAAATCGCATCCTACATAAGCAAAACAAGGCAATCCGACAGCCGGATTCAAACCGTGTCATCAGCAAGCAAAAATCAGCAACCCAGTCTTACCACGCAAGCTACCGGAGGTAACGGTAATACTAGACGAAACCCCACCCAACCCACAGACACTGCACGAAACAGACAAGCAAAACAACGGATCTCACCGGAACAGGTGCGGCGACCTCCGCCTCGCTCACGGCCGCCGCGGCGCCGTCCTGGTCCGCCATGCGAAGGGGGCTAGGGTTTCGCGCACGCGGTAGGTGGCGGGTTGGTGCGCGCGCGACACAGGTACCGCGCCGATCGAATCGAAGGATGGGAGGAATGGAAGGTCTGGTTGGTCGATTGGTTGGAATCAGGAGACTAATCGCAGCGGCGGGGGAAGCAAAAAGTAGGGGAAATCGTTGGGTGGAAGCGGGAGGAGAGGAGGGAAAAGATTTGGGGAGGAGGCGGAAATATTTCGGGTTTGAAACGGAGGCGGGCGCGTTAAAAACTGACGACGCGGCAGGATGAGGGAGGGGAGAGGAGAGTGGGGAAAAAATGTGTAAAGAAAGTGAGCAAACGGAGGAAGGGGGCGGCGACGTGCGGGTTTGGCCGTCTGGGTGTGTGGTTTTCGCGTTTCCCGCCCGGTGGCTAGTTGGGGCCAGGGTTTTCGGCGCGCTCCCGCGTTTCCCGCGCCGCATGGCGACAGCGTGGGTGGGTGAGGTGAGTTCGTGAGGGGTGAGTAACTGAGGATTAGGGTGAGGGGGTCAACCCGGAGACCCCGGCTGTTTCCCGAACGTACAAAAGTTTGGATCCAAAAATGTCAACTCAAAAACCAATTATGCCCCCGATTTTCTATGGGTTATTGAAGGAATTTTAAACTTTACGGAGGATTGCATTACGTGGAAAAAAATCTTATCATGTCCTTTCAATAATAATTAATGGAATGTGATTTTAAAATTTCTATGGATTAGCTTCCCACATTCTGTTTTCTCCCTCTAAAAAGGAATTATGTTTCCTAAGGACACGTCCAATGGTTAAGAATGCGCTGTGAGTAATTTTCTTCCGTCTCATCCAGAGAGCGTATGAGACACTATGTATAATGAGTTGTCTATTGTGTTGTATGTATATTCTTAAAAATAGCATGAAGTGACCCAATAAAAATCATTTATCTAAGAGACAGAGGAGCTACAATGATAAAAATTATGTCCATAACTTATAGCTATTGTCTTTTATACCGTAAGCAAATTAATATACAATCTTTTTCTCTCTTTTCATTCTCTTTCTTCCACCTATGTAAAAATCTTACATGATACTTCTTACTTACGATATTAATTTATTATTTGGCATGTCCAAGAAAAAGTTATAGAGGAAGAAAAAGTTATAGAGGATTGAATACCACTCGATAATATTTCCTGCACGGTCCTTCGTGCGGCGCCGTCTCGTGGTGCCCTGGTCAATTTAACCCACATGCCTTAGGACGGCCCTTAAGGCCGTAAGATGTCAAGCTGTGCGAGACTGCCAGTGTCGGACACATGGCCCAATCATACCTTAAAAGGCCATGATGAACTTTTTATAGCCCAGGCCCATTACACGGTTTGCCCTAGAGCCCCTGCTCTTTTGGTCACGGGGACGAGAAGCGCCCCAAAATGGCCAAATCTAAAGTAGTGAAAAGATTAACTTTTCCTAGAATCTGATTGATCACGTAAGCGAAAAAGTTTTAGCCATCTGATGGAAGAAAAAGAGGAACTCAAGCCGTTGGATCAGACTCATAAACAAAGTCAAACTGTACATGTAACTCCTTTGGATGTCTAGAGCCTTCCAGATGCAGAGTTCCAGGCTCCAGTGCCTGCCCGGAGCTTAGCTGCTATAGATGATATGCACTGGGGCAAAATAGATAGGAAAGCCCACCACGCTCAGTAATAGAAAATCTCCTATTCCACGTTTTCATGTATGTTTCATATATTAATGATGAGAAAAATAATAACTTGATTTTATAGGTGAATATATTTCTGGTTACAAACGAATATAATCCAAAGCTATAACAATGATCAATCCTTGGGCTATATATATTCAGGATTTTAATATTATTTCTGGCTAGAAATTAGCCCCTAATACTCAGGGCGCATCACGGTACAAGTTATATCAAAGTTCACGCTTAGATCCATATAAATTAGGATTTAATATTACTATGTGCTGAATTAACTCTAGTAATACTCTAGAATACGCCAAAGTAATTTAACAAACTCATATTTTACTTTTTACATAGGTAGACACACATGTGCTCATAAATAGGGCAATGGACGTTCATTTAGAAAGTTAAAAAAAAACTAAATAACAATTAAACTTTTACAAATACAAACTGAAGAAATACATTTGGACCCACCTTTTTAGATACTGTTGTAGGTCAATACTCATGGTTGTGCAGTAATATTTATAACTAAACCCAACATATATACGTCATACTTAGCCCCGTTCATATGAGCACAGAAGTGGATTCTTTTTCTCGTTTTTCGTTAGCACGTTTTCCAAAATGATTATCCGTATGTTTTTTTTGCAAACGAAGTTTATATAAAAGTTGTTTTAAAAAATCAGATAAATCCATTTTTAAAATTTTTAATAGTTAATACTCAATTAATCACATGCTAATGACTTAGCTCGTTTTGCGTGCACAAATAATCCAAATCTCCCCAGTAGAATCGAACGGGGCCTTAAACGGGTTTTCAAGTCGCGCAACGCGCGACTACGTGTGGCTAGTTCCAATGACACGAAAGGACAGGTGTCCGGGTCGGATACACGTCATCTTCTCACCCTAGTAGTATTATCCATCAACAAGCGGCAAAAAAATAAAAAACAGAGGAAATAAAAAAGTTCGCGGAGGAGAAAACAACGAACTCCCTCCGATCCCCACCCCACCGACCCCCGGCCTCTCGCCTTCTGGCGGCCTCGCCTGTCGCCTCGCGAGCGATTCCGCCGATCGATTCGTTCCTCGTCTTCCTCCTCCTCCCTGATCCGCCAGGCCAAACCCAGGAGACAAGCCGCGCCGCCACCAACGCGCGCGGCGGCGGACGCAAGGAAACGCAGGCGACCCGAAAACGAGGATCAGCTGGGGGTGATGAATTGTTACGCTGCATGGACGGAGCAAGCGAGAAGCCTCCCCACAAGGTACGCGCCCCCCGCGACTCCGGTTGTATTATGTCCGCGCGCGAGAGAGATCGAGTGTTTGAGCTTCAGTTCGTGGTACGTCTATGGCTGGATTTGGGTTCTGCGCCGCTTGTTTGTATAGAGGGGAGAGGAGAGCTGTGCCGCGGCTGCGCGAACCAGTTGGTTCTATTATTGGAGACGCCGATGGATATATCATCGTGCACTGTCACAGCCAGGAAAAGGCGGATTGGCCTTTCCAATTATTTGTTGGTTGGTTCTGGACCGAAGGGTGTTTGATACAGTGATGGCTACAAATAGTTCTGCCACTAGAGTAGTATTGGTTTGTTGCTGTCTCGCTAGTGGAGAGCATATGATTATTTTGCTGGTTGCCAAATTTAGTCATGCTCATTGCTCAACTGTGGCGAATGGCCGAATCATTCCATATTGTCGCTATTGGTTAATCTTCCACCACAACATTGGTGCAAATGTTTGTAGGTTCTGCGCTGAATCGACTTTTGGCCTAAGTTGAATTCCCTCATTGAGGGGTTGAGACTAGACTGTTTAGGTTCAATCTGTTGACACAATTGTATTTTAATCTCCTCGTTCAGACGACAATACAATCCCCTGAGTTGCCACGGGCTAGGCCCATACGATTGGGGATGGGTTGGGAGGGTGGATTGATGAAGATGAAACGTTGGATTCTATGGTGGTAAGTGGTAGCACACATGGGAAGGAACGGACGCACTGCGAGCATTGGGAGGAGGGTCGGAAGGAGTACAACTCTGCTTTATAATAGTAGAGAAATCACCTGAACTTTTGCACACATTAGCATTAAAATGCCGATTAATGCATTGTTGGTGTTTTTTTTCCTAAACCGATTTCCTTGCCTTGATGTCCTTTATATATCTAAGTTAATTGCTATGAATTGCAGAACATAGGATTCCTTCACAAATGTGTTGCTTTGTGAACTTTTCTTCACACATTAGTAAATCTATTAATAGAGTATGGCCTTGTAAATGGTTAAGAGTGTGTGTAAAAAAACCAAACAACTATTTTACTCAGCATGCAATTGAGCATATCTTTATTTAGAAGACGTCAGGGCTGCTCGGCAATTCAACCCATATTGTTGGCCATATTTATCTGCCACTTGTATGCTTCGCTATCATATGATAACTCAATGTATTATTGTGTGTTTTTTATCACTCTGTAGATATGCAATTCACCTGTGCCGTGAACTATCATAATATCATATGAGCAACTACTTTTAATATATCATGTGTATCAAAAATTCACTCACTATATGACTATCATGTGGGTTAACTTAACATGCTTGGCTTGTGTCATTCATATTGTAGGAAGTGTCAATCAATTATAGTATTTTTGGAAAAGTCCATTTTACTCTCTTGAACTATTTCATTGGTTCACTTAACCCCCTAAACTAATTTTGGGCTCACCTTACACCATAAACTATTAAATATGGCATACACTTTACACCATAAACTATTAAATATGGCATATTTGACACTTTTAACAGCATTTATCTTTTTTCTCTCTCTATACAAGTCGTATTTTTTGAGTGAAATTTTGTAGGATGGATAGATATATCACAACCTACCTGTCAAGATTTTTTATAATTGTTTTATCACTATTTACTCTGATTTAAAGCATGTAAGACCAATCTAAACATTGGAATTATAAATTCAAGCAAAATAGTTATGACAAAATTTGAAAATACTTTAGAACGTTGGTAATGGTGTAATCTTTGGCTCCACAAAATTTCATCTCAAAATGTGGCTTGTATAAACAGAAACAAGAAAAAGAAGTATTGTTAAGGTGTAAAGTGGACCCTTTTTAATAGTTTGGGTGTGTAGAATGAGCTAAAAGATTGTTTAGGGGGTTAAGTGATCCATTGAAATATTTCAGGGGTGTAAATTGGACTTTTTCCTAATATTTTTTGCACAGTTTTGTTATTCATGCAACCTCTCTTATTCACTATCTTCATTTTGGAATGACAGGACTATTACAAAGTTCTGGAGGTTGATTACGATGCATCTGACGACACCATCAAATTGAGTTATAGAAGATTAGCTTTGGTATGCTATTACTGGACATGTCCTTTTGGTATGAAAATAAATATAAAATGACTCACTGTTAGTGGTAATTCTCCTACAGAAGTGGCATCCAGACAAGCATAAGGGGGATAATGATGTCACAGCTAAATTTCAGGAGATCAATGAAGCCTACACAGGTACTTCTCCACTCTCCATTATTTAGACACAGATAATCTTGTACTACTACTCTACTTTCTAGAGATAAGGATATGTACTTCAATATTGACATGACATTGCCTGATTCACTCTTTCTTTTTACATTTCAATATTTTTTTCAGTTCTAAGTGATCCAGCTAAGCGTCTTGAATATGACCTTTCTGGCTGTTATGAGTTAAATCGATATACCTTGCGTGTAAGGTTTTCTTTATTGCCCTTCCTCATTTTTGTTCGACATGCTTTGTGTATTTTTTTTTATTTGCTGTCTTTTCCTCTATTTTAGGAGTACCTTACAAGATTTAAGGGTATGATACTTACATGCAATGGCCTTGGCATAGACCATTCTTCGAAATGGTAAAGACATTTCATTATTTGAGCTTGATGCTTAATTTGGTCCACATATTGTTAGGACTTCATAGTGTGATTCCTATTAATAATGTGAATAGCTACTTTGTAAAGTCTGTTTATAACTGGTGTTGTCTATGTATTTATGTTTCCATTTTCCAGGGCCCGACATTTGAGGGAATTGGAGCCCCATTGATCTATTGGTACATCTTATTTTTCCATGAGCTTCTTCAGTACTTTATTTGAGGCCGCCTGGATACTTAGTTGTTATATTAACACATGTACTGATACGGCTGGGCATCTGTCTGTTCTTTGTAACACAACAATGGATTCTGCCGTATACTAAAGTAATTTTGTTGCAAGGAGTGCATGCAAACAGAATCCACTTGTAATTTTTGGCTTCTCACTAAAAAAGGAGCTATAGTCCTTGGTGATTAATTTGTCACAAATATAAATTTAACTTATCTTCTCATGAACCAAGGTCTAACAGAAATAGATGACAGATTTGTTTTGTCAAAATATAACCTTACATATTCTGTACGTTTAGACCATGCAAGACAGTACAGATCTGCTGTGATGACCATATATTGAGACTAAAATGTGCTCAGCCCAGATCTCTCTCTTTTTTGCGTCATTATCTCCAAATCTGTGTTCAATTCCGTGTCTTATTAAGTACTAACTTCGTCTCTGAACTTGGACGCGGGAAATTTTGATTATATAGCCCCCCATTTTAGTGGTATGACATCCTAGTTACTACTATCTGAGATGCATTATTTTCTTTCAGACGGAAAAAAGAAGCAGAAGCAGAATTCTGGCTAGTCTATGCTGTGCTAACCTTGCAATCATCCTAAAAAAAAAATGATTAAAAACTTGGAATCATCAATGGGTTCCTTTTTTATTTAAAGTTATGGCCATATGATCTTCAATTCCTCGACCTGTAAAGCGTGTTAGCGTGTGAGATTGGTGTTATGCCGTACCAACTTTTGTCTCCCAGATGAAATAATCAAACATAAATAGCACTGTTTAAGGCACATGATCTGCACTAGTGGGCATTGGGCAATTACCTGCTCCATGCTTGGCCCACGGTTTGTAGGCCCTCGATATCGAGTGGAAACGGACGGTTGATAGGATCGGACGGTGTCCGTGGGCTTTTGCCGTGCTACAGCCTTGGATGAGCAAGGCAATATCATGTTGGTGTCAGAAAGGAATTGTCCATGGTGTTTTCTCAGCTCAAAATGTTCTCCACTGGAAGGAGGGTGAGGTAGGACCGTAGGAAGGAGGGTGACGGTAAGGTAATTGAATGCGCTCTCATGCATGCAGTGCGTCGCGTGAACAAAAGCTGCATCGGTCCATTTTGCTTGCAGGGATCCAGGACCAGAAGCCCGGCTGCCGGGCTGCGGTCAGTGTTCACTCGATGCATCTACCGTGGAGCGCGGCCACCTACTGCTCCAATCCATGGTTCTTCAGCTCATTAATGTCGCTGACACAATCATGCATTTGTAGTACCAAATTTAAACAAAAAAAAAAGAGGAAAGACTATCAAGCAACAGAGCCAGGGCAAACACCGTACTGCACACTACCACTTCGAGGCCGGAAGGAACGACGCGCGCGCGCCCGGGCGAGCCGCGACCCGCGGCCGCGAGGGAGGCGCACAAGAATCCAACCGTGGCGCTGGGAAGCGTCACGTCGCGTCGTCGCCATTCTCCCGCCACAAGCGCGCGACACCACGCCACGCCACGCTCATTTGAGATGGACGGGGCGCCTACGGATCGGGAGCGGTGAGGTGAGTGGCCGCCGGGCGCGTCCATAGATGGGTTCATAATCTCGGACGCTTGCGCTCTGCAGCCGCGACCGCGAGGCGAGCCGAAGCCGAGCGTGCGTGTCCCCTGTCCCGCAAGCGACCGATTGGTGAACAATTCAAACAGTAACACTAGTGCAGTTTAGCGGTGGCAATTGGAGCCCTCCCATTCGCGAGAGATCGCAATCTTTTCGCAGGGATTCCACGGGAGTAATGATTACCGCATCAGTGCGCTCGATCAAGACGGGGAATTTTTGAAGCGTCGATGGTCTATTGGTCGACGCTCTATTCCCAGAGTCCCAGATCAGAAGGCCAGCAACCAGACCCAAGCTAATGCTGCTATTTCTTTCAAGGTAATCTTATCAGTATACTACTTAAAACCAGACTAATACAAGTCCTGTCGTGCTTAATTGCTGCAGGGCAAGCAAGGGATGATGGGCCCACCTGTCAATGAGTAGATGGGGTTCCCACAGTCACTCCAACCTTTTGTGGCACGCAACAAAGATGGAAGAAATACAAATGCATATTCCTTTCAATGTCAAAAAAGAAAAACTCCTGGTGCAGATCAAATCGGCGACCTTCAAATTCCCAATTTGATGGTACAAACTACAACGTGCAAGCACGCTAGAATGGAGCGAAAGCACGCTACAATTGAACACCAGCACTAGAACAACTGAAAAAGTGAACGCCACTGGTATATTCACACATTACGCCCAAATCACAGTCTTTGGAGTTTGGTCTAATTTAATCATAAGATTAGCACGCGAGCCACAAAAAGGGAAAAGGAAAAATCTCCTGTAATCTCCCCCGTCTAGTTAATTAAATAATTTAATCCTCTAAAGCACCACACACATCCCTAGTGATCGCTTTTCCGGCCATTGCCGAGGCCGAGCAATCTCACCCTCGCTCCGGTATGCTCGCCGACGATCTCCGATGCCGGAACGCCTTGAGCGGGCTGGGGAAATGCCACCCCCACCGCGCCTTCGCCGCCGCAGCAGCCGCTTTCGCCTCCACGGCCGTCGCGGACACCGAGCTGGACCTCGCGAGTCCCATCCCCTCCTCCTCGTCCTCCTCCGCCGCCGCCGCAACCCCATCCCTAGCCGCGGGCTTCCAGAACGGTGGCCACCCCCATACCCTCGCCTTCCGCCTCCCCCCGACCGCGCCGGCAGCGGCTGCTGATGCGGCGGAGGAGGCCGCCCCTGCGAGGGAGGACGACGCGGCGACGGACCGCGACCGCGCAATCCGGTGCTCCCGCTCGATGAGGGTGTGGACGCGGCCGACAGCGGCTTCGCCGGACGCCGACGAGGAGGAGGAAGGGGACGCGCACGACGTGCAGGGGCAGGGCCGCACGTGCGCGCAGTTGGGGCAGAGGCGGAGGAGCCGGTCGCGGAGGCAGTGCGGGCACACCCCGCCGCCGGATCTCGCCGCCGGGTGCTTCCGGCACCGCCACTCGTCGGCGCCGCCGCCGGTGACGGCTACCGCCGCTGCCTTCTCCGCCTTCATCCCCTCGTCTCCACGCGTGCGTGTGGTTGTTTTGCTCTCCTTCCCTCTCTTAACTTCCTCTCAGAAGAGCGGAGGCGTTACAAGGTCACAGCGTCGCTGTACAACGGAATGGAATAGAGCGAGACGGAGGAGTCCACATAATGAAGGCGCCACCGGAGATTAACGGCTTGTGGTTTTGCGGGCACAGCAAACGGGCACGAACTTCTCCGTTATTCACGAGAGTGCCATCGTAAGATCTTCTGCGGTTGGGAACAAAAACCGCGAGTTAACACCGTACTCCTGGTACACGTTCTGGCCGCTGAGGATCCTGGCCGGGGAGGGCACGAAAGATAAGGCTGCCCGCGCACGTGCGGGGGTGGAAATGAGGCGTGTCGGGGTCAGTTACATGGGCCCCGCATGTCGGTCTTTTGTGACGGGACCGAGGCTGTTGTTCCCTTCTCCAACCTCCACGCCCGCCGCCGCCGCCGCCCCGTGTGGTGGACGACGAGTCGACGACTCGTGGCTTTGCGAAACGCGCACGCGCACACGGGCCACGGCGCACCGCGCTGCCCGTCTCTGGCTAGGAGCCAATGGACGACGAGGTATCGTGTACGCCGCACACGGACGTACTAGACGCAGCAATACGGGGTCTTCCAATAACGTCGCGTGGATTGACGGGGGTGAAGCACGGTGTCACACTGCCGGCACACGGCTTTGCGGTTGCACGTGTGGCTGACAGTCTCCAGGGTGAAGCGTGCGCGCGCCTGGCGAGCTATGGCCTATGGACGCTGCCGAGGTGTCGACCACTCGTGGAGAAGCGTGCACGTATGTGACGAGGCGTGTACACAGTACACGTACTTGCCTGTTGCGTTTCGACGAGATATTTCGTCATGTTTCGCCTTGTTCGTGCATGGAAGACGATAACACCAGTTTGGCGCTCGATGCAACGGGAACGGCACGGCCCAATCTTGCAGTGTTAAGTACAGTGAAGTACTCCTACAACCTAGTGTGATGTTAGGTGTTCATCTCTGGATATAAACTCAAAATGCAGCGCTGCCTCAACACCCTGCGATATATTACAATCCCCCCCCCCGTGTGTTCCAAATACAACTAGCAAAACGGAACAAACAAAGCAGCAGATGAAAACATCGTTCTCAGAAAAATGGCCTGTACACCAACTTGCTCTTCAGTGCTGGATCTTGCCTCCAAAGCCATCCAGTTTGCTCCGAAAGGGACTAATCCCAATATCTTCTTCCGGAACACAGTACACCCGTACACCACCAAAGAGAGCGTACATTGTCATTGATGCGGAGGGTTCAGCCTACAGTTGCCAAAACGTCGGCAGAGTTACAAACCACAAAATCTTCCATGCGATCCATCGTTGCCAGCCGTGCAGATTCAGACTTCGCAAGAGCAAGAATGCATCCCTAATTAAGCTACACGTCCTTTGTCACGACTCAGGATAATTGGACAAACATGAAGATGTGAAAACACATTCCCTTGTGATGGCCCATGTGATACTAGCTCGATTAATTTCCATCATTAAAGTGAAAACTCATTCTATATTTCTAGTATGATTCGAAGGGAACTCTGCCAGTTCGAAGAGACATGCATGCAAATCCTTACAAGTCGCGGGCTTTCAGGTCGCCGCAGCAGCAACCACCAACTAATTAATCGGACCAAACCAATCGGGCAACCACCCATGTAGGTAGCCATGTAGAGGCAGGTACAATAGCGGCTGCGCGTGTCAGCCCATGGACTGACGCCGCGGTATCGTCGGCTACCGTAGAGTACTCCTATTCAGCTGGTGGTCCGCGCCGCGCGAGCGGCGGCGCAGGCACCGCACCTGGAATTCTCAACTAGTAGTAGGATAGTACTCCTATTCTCAACTAGTAGGAGGAGTAGTAGGTGCCCGCGTGCACCGCGCGGCACATGGCGACGGTGCTATATTCAAATCCGCCGGGACGGCGCAACGATCCAAACGGCACGGCCGCGCGGCCGGCAGGTCGATGTCGAGTTCCCCCCCGCGACGGCGACGGGGATCGACTAGTCTAATCCTGGCTCCCCTTCATTCCCGTTAGTTAATCAATCCCCTGATGTCCTAACCTCGCCGTCACGTTGCTGCGTGTCGTCTAGCTCTAGCTCGCACGGAGAGGCTTAACTATCGGGAGATTCGATTGTTAGTCCCCGATCAGACAATCCTCTAACTGTTATTCTCGACATTCCCAACGGTGGCTGATTAGCCTTGATCTTGCTAGCCAGGCACAAATTACAGACGGGCGACAGTCTGAGGGTGTGTTTGGTTGACTTCCAACTTGTTTCTGTTTTTGTAAAGGACAAAAGCTGGACATGGGGTTTAATCTAAAAGTTGTTTTTAGTGTAGTACAAATCTAAAAACAGTCCCTACCCATGCTTTTACTCGCTTCTGGGAAAAAAATTATCAACTGCCACGGTAAAGAGGAACGAATCGTTTTTTCTGGTATCCGTTCGCGAAAAATATCGGAGCCGCTCGAGTACGACCGCACGGCGCTAGGGTTGTGCCCGCGCCGCCGCCCCACTCCACCGGCGGGGCCCCTGCAGCTGGCCGGCCGCCGGCCGTGCCCCGCTTGGCGCTGCCCCGCGCCGCCCAAGCTCCGTCGTCGCCTGATCTTCTCCGCCGCCTCAGCTTCCCCCACCGCCTCGCCTCCCAGCCATCAACGCCGACGCCGCTCGCCACCGGCTCCGCCAACCCGCTCTCCCGGACGCCGGCGCGGCCCGCTGCTCCGCATGGGCTCACATCGAGGGTGTTCCCGATGAAGTGGTTCAAGTGGACAGTGGACCAGTTCGAGCACCTCAACAACTTCGACAACTGCGAGTTCCACGTCATGCAGCTCGGACCCGGTGGCGAGTACAGCCTCCTCGTCCACCACACCAAGGAGGAGCTAGCTCCAGCGATGGGGGCTCTCGCCGAAGATGATCGCCGATCAGCAGTGGCGCGCCTCTACCAATCACCGTAGCTGGGCTAATGAGTGTTCCTCATTCCTCCCCACCTTCTTCGACAACTGGAATGACGACGAAGACGATGGTCATTGTGTCGAGGAAAACGGCAAGATCAACAACAACAAGTTGTTGGAATAACAATCTTGTTGCTTGCTCTTTATTTAGAATTTATTGCTAAGATTCTTTGGGATATAATTTGATTGATACCACTAGTTTATATAAACAGAGAACTGTCTTGTCTTGGTCAAAGTCCCTTTAATTTCATTCCCTTCTGGCTGGTCCAGCAAATTCACCCATTTGACTATCTGAGTACTACGATCTTTGTGATAAATTAGAGATGAAAAACTTATATAATTTTTCTTTCCAAATTAGCCATTTAAAATGCTAAATATTGAACAAATTAGGTTTTACGAGTAATTTGCATATAAACAGCCCCACATGTCTTTAGGGGCATTACAAGTATTTCTTCTGTAACCTACAGTTTAACCGTTGCTCTAACCAAAAGGACTTGTGCTTCTTCCACGGCTGCTTTTTCACAGCTCACAACAGTTTTTTTCAAAAGCCACGGCTCCCTGAATGAATCTGGCACATCTGGCCATCTGGGTATGGCATTGGCACCGCCTGGATAGCGAAGGGTGGAAAAAAATGTCTAGGCGATTTTGTCGTCTCTGCCGGCACTAATCCTAATCGATGGCTACTACAGATTAGTGCCTGAAGATGCCGTGTTTCCAAGACGCCTTATGACTTTCTGATGCCGTCAGGCCCCTGCACAACAATCGCCCAAAACATGTCAATTCTTATGCGTGTACATGTCAGAGATACACACGGTAAGATCCGTGCAGTATCCAAAAGATAACAAACATAGGTGCTTTCGAGGCCGCAGTTACTCAAGGCCTACGCTGAACATTAACAGGCCTGAAACTGAAGTCCTGAACCGTATGAGTCCGTGTCATATCCGGAGCATGACGAACCTAAGTCTATAAAGCCCAACCGAGCAACCCTCGTTTAAAGGAGGCCCATACATAAGGTCGCCGACTGGCCGATAGTTGTCCAGTTGTCACGGCACGACGAGGCCTGGTACACAGACAGTCAGACACTGGTGCTGCACTGGGCTATCCCGTGCCGGGATATTTCGGCAGCATGCGCGGATGAGCCGCATAGCAAAATTTTGACTAGCTGTGGCGTCACGGCGCACGCCAAATTCGAATCGCGCAATAGCCTTGCTCTTGTATTTAATCCGTGCACGCCGCGGCTTATCCACGTTTCGATCAGGAGTCCCCTCCTGATCTCGTCGCCCGTCTCTGCTCATGATATCGCCCGCTGGGATTCAGATTCTCTGAGTTAAAGTTAGTTAGAGTAACTTAGTCACTGATATTGTCACGTCCAGAATTTCTATCCGAAATTTTGTAGGCTTACAATATGTGTTTATCCTGATCCAGGAATCAGTCGAGGCACACAAATGACAAAATTGATAAACAGGGTACTTTATTGAATTTAATCAATATCGTATTACAATATTTATTACAGAGGTGAATAGGACCTCTCAAACAGAAAATTCTACGCAGCGGATTAAACGTTTTAGCGTGGCTTCAGCTCCACTCCATAGGCATCTCGACCGAGCTTCAGGCAACCTCCTGGAAACCATCCTTGATGTAGAACTTCTCCTCTGGTGGTATAGAGCAAGATGAGTATACAACATACTCCGTAAGTCACACATGCAAACGGAAAATATGCGGAATGCACAAGGATACAAAGGATGGCATAATAGAGTTCATGCAGTCAACATTTATTAATTAATAAAAGAATTAATTAAGAAAAATTGTAGAGATTTAATAATCTCACGGTACAACCTATCCCGGTTGCACCGGCTCGACCATAACTCCAAACCAAGAATTATTCATAACTCCAAGAGAGACAAACCATAACTCCATACCCGGAGCTAATCATCACCCCATATCAGGTGCTAATCCTAACCCCAAACCAGGAGTTATCCCACTTATCAAAATTTTAACCAAAGTATTAATTATTAAGTGATAGTAGGACTAATCACGAAAAATAATGCTCAGCTCGTCCATAACCGTGGGCACGGCTATTCAAATAGTTTTACTCTGATCAGAGGTATACCAATTTAGCCTTAAGACACGCTCCCTGCAGGGATCGTGACACGACCCGCTCTGCAACGAGAAACAGTACGAGAACACCCACCAGGTTCCTAGTCCCACTAAAACCAGGCTATGACTCCTCTAGCGATCCCATGTGGGCTTAAACTTGCCACAACAACCCGATGAATCGCACTGCCCCCGCTATATCACAGAACCAAGCCGTTGCCCATGCTGGCCTATAGGTAGTACGGTGTATGCTTCGCAAAGATAGCTCGCGAACCGGTCCGTAATTGTCACGAGCACAACCAACCAAATCCACGTGCTCATGACCCACCTTAAGTCAAATTTTAGTTGGCAACATTTTAGATCGCATGTATAAGGTGTGAAGCATAATCTACTCCATAGTGAGCCTAAATTATTTTAAGCATGGCTAAGCAACATCTAAAATCTAGCTAAAATATTATAAAGTTCTAGCTAGTCAAAATTATATAACCCAAGCTATCAATGTAAAGGTAATCAAGTTCAAATGTGTCGTACAAAGGAATATAGGAATTTCCACCCAATTACATTCTAAAATAATATGCATAATTTGAAGTAACCGCGAGAGAGAAAGGTTCAACATGCTCAAAGAGGTTTGTTCTGCATGACTTGCCTAGCGAGACGAACGGGGTCTTGGGTTCCAGCTCAAAGAACAACGCGGACTCCTCGAAAACGCCGAAACTATGCAGAAAAGAACAAAACTAACAAAAACAGTACATAAGCACACAGAAAAGCTACCGTTTGACATTTTTACTGTGTAGAGATTGATTTTACAAAAAATTAGAGATTTGAATCACCGGAATCGGAGTTTGGATGAATTAGTTATGATTTTTCTAAACTTTTAGTCTATTTTATTACATTTCAGAAAAGATCAAGGATTTATGACGCAATAAATAATTTAATTTAAAATTTAGAAAATAGATTACTGCGTCATTAAATGAATGGATGGCCAGGATCGTTCAGAGTTCAAACGGACGGCCCAGATCGATCCGAACGGATCGGGTCAACCCTGGTCAAATGAGACGCTACGTGGCGCTGACCAGGCAGCCACGATGGCTGGAGAGGATGACGTGGTGGACGACGTGGCAGTGCCACGTTATCACCGGCGGCTGCTGCACTGGAAGAAAGAGGAGAACGCAGGGAACTCACTGGAGAGGTCGGAGACGAACGACGATGACGGGAGGCTGCCGGCGACGAGGAAGACGACGTTGACGGCGAGGGTCGACGGCGAACTCCGGCGAAGAAAAGGGACGGCGAAGATGTGGAGGAGGTGCTCCTAGTCCTCGTGGATCCGATGGCGGTGTCGGCGAGGGCTGAAGGGGATGGGATGAGGCCGGCGACGTGGTTGGAGGCGGTGGCGGCTCGGGTCGACGGCGGCGTCCAAAGAGGTCGACGGAGGCGACGGTGCGACGTCGCCGAAGTTGTTCCGGTGAGGTGGAGAGAGAACCGGCGCGGAGAGCTTCGCGGGGAGGGAGAGAAGCAAGGAGATGGAGAGGACGGCCAAGAGAGTGGCGGAGGGGAGCTCGGGAAGGGATTTTATAAGGTCGGAGGCTAAGGGAGGAGGAGAAAACGGCCGCCGGATTGCTCGCCGGAGTAAAGAGAGAGAGATGAATTAAAAGGGAATTGAATCCGGCGATTTAAGATATGAATTCACGGGAGAAACGGGTGGGAATTGAAGAGGAGTAAGTGGGGATGAATTTACCTCATTCAATTGGAAAAACGGCAGCTGCAGAGGGAGATCAACGCCGGTTTGAGCCATTGATGGCCGGATTAAAAGAGGGGTTAAATCCGGTGAAATTAATCCGAATTGAAGAGGGGTTTCATGGGGGAATTAAAGCGGAGATCACAACGATTCGATTTTTGCCTTCGGTGCAAAGAAAGAAGCTATGAGGAGAGAGATCGGCCGGCGGCGGCGGCTCCTGCTCTTGCTGGCCACCGGAGCAGTGAGGTCGGCGGCTGGAGGTAGGGGACGATCCCCACTCGCGGCCCCACCTGCCAGGTGGTCTCGTGGGCTGCGGGAGAGAGGAAGAGAGAGCAAGCCTGCCTAGTAGGCCTTGGCCCAACCGAGGTAAAAAGAGAAGAGAGGGAGAGAGAGGAAGCTGGGCCGAAGAGGGAGGGAGGGAGGGAGAGAGGGGATGGTCTGGATTCTGCCCAAGGACTTGGAGAGAACTTTTAAAACCATTTTTCATTTAAGTTATTTGCTGAAATGATGTTTCATTGATTAAAAATACTTCCAAGACTCAAATAAATTCCAGAAAAATCTATAAAATACTTGAGCACTCAAAGTATTTAAATAAATTTTATCTTGGCCATTTTTCTGTTGAAATTTTCCATAAATTTTAACCTAATCTTTCTTTTAAATTTTAACTTATTCTCAGAAATGCATTAAACAAGCGATTTATTTAATTAACGATTTTCCGGGCTGTGACAGACATATAGGTCTCGTGTGGGTCCATGGGCTATTGGACGCACATGTCAGTGACTGAAGTCACTCTGACTTAAAGTTAGAGGATCTCAATCCCGCCTGTTGTTACTCGTGTTTCATGGTCGTTAGCTTCACGATTCACGAAGGGAGAGTAAACACTTCAACACATGATCATGACGGATGTGGAATCTGGATTTGTGTGTGTGTGGGGGGGGGGGAGTCCATAGGCAATATATGCTTTAGGCTCGTCGAAGAAACTCATATAAAAGGCATCCATTTTTTACTCCAGCAAATCGAAAAACATGGCACAATACTCCCGGCGACAGCGGCAAAGAAATTGTATGGCCAACGCTGGTAAAACAAAGAAAAGGACGAAAGACCAAAAGCTGATAATTCATGGGCATAGACGACACGGATGGCTTTCCTTTTTTGGTCCTGCAATGACTCTACTAGTTGTCTATTAAAAAAACCGAAACACGTTTTAACGTAAATGCCCCCAAACCCCTAGGATAACACGGCCGGCGACAGGTGCAGCCGCCGCTGCCACCACCTCTTCCTCCTCCTCCCTACCCTGCTGCTACGTGAGTAGAGAGCAACGAAGTCGGCCGATCATAAGTATGGCGACGGCGGGGCCTCTTTCCCCTCTACATGTGCTCGCGACGGTTTAGGTGCATCATGCCGGGGCTGACGATGGCGCCGGCGACCGGATCCGGCACCCCTGCATCCGCGATTGTGGTCCTGGTCGGTGGGACGTGGTGGCTGTTGTGACAAGGGCTGCGAAGGGCACGTGTGTTGCGGTGTCGTGGAGGTGGCAACTATACATGCCGCTCAACTTGATGAGCTCGACGTTGATGGCGGGATGTGAATGCAACTGTCACGGGCTTGTCTCCTATCCACTGCTATTCGAGCTCCAAGGGCAGCTGCTGTAGAAATGATGGGTCGGTGCAGGCAATGCAGTGGCTGTGAAGAGGGCATGGTTACCAGTGGCGGAAATGGCAGCTCGGAGTGCCCGATGAGGCATAGAGGTAAGGCACAGAGATGATGAGGCTCAGGTGACGACCATAGCGGATGGTCCCCAAGCAGAGTGGAGACGGCTTCGGTAGTGCCACAAGGGAGTATCCATGGCCGGCGGAAGGCGGGGGAGCCGATGAATGTGGAGGTGGCAACATAAGGACGATGAGGCGATGACGATGTGATTAGGCAATCCGTGGCGGCGATATACAGGTAGACTGACCAAGGCGGTGACGATAGCTTTGTGAGTTGGCGGTTGCAAGTTCACGTCGGGCTTTAATCCAGACTTTCTCTTATGACGGCGCCTTGATGTCACAAGATGACCATGTCCTCACATGCTAG
>CM002480.1:20085499-20221533 GCA_000325765.3 Leersia perrieri | reverse complement strand
GGGGGGGGGGGAGGGAATCCACTCCTCTCCCTCTCCAAACCAATCACATGGATATGGAGTGCGTTGTTTGTTGAGCTCCTACTTGATGCTTAGCACGTGCAAGCCACTGGCGTGGTGCATGTGTGATGAAGGCACTCAGGTGGTGGCAGCGGCTGATGTGATGGGCAAGCGCTCAGTGACATGGGAGGGGAGAGAAGATCATCAGTGAAAGCTCTTCAATCTGTTTGGCAACGGCGACACCTACTGGTGCCGCTCTCCTCTTTGGGTGTTCTCTTCTTTTCCCCTCTCCCTAATGGATTTCATAGGTGAAAACCACGTTTCGGCTCCCGGGACGGGCAGTGGCGCTACACTCAACATCATTTCCTCGTTGGAGACGCCGTTTAGAAGATCATTTACCTTTTATGTATCGTGTTCCATGTTTTGCTCTTCAACAACGGGGTCATGCTTTCCATCCGGATGTAAGACCACCTTGTGCTTGGGGGATATATCTCCGATGCATCGACGGAGGAGGTGGGTGCTTCATCGAAGCGCATTTGGAGGAACTCCCTCAACATCACTGACGTCAGCACTAACAAGGCAGCGTATGACAGGGTGAATTTGGAGGAGCGGCACCGACGATGGAGTGGTGGGGTGCGTGCCGAGAATGCAGTAACCAATGAAGGAGACGAGGTAGGGCGGTGCATCTGACCGATGATGTTGATCTCGACTACCAGGCTTAAGCTCCTCAGTTGCTTCACCCAACGCCTTGCCACTGGCGAGCACCCCCTAGTGCACGTACCTCAAACCGTCGTCCTTGAACAGGTTCTTCGATGAGAAGGTTCTCATTGATGCTGTCAACTGCTTGAGGTGAAGCTCCTAGACTCTTGGTGCTAATCCCCACTGCTTGGTGCAAGGCTTGAGGTGCGAGGATGCTGGTTAATGGCACCACATTTGTAGGAATTCGTGGGATCGTGATGCTTCTTCCTCCAACTCCTCATTGTCGTCTTCCTCAAGCAGTGGCTGGAAGCATCGAAAAGGGGCATGACAAGCGTGACTGCTCTAATGGTGGCAACGACCTCAACCATGGCATTATGTAGCAGCGGACGAAAGCCAACAACGACCTAACTAATTCTTCCGAACTATCCATATTAGCGAGATGGTGGGGAGGAAACCATGGACGACGACACCCAATAAATTTGACGACGGCGGTGGAGGTGAGGTAGCATTTGAGATGGATGGTGTTGGAGGAAGAGGATTAATTGGTATGTGGTGGCCACTCTGCAGCCAGCGGTGGCCGACAGAGGTGGACAACTCCTGTTTTAATGAAAATCTAGACAATGATTGCTTAAATGATTTTAATTTTTAAAGAATAGTGATGTCACCTAACCAATATCACAAATAGTATTATCAATCATATCAATTTGTAATGGTATGGATCCAATATTATTTGTCTTACACACGGTTAACCAGACAGTTATACTGTAAAAAAAAAGCTAATATGACCAGACAAGTCGAGATGATCAGTACTCCATCAGTTCATATACCATGGCTGCAACCCTGCAAGGCCCACAGCAAACAAATTTTACAAGTTGCATGAATTCTGAAACAACCGTTAGATCTTCGTATATCACATCCTCTCCATTAGTATTATCTCCAGATTTATATATTTGATGCTGTTTAGCTTAAATTTGAGTTGACCAGTGTCAAATAAAGAAAATCTGAGGGACACTATTTACTAACTACCTGCGGCAGCGAGCAACCAAAACAAAAACCCGCCGCTGTGTCAAGCTAAACCACAAACAAAAGCATCACAGATTAATAAACCGAAAAATGAAAAAAGGCGACGACGTACTCCCAAGATCGGGACCAACCTAAACGTACGTACGTGTCAACCAGGTGCTACCACCATGTTAGAATAACCATTTCCGGAGCAATCAATCATATGAACCCCGTCACCGTATTTGCCTGTTTATCTCGGAGTACCTCAGCCATCCACAGCAGCCGGTACAGGGAGAAAAATACACTCCCAGGTTCTTTTTTTAATTTCTCCTGGCCGAAACGCTAACGCAATGTGGCCGGCACTAGGATTACGACTCTGTACTAACACAGTTTTCTGATCAACTTGCACCACACATGCCAACGATTTTCAGGCGGCTCAAAACAAAGCGTCGGTTTTGTCGCCTTTGCGCGACCGTTTCCGCATTGCTCGGCAGCCACCATGGGAAACATCACGCAAATGCCTGAAAATTCCAAGCCTACTGTAGGATCGCATCACCGTTATAGAGAGAGGGTTAATCTATAGGTTAAGAATACCCTTAAAATTCCTGCGAAAAATCTCGACCTAGTCAACCATAGTCATTCATAAAGATTAGATCGAAATAGAGAGATAAAAGAAGGACAAGAGAAGAGATAACTTGCGCTCGACACTAGATTTTTAGCCCAAGGCTACGCGTAAGTCGAGATTGCAAGATCACATGAATATTACAAGATTAAACCAAGATTGCAAGAACGAATCAAGAAGACAAGATTAAAAGAAGAACGATTGCGGAGATTAAAAGAACAATTCAACAAGTAGAATTTCAAAGCAAACTTCTAAGATCCCAACGTTCGTTCACCGTGTACGCTTGTGTCTGATTTGCATCCTTCTTGACTTGTGCATCAAGTTTGCGATGATCTCCCGCCACAACGTTCGTTCACCGTGTACGCTTGTGTCCCACCTTGTCACCCGACATCCTTAACCGTGCCAGATCCCAACTCCCCACGAGTTTGATCCCGGTCCGCCGTTGACCAAGGTTGACCCCAAGTAACCCTACACACAAATAAACCAAACATCGTCTTTCGGGTACAGATGTCACAACCTGACCCACGTTAGTCAACACAGACACTTCTTGGACACTTGCCAATTTTCCATCATTATAGACCAAAAGCAACACTTGGTCTCACAATCTCCTCCTTGATGGAAACATTGGCAACTCAAACAAAATTTTGAATTTTGCTTTTTGAAAATCAAATCAAAAGAATTTTGCAAGAGTCAAACTTGGTCAACTTGAAAAATTGAAAATCAAGTCCAAGTGATAGAGAAAATGCAAGGGATGCAAATGTGAAAAGCTCCCCTTCAATCACTAACACCCCTTCAAGTTTTGAAGCTAGTTTTTAATTTTCAATGAATGCAGCCTTTGCTTTAATTTTCATATTTTCCTCTCTTTGATAATGATGCCATCAAGATCAAAGATGCAAAAGAGAGCATGATTGACATGAAATGGGATGAGATCTTCAAGTTTTTCTAGAAGGAGCTTTTGAGAGTTATCTAAAGTTATCCGAAGATAATCAAGTTTTACACATGTGCAAACAAGATCAAAGATCTAGATGAAAGCATGCTCATGAGGTATATAATCTGAAATATGTAGCACAAGAAGGTGTATCAAGCAACCATAGCATTAATCTTATTAGCAAGTTGAAAAGTGCAATAACCCAATGCGAGCAAAAGTCCCTAAAGAAATAAGCAAAGCTCATAATCAACACTATGCCTACCCATGCTATGCAATCAACCATACTAGTCGTGCTAATGTCAAGTTCAAGTGAGCATCAAGTCATAAGCAGAGATAAACCAGCTCAGAAAATTATACACACCACTTTCATATTTTTCATTTTTTTATTTCAATTTTATCATGAATTTTCATAGAAAAATATAGTACAATCACGATGACACCTCTATCGAAACTTTAGTCAGCAAGCAATGGTTGCGCCATCACTGCTATCCAAGCATTCGAATAGGTTAGCCAGCTAGAGTTCCCATTATAGGCCGTCTCCATACTATCTTTGGAATCACCGATGCGTAAACGCAAAACGATGTCCTGCAAAAATTTTCAATAAGATTTAACAGAGAGCAACCAAAGCTATAAATGATGCTCGACTTGATCAAGATACATTCATGAGCAATTCAAAAAGGCATGTGAATGATTCCAAAGATGGGTAAACATGGCAAGACTATGATTAAGGTACTTCAAAAAGAACTAGTTACTCGAACAGAGTTATGCACAGTTAATTTAGTTCAAGTTGTTTTTATGGTTAAAGCATGATTCAACAATCTTGAGTACATAGCTAGATCACATAACAACTTATGAACAAGAAAGCTAAAGCAGTGACCAAGATTGCACATGTATAAAACAAGTCATCATGCGAATGAGCCAAAGATAACAAACAAAGCTCCATGATAATTTATATTACAATGCATGAAAGTAAACATGATGCAATATGTACAAGATGCAAACAAAGATCTCCCCCTCAAATCAACCCATAGGGGTGAATCACCCCTAACTCTCCCCGCAGCTTCTCAAAATGAGCACGATCAAGAGGCTTAGTAAAAATGTCAGCCAACTATGACTCACATTCGATAAACTCCAAAGAAATGTTTCCTTTCTCAACATTATCACGAAGAAAATGATAGCGAATCTCGATATGCTTAGTTCGTGAATGTTGAACAGGATTTTTTGCAATATTGATAGCACTGGTGTTGTCACACAAAAGGGAAACACTCGAGAAAGAGAGACCAAAATCATGCAAAGTAAACACCATCCAAAAAACTTGACTACAAGCACTAGCAGCTGCAACATACTCAGTCTCAGTAGTTGATTGGGCAACAGAAAATTGTTTGCGAGAAGACCAAGAGACCAAAGAAGTACCAAGAAAATGACAAGTGCCAGAAGTGCTCTTGCGATCAATCTTACAACCAGCAAAATCAGCATCTGAGAATGCACGAATTGAAAGAGCTGAGGAGCGAAAGTACCATATGCCAAACTCGGTCGTAGACTTGATGTAGTGAAGGATTCGCTTGACCGCTTGAAGATGTGAGACCCTTGGGGAAGCTTGGAACCTTGCGCACAGGCACATGGAGAAGTGGATGTCCGGCCTTGACGCAGTCAGGTAGAGGAGGGAGCCAATCATGCTGCGGTAATCGCGTTGGTTGACCATCTCACCATCTTCATCAGGTCCAAGTGACGAAGTAGTGGGCATGGGAGTGGCGATCAGCTTGCAAACCTCCATGTCAAATTTCTTCAAGGGATACCTGGAGTACTTGGTCTGGTGAACAAAGATACCTTTCTCTGTTTGCTTGATTTGGAGACCAAGGAAGTATGTAAGTTCGCCCATCATGCTCATTTCGAACTCAGTACTCATTGGCTCTGAAAACTTAGCCACAAGAGAGTGAGATGAGCCACAAAAAATGATGTCATCTACATAAATCTGAACAAGAAGGAAATCAATGCCATCTCTGAGAATGAACAAAGTCTTGTGTACCTTCCCCATTTCAAAACCATTTTGTATCAAAAAGGTTTTCAACCTCTCATACCATGCCCTTGGTGCTTGCTTAAGACCATACAAGGCTCTGTCAAGTTTATATAAACATGGTTAGGGAATTTTATACTTTCAAAACCAAGGGGTTGCTTGACATAAACTTCTTCTTCTATGACACCATTTAAGAAAGCACTTTTTACATCCATTTGAAAAAGTTTTATGCCCTTAGAAGCAGTAAAAGCCAAAAGGATCCTGATAGCTTCTAGTCTAGCAACTGGTGCAAAGGTCTCTTCGAAATCCAACCCCTCAACTTGGGAGAACCCTTGTGCAACCAGTCTGGCTTTATTCCTAACAACCACCCCGTCTTCCCCTTGTTTGTTTTTGAAAACCCATTTTGTCCATATGACATTGTGACCTATGGGGGGTTCCACAAGACACCAGACCTTGTTTCTTTTAAAGTTTTCTAACTCCTCATGCATGGCATTGACCCAATTCTCGTCAGATAATGCATGACAAACATTTTTGGGCTCAAAAGAGGCAACAAATGCAGAATGAGCAATTTCATAAGACCGATTTCTAGTTATCCTCTCATCCAGACATCCGATCATCATATGAGGTGGATGTCGGTTCTGGATGTGTCGGGGAGCAGTCGGTTCTGAAGAGTCGTCATCCATTTTTGCCTGTTCAACTGATGATGTGGATGTCGCAGGAGCATCGGCCGAAGGTGAAGTAGTGGAAGGAGATTCCTCATCTTGCTCAAGTGGCACCGCATGAGCTGGAGGTCGACGGGGAAAGTCTTCCTCCTCATCTGATTCTTCCTCTACAAAGAGTGTCTCTGACAGATCTAGAGTACCTGAAATTTCCGATCTAGCACCTGGGCTAGCCTCATCAAAAGTGACCTCACAGGTCTCCACAATTTTGTTAGTCTCAAGCACAAGAACTTTGTAGGCACGAGAATGATCAGCATAACCAAGGAACATAGCATCAGAAGAGCGAGACTCAAACTTGTCCAAATTTTCTAGCTTAAGAACAAAGCACCTGCAACCAAAGACTGGAAAGTGGGAAACACTTGGTCAACGACCAAATCGTAGTTCATATGGAGTCTTGTGCAAGGAGGTTCTTAAGAAGACACGATTCGAAATAAAACAAGCAACAGAAATAACCTCTGTCCAAAATCTTCTTGGTGTAGAGTATTCATCAAGCATGGTACGTGACATCTCCACAAGTGTGCGGTTCTTTCTCTTAACCACACCATTCTGTTGTGGAACATATGGCGAAGAAAATTGATGCTCAATACCAGAAGATTGACAAAAGGACTCAAATGAGGCATTTTTGAATTCCTTCCCATTGTCACTGCGAATCGCTCGTAGGGCTCCAGCAAATTTAATGGCCAAACATCGAGTAAGATCACGAAAGAAGCCAAAAGTCTCATCCTTTGATTCCAAGAAGAAAACCCAAGAATACCGAGAATAGTCATCCACAATGACAAGCACATACCACTTCCCACCCACTGACTGAACCCTTGCGGGACCAACTGTATCCATGTGGAGCAGTTGCCCGGGTCCATCCGTCATGACCCAAGTCACTGGTGGATCGGAAGTAGTCATCCTGCCATGACGACAAGGAGAACACACCAAATCCTTGGAAGATTTCAATTTTGGCAAACCACGAACCAAGTCCATACCACTCAAACGAGTTAAGTGGTCAAGGCCAATGTGCCCAAGACGACGATGCCAGAAAAACAGATCAGAAGAACTTGATGCAACGAGACATCGAGAAGGTCCAGAAGAGTGATCAAAATCAGCAAAATAGAAACGACCAACTCGAGAAATGCCAAAAACTTGAGACTCTGAGGAATCAAGCACCTTAGAACTATCCTTTTTGAAACGCACTTCAAGATCTACATCACAAAGTTGAGAGACAGAGAGCAAATTGTATTTCACCTACAAGAGCCACATCTTTCAGAGTGAAATTTTCATTTACCTTGATTGTTCCTTTACCCATGACAGTACCACAGCTCGCATCCCCAAAAGTGATGGTCTCTTCACCGGATGTGTGGGAGAGAGAAGTAAATTGTCGGTGATATGGATATGGGGTACCCATAGGAGGCTAACCATTGTTTGACACCTACAGGTTCGCGTCCGAGGGAGGAGTCGAGGCAGCCCGACGCCTTGCCCAAGCATAAGGGGCCAGGCGATCGCGGCAGCCCGAACCACTTCGGACCTATGCATGAGGATTACGGCCACTCGGACCCACGCGGCGTGCCCCCGGAATAATCGGGCCCGGGGTCCGGCAAGGAGGCCACACCCCACAGAAGGGGTTCGAGCCACCCGAGGCCACGTGGCGCGCCCCTGAGGAAGGCATGCCCGGAGGCCTGTGGGAAGGCCACACCCTATGGAAGGAGTTCGGGCCACCCGAGGCCACGTGGCGCGTCCCTGAGGAGGGCACGCCCGGAGGCCTACGGGGTGGCCATACCCTGTGGAAAGGGTTCGGGCCACCCGAGGTCACGTGGCACGCCCCCGAAGAGGGCGCGCCCGAAGGCCTGCGGGGAGGCCACGTGTATGATCATGACACGCCCCCAACGGCTAACCACCGCGTTTAAATGCCAAGAGAGGGGCCTGACACCTGCCCCGTCACATTTAATGCGATGTGAAGCGTGGCTGTCAGCTCTTTATCATCACCCCATTTCGCCCGCGTCGAGGAGGAAAGGGGGACAAAGTCTTCATTCCTGTGACCGCGATTTGACCGTGCGGTCAGATGCACGCCCCTCTCCCGCACATGGTCACCGTCAATATGATAACCCACTAAAACCAGATCAGAGAGTGTGGTCTATCAGCTCATGCACTACTGACGTGACCG
Source organism: Leersia perrieri (assembly GCA_000325765.3). Lineage (NCBI taxonomy): Eukaryota > Viridiplantae > Streptophyta > Magnoliopsida > Poales > Poaceae > Leersia > Leersia perrieri. The sequence continues at coordinate 20,213,403 of CM002480.1, read as the reverse complement.
CGAACAGTTCAAAAACAGGAATGCTCATTTGATTTGTCTTGATAAGTTAATTTACGAACACAAAGGTAACATAATTCGGTCAAACTCTGCGTCTAAATTGCTGGTGCATTGGGCAAGATTACGCGCGATTTCTTGATGAAATGCTTACCTGAACCCGTGAATCAAGGGGATGGCCAGGAGCCCAGGACTGCAGGAATTCTTATCAACAAACCTGACGGCCATGTGTGCCGTGATGCTTCAAGCAACGTGCCAGCGTATGGTAGTTTGTCTAATGCAGCAGACTCGCTGAACTCAAAGCGAAAGCTTGACTGGTGAAACAAAATTTCATGTCAACGCTTGCTTGTTCGCTTGTACTGGGGGACCCACTCAGGCAGTTTATTTACTCATGTTGCTCGTCTTACTAACATGTAACAATCGTAATTGTTCGTCATTATCTGCTATAAGAGATTACGACTGGCTCCAAGGAGACGGCGACGTATAACTGCTGCAAGACTAATCTGTTTTGCCGTATTTTTGACTTTAGCTTTAACCTAGTTACTGACTAGTCACATGATCTCACACATCAATATCCCATGGACCCCTGCGGCCCCACACGATTCTTCCCACATGAAAAATGGAGGTGAACAAGAAGTGGGAAAAAATAATCCGACGAACAGTCCACAAAAACGTGTGCTCAAACAATAATCTGCCTCAATATATATAGTACAAATCGGTGTGTGACTGTGTGTGTACAGTACCAACCAGGAATGGCCAAATGCAGTAGCACGCACAATGGTTCAGACGACGTTACAGGAGTGGGTGACCAAACAACCAAACGCCCTAAGATTGCCTGAAAACATGTAGCAATCACCTGCCGAATCAGTGATGCCATGACACTATCAGTTTAGGTTCAAAACGGCAAACGAATGAACTGCAAGCACAAATGCATAATTCTGCTCAGTAGGCCACCAGGGAAAAAAGGGGCCACCAGGAAGAAAAGGCATCCTGCTTCCAGTAGGGGATGGAGGCATCTCGCCGATCAAAAAAGATATCGTAGTGTATGGCAGCGTACGCATGGCTAAGGATGCATCCGATCCTCCTCTTGATCCACTTGGGGGAAGACTAATGGGATGCCAAAGGTGGCAGACACATTAGTGATTTTAGTGGTGGTATGGCGTAGTTAGTGGTAACTTTTGCCCTATTCACTTTTGGGTAGAAACGTGCGCTTAATGTTTTTTCCCCCACCGTTCATGTGGGAACCTGAAAAATATGTGTGGAGGTGCAATAGAAGCTCCTAGAGAAGTATCCGTGCACTAGCAAGTGTGATATTCTAAAACGTAGGAAAAATATCCAAACTGATAGCACTACTTTACTTTACGACTATTTACAGTGGATTTGGGTCTCGCCCGGTTGCAAGTTGCAATCAAAATCGTTACTGTAAGGAAATAATATCAGTAAATCATAATGCTGTTGATGATAAGGTTCCCAAGTGAATGCAACCCTTTGATTTGTGAAATTCACGTGAAAGAGACATGGCAGTCGGAGACAATTCGAACTGTGCTAGGATTCCACTGTTCGAAACACGATCTGCAATTCGATCGGTCATACGTGCTTGACGGGTTGTGAGACGGATGGCCCGGATCCGCCATATAGTTGATAAGAACGAGCAAAAATACTCTCCCCGAGTCTTCCTCCGATTAGTTTACTTAACCCCGGTGTTTGCAGATACTTTTCGTCTTTTGGCCCCTTGGTCTACAAAAGACTTCACACTCCCACCATTGAGAAGTGCTTTCTTTCGCTTCGAGCCTTCTTCTTCTCTCCTCTTTTTCTCTATCTCTTCCATCCACATTCTCCCCTCTCTCTCGATTACTTCGCACTTGGAATGGCGATAGACCACGCGTCCCCTTTCTCTCTGAAGATCAGAGGCGCCATGGTAACTAGCTCTTGATGACTGACTGATTGATTGCTATTGCTGCTGTTCTCTCTTGCTCTGTTTCTTGTTTTTTTAATTGGGTTATGGAATTGAATGTGAATATGCGATGTGCGTGCAGGGGCGAGGTGAGTATGAGGAGGAGGTGGAGAACCAGCGGTGGCCGCCGTGGCTGAAGCCGATGCTGGCGACGAGCTTCTTCGTGCAATGCAGGATCCACGCCGACGCGCACAAGAGCGAGTGCAACATGTACTGCCTCGACTGCATGAACGGCGCGCTCTGCTCCCTCTGCCTCTCCCACCACCGCGACCACCACGCCATCCAGGTCAGCCCGCCGCTAACCACACAACGCCACGCGAATTAAACCCAATGCGCGCCTCGCATGCCATCGCATGTCCATCGATCGGCTCACGCGCCTGTGGTCTCCTGCTGCAGATACGGAGGTCGTCGTACCACGACGTGATCCGGGTGTCGGAGATACAGAAGGTTCTGGACATCACCGGCGTGCAGACGTACATCATCAACAGCGCGCGCGTTGTGTTCCTCAACGAGCGCCCCCAGCCTAGGCCCGGCAAGGGCGTCACCAACACCTGCGAGGTCTGCGAGCGCAGCCTCCTCGACTCCTTCCGCTTCTGCTCCCTCGGCTGCAAGGTACGCACTCACCAACACTCATCAATTCGGCCGGCGTGAAGCTCTGCGTCGCAATCTCGTAAGTCGTAACCAACAATGGTTTCCATTTTTTTTTCTGTGCAGATTGTGGGTACTTCCGGTGGATACCGACCGAGGAAGAAGAACGGCGGGAGCGGCAACGGTGGGGGCAAGAAGAAGAAGAGGGCGGCGGCGCTCAAGGACGCGCGGTCATCAGACTCCGAGGACTCGTGCACGAGCACCAGCGACATGAGCAGCGTCGTGCAGAGCTTCACGCCGTCGACGCCGCCGCCGACGTCGGCCAGCTACCGCACCGGCAACAAGCGCCGCAAGGGCGTCCCGCACAGGTCCCCCTTCGGCAGCCTCATGGTCGAGTTCTAGGAGTCCACGCAACGCAATCTTCCGTCCGCCCTGATGATCGACATAGTGTACTGTACACATGACATAGCCAACAACACAATAACCGAACGCGCGCCTCGGAACGGCGTGGTGCCCGGCGCCTCCCTGCCCGGAGGCCGGCCGGCGTAATGCCGGAGAGAGGCAAGAGCAGTAAGCTACATCACATAGTACATAACTAGTACGTACTATAGCCTGTTACTTTTCAGCTTCCGTTTTTAGTTACTGTTCAGTTACTCTACTCCTAGTTAGTACTCAGCCAAGTCTAAGCGATGGCTGCTTACGACTCGGTAGTGTCGCCTAAGTTTTGCAACCTTGTAAGATATATAACTTCCATATTGTAGATGTACAGAGCTGTGGAGTAGGAGAGCAGACAGTGGGATGTTCATATGTGCATTATCACCCGTGTAATAAAAATAAGAGTTGCTGCTCCAAATTACCCCTGGAATGGCACGGGTTTGGAATGGCACTGGTTTGGCGCTTTGTTCACAATGCATGTAATGCAGTTTATGACTTATTCCGTTGTGCCATTCGCAGAGCGGTGTGCCTGACATTCTGCAGGGTACCCAAGTACGGACGCCGCCTGGAGTTGCTGCTCACCGTGGTGGCCCGTGGCCGCTGCTGGTACGGTGAGCTGGTGTCCGGTGGCGGTTGGGGGACTTTGTGCATAGTGACATGCCGGTGCGTGAGGAGTCACACGGGCGCTTGCGGGATGGGAGGCCGGCACGTGTTTGGACTTCTCTCTCGCGCGCGCGTGAAAGATGCCGCTCGGCGTCGGTATCTTCTGGAGGAGGTGAGTCACTGGGCATACATGGTGGCAAGACTCGGACTTGGCCTCCCTCGTGGACGGGAGGCCGATGCCGAGCCGAGCCGTGCCGTGCCGTGCGACGCCGCCTAACTTGATTGACCCGCCATTTGTCCCCGAAAGCGGCCGCTCCCGACGGCGACGTCTGCCTCCGAAATCTACTTTTTTTTTTTTTTTGCACCGGTGCAGCCGTTCCCCCCGTCCGTCCAGAAGAAGCCGTGCCTCCTGTTCGACGTCGCGCTCGTGCATTTATCAGCGCGGCAAAGTTTAGTTCCCACTAGGCTGATTTTTTCTCGCCGAGGCTCTCGGTTGATGCAGTGATATCTCGTGGCAACTTGCAAGTGTGGACTGATCGCTTCTGCCCAACCCGGGAGAGATCAACCCCGTCGAGTGCGATTCGACAGCATTTCGTGCGCGCGAGTGTGCCCTGTCGTGTTGATGATCGGAGGCCGGAATATTGGCAAGGAAAACGCCTCCACCAGCGTATGCCAATGCCATATTGCCATGACCACACTGACGTTGCCACCCACCATCCAACGCCCCCATGCCACCCATGACTTTTTTCTCTCTTGGGAGTTTTTAAACATTTTCCCCTATGTCATTTGCTCCCAAACTTTGATGGATTAGTCACCGCCGTGACATGGACCGGTTGGATTAGACCGACCTCGCCGTCATGTGGGCCCTATCCTGTGGCCTGTGGGCCACCAGCTTGTGGAATGGAGTCGATGGACCGTGATGCGTGCCATTGGTGGGTCGTTTCGCATCGAACGGTCAGTGCGAGTCGCCGTGGATTCGCCGGCTTTTACCTTGCGTCCAGGTTAGGTTTCTCGTGTGACTTTTGGTGACTCCGGAGTGAGCCGTGACTGTGCATCGCAACTGCAATTGCGCCATTGCCCATCCTGGATTTGGATCACTCGCGGTGTGCCGGTGTGGATGTCTCGTTTGCTTGAGATAACGAAAGCGACGGAGATGCATTGTACTTGCATATTCAGTTGCAATATGTTGGGGGTGGGACTTATGGTTTTCCTTGCCAAGTTTTTGGAGCGACTCTCATCTTGCTTTTATGTTAAGTAGTATGAATAATGCGGGTGATATGTCATGACCCTGTCGTGTCAGCGTGGTTATACCTTAATTTTGTTTTATTGGATGTTGGTGATGATAATACTCCATTCCTACGTAAATATAAATATATGTATTTTACACGGTTTTTAATATTTTATTTTGACCACTACATTCTTTCATAAGATATTACCAAAAGCTATATATAAAAGCAACATTATATGAAACTACTTTTAAATAAGAATTAGTCAAATAAGAATTTAATGATATCGCATGCGTAACAAAGAAATATGCATATATTAGTTTAAGTATTAGTCGCACCTTTTGATTGTTGACTTTTGATGAGAACAACTGCGTACGTCTCACACTTATGAACGGAGGGAGTATAGTTACGACATATAGACAATTTCTTCCTTTGATGACAACATCATGGAAAATAATGTATAATAATAATCACAACATTGGTAGTGCTTACACTTTTACGGATGTCAGCTAGGCTCATAAAATTATGTGTGTGCATTTTTAAGTCATGGTTGGTTCGTTGCCACTTTATTTTCATATTGCTAAAACCTGATAAGCCATCAAATCAAACATACTTCACTCTTGCTACCATATCAAGTTTTGGTACTCCAGAAGTTTTCACTCTTAAAACTCCACAAGATTTGGTAAATAAAGTTTCAAATCAAATGTATCCCACAAATTTGCGTGACAAATAATTGGTTAAGGTTCTGTTCATTGTAACCGAACACTTCCTTACACTTAGGGATGTCAGAAAAGCTCAGAGCACGCAGGCCGCTCAAGCTTGGCTTGCATCGGAGTCGATTCAAGCTCGTCTTGAGCTCTTAACGGGTCGAGCCCGAGCCTAGTCTTCAACTTGCGAGCTTAGACAAGTCAAGCTCAAGCTTCTCATGAACCTGATTATATGTGTAGTTTTTTTTTTGACGAATAACGGCAGGAGAGGCTCCTACTGTGTTAGATATATTAATAATAGGAAGTTACATGTACATGTAAAGAAAAGAAAAGAAAAGAGGAAAATTGTACAAGAATAAAAAAGATAAACTACAAAGAGTTTAGCCATGTTTGGATTTGTAATTGATCTTCCTCCTTAAATCTGTGCAAAAGCAGAGTCATGTCGTCATTGAACTTTCTTTTCCAGATGGTCAAGGTTGCATTTACCTCTTTAAAGATCTGATCATTTCTGGTTTGCCAGATATTCCACATAGTAATACCTAGCACTTCCATAAATGAGTGCCTGAACCTTGTTTTAGTATTAGAAACCACGTGCATGAATTCCAGTTGGTGGTCCCAATGGATCCCTAAATAAGCCCAACATGAAGTTGCAAATTGGCAGTTAAAAAAGAGGCGAATGGTGTCTTCTAGGAGTTGTGTGGGGCATAGAATACAAGGGATTATATGTGTAGTTTAATTTTCTATTTAATAAGCTAGTGGATAATGCATAAATTAGTATACATTCATGTAATAAGTTAGCATATAATGTATCATATATTAATGTTTAAGGCCTCATTAAATGTGATTAACATAAAATTAAATTTTATCAAGTAAATATCATGTAGATATATGTTATCACGAGCTTATTGAGGCAAGCTCGTGAGCCTAATCGAGCTCGAGCCGAGCCTGCTTGGAAACTCGAAGGTAAAATAGGGTTGACTCAAGCCCGGCTCTTTGATAGCCCTACTTACAATCCTTAACCGATCAACGAGGTTCGAAATTGATCCTTCCCCTCTTCTTTGTTGAAAGAGGAGACAATGTAGAGCACAAACAAATCGGTGATCATGCTAACAAGGGATTCCACTTGAAACTCTCTGGCCCTTGCCATTCATGACTCGAGCTCCTACATATGAGCCATTACATCAGCCTAAGTGTTGTACTCTGGAATGATGTCAATGATGACAAAAAATGAGAACACATCAATAAAATCTTAATAGGGTGATCCCTTTAATTTGTCACAACCCTCCCCCCTTTCTCGCCCTGGTTAGCATGATCAGGAGTCTCTAAGCTCATGGCCGTCGAGGTAGAGGCGACCCACGAGAATAATATTGGGGCGTGTCTGCCATAAAGTCAAGTTCATCGCTTTAAAAACCCTTTTATTGCATGGGTTTTTGTTAGCCCGATGTAATGAGGGCATTGCTACATAATTTGTCATACACTATGGTGCGGCTAGCAAGATGATGCCTCCCATACACTATATTTTATTTTATATAGGATCAATGTACTCTCTAGGTTAGCAGTCTTTTTTTTTTCTCTTGACACATTCTTTAAGATGCTAACTTGACCAATAGTAGTAAAAAACAACTATTTTTAATCAAAAGAGTTGTGTAATATGATAGTTTATTTTATGATATATCTAATAGCATCATTCACTATTAATAGTTAAAATTTAAGATATTTTGGATGGAGAGTATGCACTAAGTTGGCTTCCGTACTTAAGAGTGTTATGTCGGATCCTAGGTACATAGACTATTATTGGTAGGTTACGGGAGAAAAAAAAATGTATTTTTAATATTACAGATCTACTTGACATCCGGCGACAATTAGTTAATGTCCACTAGTGTGTTCCATTCCAAGCGTAAAATTATAAAAGGAACTTGGTTAATAGATTCTATACATGCAGCCTGTATGAAAGTTTGAATATGACAAGAACAATTTTATGAGACAAGGGAATGGACCAACTTAGATTTTTCTTTTGTTTCTCTCATTCGGTCGATCATTGATAGGGCAAAAGACAAAATATACAGGGCATTAAGCCAAACAACGCCCCAGAATTGCAAAGTGCAAGTTGCAGAAAGTTCCCTTGTACAAATATCTGCAAAGACAAATACAACAATCGGGTCCCCACGGAATTAGGCACGAAATCAATCAACCACCATCACGGGTTTGAGTTAAGAGAGATGCTAGAACCAGCATAATTCCGCAAGTACCTAAAAGCGCACGCTGACCTGAGAATTTCTGCATTAATAGCATACTCTGTTCCATCTTGAAGTCTTGAAGAGGATTCCGTATCCCCTTGATCTTCCACTTCCCAACTGTGCCTGACTGCCTAGTGCCTGCTCACCATTTGCAAAGCGTCTCTTCCAACCGATGCCGCTTTGCCGGCCAATTCATGTCTCATGCTAGATAGATTTCCTTTTTGATGGAACATTACAATAGCAGATCCCTTTTCGGATGAATTCTTCAGACAGGCGGAATACTGAATAGACTGGCTAGGACAACCACCAACGGACCAATCGCCAGCCCGTCCTTCGATTGAGTCAATGGATTTTTGGTGCTTTCGGCCCAAAACTAGTAGGATTTTCGCCGAGAGGAGCTTGAGGGAGGATTTCTCGGCTAAGGCCCGAGTAAACTATCGGCCATTTACTGCGTGAGTCTCGGAGGCGGGTGCCGCGGGCCATTCGGGCACTAGGCCCAGAACGACCTGGGGCGACACGGAGCCATACACCCATAGACGGCGACGATTAGGCAACTTTGCACTGCGGAAAGACTCTTTCATCTACGTGTGATAGATTCACACGTAAGTGGTGGAGTCCCTCTAACTTTCTAATATCATCTTCTGAGTGGGGATGGCCACCACTCTTTTACGCCCAACCTTCCAAGTTCCAACCCTTGTCGTTGAGATTAGTTCATCTGTATTTTTTTTAAAAAAAGGACATATGAATAAAGTAATAAAAAATATTTTGTAGACATCTATGTTACTCACGATTTGAAATCAAAGCTAAAAAAAATTACGATTAAAAACCCTCAAAATTAAATTTAATTTTAATTTAATGTTGAAAATTCAAGTTTTAGCTATAGATAGATAAAAAGCGAAATGGAAGCCTTCAGATTAATTGATCATGGATGCCGTCGGGCGGGCAGCTACCTTGATTGTTTTGTCTTTCAGAGCTCGACAGTCTACTGCACTTGCGTGCCAAACATGTGCGGCAAGCATCACCTGACCAATAAAAACAACAGATCTGTGCGGCTGTGACACACGTGTCCATGCGTTTATCTTCAATTATTCATTTGAGTATACATACACTGATACACATAAGGTCCTACAACAAAGAACAACTTTTGATATTGTTATCCAAAGAAGTATTCTTTCGCATCGTCGTTTATAGCAGAATATGCTACGCTTTACCAGAAGCACAACTTCCATGTGGTTTGATTATGCTCTATAGTTAAAGGACTTATTTTTAAGCTTAACAACTTTAGGCTTGTGGTAGCAGGGGTGACAACTTGCTCAGCCTTTCTACAAACGTATTGTTGACGTGTTCTGATAATGTTTAGATAGCTGAAGGATAGGTTCCTTTGTTATCAACTTATCAACAAATCTTCGCCTCAGTTTGCCAGTATAATAACTTTCTCGTACTTAGTGCTTGTGGAAATTATACTGCCATGAGTACTGTTTAGTTGTTAACATGTAATTCGCGCTAGGAACATTGCTGTGCTTGCAGAATGCAAATGATGCTTCCAACATGACATATTCAGAACTCAGTTTCTTCACCGATAAGCCCAAGAAAGGATAACCCAACTCAAGTGTGTGTTCTTTTTTGGCAGCTTTACCCTTTGCACCGAATCCAATCCAGTGTCTAAGTTTGCACTACTAGTTACTCTACAATTTACAACCAATGCACTGTAATTATTGGACCTTTGCTTGAAGCACACTGCCATCTTTCTTTCTGCTACTATTGTCTATGTTCTGACAAATCATCTGCATTTCTTAGTTGACAAAACATCATTTGCACGATCTAATTTCGGTTTCAAACAATGTATAATTTAGAAGAGCCTAACTATTGATGCATTGGTATGATATGTGCCATGTAGCTCCACATTTCTCTCTTTATATAGTGCCCAGCTTTATTTTATCATATAAAGTGAGGTCCAGCAAGTGGATCTATTCTTTTACAGCTCATCAAAGCAAAGAAAAGTCTGAATTTTAGTTGCCCATGTCCATGCTTTTCCAGCAATGCTTTGATATAACTATACCGCATGTCATAGATCTGACCACCATTTTTCATCCTTACGGTACCATGATGCTATTGATATATTGTATGTAAAGTTAAAAACCATTGAGATTGGTCCACGCTTTGGAAGGAAACAGTCTACAACTGAAGGTTCAGTTGTATTAATTTCATCTGGAGCATAGACAGAATCAGATGTACATAGATTGTGTTTTTGTTCTTTCTTTAGAAGCCATTAATTCGTTCCCACCAACTTTGAGATGCTATTGAAGAGCGAAACCATCTGTTGCATTACTGCTAATGAGAGTACATAATAATCACTGGACAGGGTATGGATTATGGACAGCTACATTGGAACTGAAGCATTCATTTGACACATTGAAGCAAAACAGACGGATCCGAGCAGTATTTCTAAATCCATGGTCCGTAAGTCCATAGTACAGATTGGTGATAACTGTTGGGAGACATTTAAGAAAGAAAAATGCACTATATGAATAGCGTCCTACGACCGTATCCACAACTAGAATAGATACATGTTGCATGCGTGTATTAACTACAACAATAACGGTGTTCTATGGTGCAGTTCTGTGCACTAATACAAAACAGTCCAATCTGCCGGACTGTGCACTGGTACAAAACGTAAAGCGGGCGTTCCCTCAAACTATAATGAGCTACTGTTGGACCAGATTAATGCAAAGCAGAACCTTTGCTACCAAAGACGAAGTCCATGAGATTAATGTACTCTGTTGCCGTTTTCTTCCAGTAAATCCACATGTCAGCAGGTGTATTTAACTTTGTTGCAGTACGTAATTAGCAATGCAATGCCAATTAGCGGTATTGATGCTTCTACAAAAAGAGGACAGTGCGACCCCAACTCACCAAGCCTCATATTCCTGTGGTCCACAATTCTGTCTGTCTACATCTTTCTTCTCCAACAAATCTTCCAATAACTTACTTTGTTACACGTATCCTCAATCCTCATGAAAAGAAATGGAGTAATAGAAAAAAGGGAGAGGAAAGTGCTGATGTGATTCTACTTGTGCAAGTGCAACTCATCTATAAGAATATAAAGAAAATGGTGCACATCTACCTTCGATACTGCTACTTTCGTTCTGTCGGAGCCCCAATTCAGTTAAAGCTGATCTAGTCTGTTATTTTGTCTCATGATGTTTCACACTTATATTGGAACATGGTGGTATCTTTGTTCATTTTGCTATTTTGACAACTTTGAGCTAAATTCGACTTGTAGAGAAAGGTATCAAGGAAAAAAAATGGTATGAAGGGAATCAGAGGAGCAGACAACATATTAACTTTTACATAGTACAAAGTTGTACACACCTTGTTTTCCACATGGTGATAACACTTTCGATAACATCCGGTTACAGATATGGCCTAAACCGTTATGAATTTACTGTGTGCCCCTTTAAATTTCTTCAATGCAGATGCATATATTCTTTCTTTCCCAGTTCACCTTTTTATGACATTTTTCAGTTATTTCTAAGATTGCTCGTATTATTTGCAGATGAAGGTGATCCTCAGTACGTAAAAACACTGAGAGCATCATTTGGTAATCCGCCATTGTTTACCAACAAAGAATGACATCAATTAGGTGGTCTTCAGCTTTCAAATGAATGGAACAGCAGAGCTCCCTTCGTCCGCATGTTCCCCACTTTTTCCTCCATCGTCAACTGCACACCTTGTTGCTGTCACACATAGCCGAATGCCGACCCCATTGTGCGACAACGATGTGTTTATGCCCCCAAAACTAAAGAGAATCTACCTATTAGCACAGATCGGCCTTCACTATCTGGTCCATCAGATCAAACTATTTTCTCGTCGCAAGCCAACTTGATATGCTCTTAAATCTTTGTCCTATCTTCCTGTATAAAATCTTGAAGTTTTTCCCCTACTTTTCTTATTCTGAAAGTGCTTCTATTCCTACCAAGAGTAAAAAAAATACTTGTTTCTAGTGCAGTCCATTTTATCTACCTGCGTTCCGAATAAATTGCATATCCAGAGCTTTGTCTGAATTAAGCAGTAGTACTCAAGGCCTCAAGGGGAAGTCCGAAGTATGATTAGGTGACCAATATATTGTGTAGCTGTAGCAATGGAATTATGCAAAGATGTTAATGACTTGAGTTGACAGAGGAAGGATTACTACTAAGTGTCTAAAGAAAAAGTAAATGTAAAGAAAGAAGCTGGTGATTCGTTTGGTAGACTGCCCGCCGTTGTGTTAATGACTTGAGTTGACAGAGGGAGGATTACTTGAAGCGAGAAAATTTTCGGCTGAATGATGTGAGAGCGACTCGAGATTCCTAGTAGTAGATAGTTGCCGGCATATACACATACCTCAGTCTTTCAGACCTTTCCTTCATGAAAATCACCCGCGAGGCTGTGATCGCTAATTAATTATTCATTCAATGTAAACCATGCTCCTAATCTAATTTTAATGTTTTCCAGTGATTTTGATGGACGAAAGTGCTAAAGTCACCTTAAGTAATAACCCAAAGCACCATATGTAATCAATTCAAAACAAACACACACACACCAGATGTAGCAACTTAGTACTACTCCCTATATCCCCAACTATAAGCATTTGAGGGTTTGAAATTTATCCATAAATATAAGTATTTGGAGAATATATTTTCTAATACAATCACTTTTCAAGATTTCTCGATCGTATTTATTAATGTCTGCTAAACAACTTAAAAATGCTTATATTTAGGGAGGTAGGGAATAAGATACTACACGGTAGCAGTGTTTTACTTCCAGGTGTAAAATGGTTTCTGCTATGCCCTTAAATTTTACTACATCAGTCACATGTATTTCACCTCGTCGAAACAAGAAAATCATAGCATGATTTTTATGGCTGAACCCTCACCATTCGATAGACATTTGTAACAATGACACAAAATGGCGTAGAATAATTATTCTATACGCCAAGAAGAGCTGTATCTATATTATATCTTTAGTCTTCGGTCACCAATCTGGTCAGTTCATTTTGACCAGCGGCCAACCAACTTGAAAGAAATCATCAGTTCACCACGAACTAAAATAGTATTGGCCGATGATAAGCTTGCAATCAACCCTACAAATCTTAAGAAAATTCTTATTGGTTTTGTTTCCCTCCACTGCTTCAGTCTTAAGATTTTGCAGATGTGCTTTGCTAGGGTAGTGAGTGACATGGGGTGTATGGTTTTAACTCCAAGGTCCTTTGTTCGACTCCCAACATGCTCACGACTTTCTTTTATTCAACACCAAATTTGTCCTTGGTTGCCCAACGTTTTTCCCCCTTATGCTTTTGGAATTCACAGTTTCACACTACATTTTTGGATCAGCATCACTTCATTATAGCTATCCCAGTCACTTCCCTATATCTTCTTATGAGCCAAACATCGTCTTTATCTTGTATTCCAAAGGAGACAAACGGGGCAAGCAAAGGGAAAAGAAATAACAGCGCCGGCAGAGGGAAACGAAAAGAAAGGGGCAGTGGACGAGAGAGCAGGACTGGTGGCAATGGCACCAAAGGAAAAGAAGGCCCCGGTCCCAATTCCCAACCACCACCACCTCCCTCAACCTCTCAGTCATCAGGCATTCGGGCTCACCTATCCCAAAATACTTTGCTTTCCAAGGAAGCACACTCCTCTCTGCTTCTGCTTTGGTAATTGGCTCTCATTTCTCCCGGAAGCAGCATTCCCAGTAGCAGCAGCAGCAGCAGCAGCAGCTGGTGTGGCAGCATCTCATGATCTCTGATTCTGCTCTGCTGCTCTCTTCCCCTCTCATCCCACATTTCCCAGAACCATGAGAGAACTGGAGGACTGAAGTCCAAGTAGAGCCACCTACCAATCTTTGCTTCTCACATCTCTTGCCACAATTATTGGACCAGAAATTCATGACGATCCTCTGCCGGTGCTAGAACATGGCAGTCTTCTGGGCATGGCCTGAGCAGTGAAGATTTGTTCACCTTTGTTTATTTAGGATTTGTTCCTTTTCGTTCCCAACCTTCAGAACTCTAGTGTTGCTGCTGCTGTGCTTGTCTTTCCATGGCAGCAATGGCTTCTTCTCCCCCTGCTACTCTTGGATCACAGCCTACATGGGTGCCATACGAGCCAACCAGAGACTGCTCCCAGGGCTTGTGCAGCATGTACTGCCCGCAGTGGTGCTACTTCATCTTCCCGCCCCCGCCGCCGGCGTTCGACATCGCCGGCTCCGGCTCCGACGACTCCTCCGGCCCCACCTTCTCCCCCCTCGTCATCGCCATCATCGGTGTGCTGGCGAGCGCGTTCCTCCTCGTCAGCTACTACACCATCATATCCAAGTACTGCGGCACCTTCAGCTCCCTCCGGAACAGGATCCTCGGCTCCGGCTCTCGCCGCCACGGCAGCAGCGGCGGCGGCGGCGCCGACGGCGACAATTCGAGGAGCCAGGAGCCGTGGAGCGTGGCGCTGTCGGACGGGATGGACGAGACGCTGATCAACAAGATCACGGTGTGCAAGTACAAGCGCGGCGACGGGTTCGTGGACAGCACCGACTGCTCCGTCTGCCTCGGCGAGTTCCGCGACGGCGAGAGCCTCCGTCTGCTGCCCAAGTGCAGCCACGCGTTCCACGTCCCGTGCATCGACACCTGGCTCAAGTCCCACTCCAACTGCCCGCTCTGCCGCTGCAACATCGCGTTCGTCACCGTCGGGTTGGTCTCCCCGTCGCCGGAGCCGGCCGAGGCCCGGAGAGACAACCACCACCACCAGCTCATCCTCACAATTGACGACCCGGAGCGCGTGCACGAAGAGCCACAGAACGTGGTGACCGGTGTCGGCAACGGCGGCGGCAACCAGGATGCCAAGGACCGTCCGGGGAGGTCGGACGACGCCAATGGCATAGCGGAGATCAGAGAAGATGGCGCCTTGATGCCACCGACGAGGGTGCCGTCGTCGTTGTCAGACACACACCGTGAAGGCCGCATGTCCATTGCCGACGTCCTGCAGGCCAGTTTGGAAGACGAGCTGATGGTGGCAAGGGAGAGCGGCCTCCTTGCAGGCTCTTCGGGGTCCTCAAGACGGTGTCACGGGGAGCACAGCAAGGACGGCGGTGGCCGCAGCGGCCGGGCATTGCCGGACGGCGTGAATACGAAGAGATTGGCGCCGGCAGGGAGATCATGCTTCAGCAGCAGGAGTGGCAGAGAGAAGGACTCAGTTCTTCCAATGTGAGACAAACCATGGTGGTGTGGTTCTTTTAACTGGGATACATGACAGGATGATACTTTTGTGTGTTCTTCCGGTGGAGATCAAATGATCAATGTACCAGCTGCATCTGTGTTTTGGTCACTTCCTGTGATGCTACATGCTGAAGAAATCATTCTGCAATGCCTGGTGAGTGGTGAGATCTCCAACATGTTTCTGCTAGATAACTGTATAGGGCTTGAAAAGTTTTCCTTTTTCTTTCTTTCTTCCATATTGCCACCCCTCTCTATACAATTGGGTTCTGCTCCAGAGCAGTATCTCTGGATTAGTGAGTTAGGCATTAGATCAAAGACTCTCTCCCAGTGAGAAGTGTGACAATTTCACAGTTCTTTTTTCCACCTCCATTTTTGTGTGCTTTTGCGTTTATCACTTTATCTTCCTATGTGTCAATGTGGCACAATTTGGGGATTAAATGAGGACCATGGCCAATTCAGAGTGATCCATGCCCAGATCTCATCTCAGGTTCTTCAGATGTTTGTGCAATTTTAGGTGACCAGTGGCAGTCCTGCTCATAATGCCAGCTGTATAGACATCGGCAACACATCCCAATCATAGAGGTTTCTATTATGCAATAGTACAACAATTTGGGTGGCCATCCTGGTCTTCAAATAACTTGTGTTCTTCGTACGTCAAACTGCAGTTGGGTTAGGTTGATGCAGTCTAGCTAGATGAGCAACTAATTTATCAATGAAACGTATACTCAATCCAGTGATCTCAGCAGTCACAGTCTCACAGGCTTCTCAAGTTTCACTAGACGTACTCCTTGCTAACTCCTAAAAAGCTTCAAATGATCTCCATATGTTGCTATATTGGCAGAATACCAGTTTTTTTTTTTTTTTTTTTTGCAGCTCTGGCTCATTCAAAGTTGACATCAAATCCCATTGTTTATGTATTGTTGCTTAGAAATGTGTACAAATTTGGGGTTAGAGCTGGCCATTACTTATCCATACATCTGGACAACAAGCCCTATTGTTTATAGCGTACAAGTGCAAATGTGGAATTTACGCAATGTTGTCCACTTTTCTAGAAAGATGGTAAATCCTTGTATTGAAGGGTTCGTTGGTGCGTGCAAGTTTCTAGAGCTAATCATAAGCTGATCTCAGACACTTTTTTGCTTCCTATGCGTTCGATCTGCCTCCTTCTAGCAAGTTCATAACCAGATAGAACGATGCCATCCAATGATCCAACTCAGAATGCACAATCAGAGCATATGGCCTAACTTGTTCGCTCTCCAAATTGAATTGTGCAAGTAAACCACTCCAGAATACAGATTCAGTTTGTTTGCAAGTTTGGGGATTGGAACTCGTACCTTAGTACTGGAGGGCAGTGGCAGAGGTATCGGGGATAGTGAGTGGGAATTAAAGAGAGATTGGAGCGCAGGTGGCTCACGATGGAGAGGTCTCCGGTAGCGGTGGCGGCGGCGACGGTGGTGGCAATCCTGGATTGGAGCAAAGATGGAGAGATGGTTGAGCAGATTGAAGGTTGATAAAAAGAGAAGGGGATCAAACCATCAAGGGAATCGAAGGGGATGCTACTGACCTAGTCGGCTTGGCGCCAGCAAATTGTGCGGAGTGTGAGGTGTGAGGAGATAGATCGCGGATTCGCGGTGGGTCTGCGGCGGCGGAGGCGACGGTCGCCGGTGAGTGAGGAGGTGAGATTGGGATTTGGGAAGAGTGGATCGAGTCCAATAACGTGTCGGTGGAAAAAATGTGAAGCCCATTAGGCCCATTGAGGTCCAGACTTTTGTCAGCGCTATACTGGCAGCCGGCCCGTATGATGGAACTTTTGCAGAAAGGCCCCTGCTTAATTGATTATGTTTGCTGCCATTAATAATGATCTGCTAGGATCCGCTACTAGTTAGCGACGGTGTTTTCGCATAAGAACTCTTTTTTCGATACAATGTTTTGCAAAGTGATCTTAACCAATCCCTCCTCCCGCCGCCGATGGCTGCCTCATCGTCGCCGGGCGGTCCTGGCTTAGTGGCTCGATCAGTTGATAGGTGAGAAAAACACTTCTGCTCAACGCCTCAATCATCTGCCGTTTTGAGGCCCCCCATCTTCTGTCTGGCTCACGCGTGCGGGCCTCATGTCCCCCGCCGTTGGAATCGCAACACAAATAGACACGCGCCCTCGTTCAAGCGTGTGTCTTTCTTTACTACTCATGGATGATTGGTTGGTGCCGTGGAGTGTCCCTCGTTCAACTGTTCAAGTAGTTAGAACTGTTGAACTCCGGCTGGTAGTCCATCGGATGTGGACGCCGCCGACCATGGATGATTGGTTGGTGCCGTGGAGCGTGCAAAGTTCTCTACCGAAATCAAATACATTTGTGACCTTATCTTCCAACTTCCATAATACATTTGCTCTGCCTCGTCGTTATCGAAATTTCGGAAACCGGAGCCTTATAAAATGCCGGTCACGATGCATTCGTTGATTCACTTGCAAGTAAAAGAGCACGCAATATTTTGGGGTAGATCTGATCAGAGATGTCTTCCCCTCGGAATTGAAATAAAAAAATGAGCTGACAGTTCAGAAATTTCAGTTTAGTAGGCAGACAGGATTTCTTTATACCTGAGCACATTCTTTACCTATCCATACTCCATACGCTGTGGCGATGTGCCCAGCGCCCCAGTCCCAGAGTGCAGATCACTGTCCTTCACGTACAAGGAACAACAGTATAGCACAAAGTTCAACAGGGGTTGACTGGTCGGCTCCTTGTTTACCCCAGCTAGGTGAGTGGATAGATGGAGCTCGCTCGGGTTACGGTGAGGAGCTCTCCGGCGGCGGCATCCTGGTCTAATGACTCATGGAGCAAGAGCTGGATCGGAACATAGATGAAGGGATGGTTTGAGCACATTTCATGTCGAGGAAAAGAAATACATAGTAGTTTTACAGATCGGTATGTGATGTTTCTGACACATGCGCAAACGGATCGAAGGAAGACGATGATCTGGATTGGGATTGTGGCCAACTGGCCATGGTCGCGTGTGAGGAAGGAGGTCTGGAGGTAGGGAGGACGATCACGGGGTCCGTGGAACTGTCGTCTTTAGAACGCACTACATACGAAACGATCACAGCCCCAGCCCATATAGGCTGAAAGCCTTTGCACAGTATTTCTTGGTCCAATTAAGTCCAGTTTTGTTCAGCATATCTTTGTCCCCAGAAAGCTTTGCACAGTATTTCTTGGCCCAATTAAGTCCAGTTTTAATCAGCATATCTTTGTCCCCTGAAAGCCCAGCTTTGATTGGTGCTACACAGCCCAGAAAGCCCAGCCTTGAATATTCTCGTATTTCGCTCGCAGCAGAGCTCCAGTTGACTACAGTAATTAGAGACATGAGGGTTACTCTTGTGTTGTTGGGGTTACTAATCACCACGTGCCACCATTATTGTATTGTGGCGTACTCGTCCCATTTGTCAATTTGGAGGTCGAGACCTGTCCAATGTTGTATTTCCTCTCAAACCCTCTTGGTTACGCTGCACTTAGACCAATATGTGGTTAGCTAATAATTTATCCTGTTATTAGATCAAAGTGTTGTATCGACTTTTCATGTCATATCCTGGTTGTAGCCGATACTAGCATAGAGTTTACTTGTTTATCTGATTACTTGGATCTATGTCTAATATACAACCGATTGATTATCAATATCTTGTCGATATCGTCTAAAAGCACACCATTATCGGTTGTTTAGCCGATCTACTCCTGAATCAACACATATCAATATCAGCTCGAGGCGTTTCTTCATGTCGGCTCGTCAGCCGATAGGCTTCTTGGTGATCAACGTATAACAATCTTGTTAGTTGTAGAATCAAACTGACTAACACGTCCAAAGCTCTAATATTCTAAGATTTAGGACATACAATAAAAGTTAAAGCAGATCTCTTACACCTTCGTGGATTGTCAGCTGCCCCAACCTCGTCACCTATTGCGAACCCACCACGCTGTATGCCACCGTGATGCTGCTCCGCCTCATTTCTTGTGGGGTTGGTTTTGTCAACCTGCGAAAATCGTCTCCGCTGTCGCCACCGAAATCGAAGACTAGAAGAAAGGAAGGGGAGAATAGGACATAGGATGAGGGAGGGGAATAGAAAAAAGAAAGAGAGAGAAGGGGCGTGAGATTCCGTAACAGAAGAATTATATGTGTCTCCAGTCTCCCTCCGCCGTAACGGCAGGACCGATTGCCATGAACGCAAAAGCGCTAAATAGAATTTACGCATTTTAAGGGCCTCATTGGATGACATTTGGATTATAATCCAATGCCAAATTTTGAATTTTCAAAGTCAATTTTAAAATTAATTTTAAAGTTTTTTCATCATAGTTTTTTCTAGATGTGTCTTTTGAACCATAAACAACACATATGTAAAAGTTTCACGAGTAAATTATTTTTCATTAATGAATAAGCGATTTAAGCAAATTGGCCAAAACGGCGAAACGATGAATCCCTAATTTCTTCCCCGAGTATAATATTGAGCCGCGGGACTAATTTGGATCGTTGTCCACGGATAACCGCCTGACCCTTTCATAATGCCCTGTCTGGCAGCATGTTATTAAACAACTCCAATGATTCTTGTTGGAGTAAATTGCACTCCTGCTCCAGGTTCTATGCACAAATCACTGTATGTCTGCATCCAACGCCAACAATTAGCACAACATATATATTTTTTGTTTTGTTTAAGGGAACCCATATCTGCATAGCACAAGGTTAAACGGTCGTCGACGATTCCCTAAAAAAAAACGATCGTCGACGATATATTCATCGGTCATCGGCAGGCTGGCACGGCATACCGATCAGGAGAGTGGAGAAAGGCATCAAACCCATTCGTTTCGTGGCCCATTACAAGTCCAGAAACCTCAACATGCCCAGTTTGGATTATATGAACCACGAACTATTTTCCAATGTTCGTGACAATTTTAAGCTCGAGATGATGATACATTGGTACAGTAATCGATAGTCGCTGTCATTACAGAAAGGCAAGACAGGGCACTGTACAGTACAGCAATACGACATTTCGTTTTCAGAAAGAGAAACAGACAGAACGCTCTAGGCTTAAACTGCTGGACACAAAGCATTTGCATCTAGATCTAATCTGCCGGGCCACTACACAGCAAAAAAAACGTCGCGAGGCTAAAGAACAGCACAAACACTGCCAACATATCATAGTACAACATGAGCGCGCACGCACACGCTTTTGAGGGAAATTGGAGCAGCTCAATACATGTACGTTGCGAGTTCTCTCTTCGCTGCCGTCGCGGCCAGTTGCTCCGCGGCGAGGAGCTGCTCCGAGGCAGCCTCCGCGTCGACGATGCAGAACACATGGTGCACCGCCGCCGCGATGTCGTCCACAGTCGTCAGGTTGCATCCTTCCTCCACCTGTTGTAGCACACGGACACGCAGAGTCAAGATGAAAACTAGTAATGAACATTTTTATGTCGCGTGCATGTGCAATGGCCGGTTGGGAGTGAAGGAATCTGCCACTAGTCGTAAACAATGCCATAGTACACTATTCGCGCTCAGATTCCATCGGGGAACTGTCACACACTGTCATGGCGGAAGAACACCACCACACTGTCAGTACTTGTAGTATCTACTGTAGCTACTGGCTTGCTACCCTTTTTCTGCTCATTTCTCGATACCAGTCGAAGTCTATAGCACGGCTCAGTTCAGCAGAAAGGATTCTCCGTGGCAGCGTTTATATTGGACTGACAGATGCAATAACTTTTCGTGAAGCGTCACACTACGACGCAGGTTAGGAAAGTGCTTACTACTCCTAGGACTATAGACCACTGGTGGTTGCCGTGGTGGTACTGTAAACTCACCATTTGGACTTGATAACATTGACAAGTCCTTGGCTGCAGGGTCCAACCCAAGAGAGCAAAGGCCCCGACCTGCCTAGCTACTGAAATATCCGGTCAAAAGCAAACATCTGAAGCGAGGGGAAGCAGGAATAGACTCAGGTGGTCAAGTCCATTGGATTCGATCAAAATTCTAAAATTTTAATTCTGAAAATTTTGATGCGCCTCGGACAATGATGCGCTTGATCGAAAGCCGATAGATGGGTGAAGCCATCTCCATCTCTGTGTTGATGTGATGACCTATGCCAGTGGTACTTTAGTGCAGGAGAATATCTGACACGTTCTCCTTTCAGACGCTATACCCATCAAATTCCGTCCCTAATACGGATTACGGAGTCATCGGTTCAAATTACTCTGCTTAATTCTTTTTTGCGGGGATACTCTACTTAATTAACTCGACAGAAGTGACCTCATGATTCCCGAATTATGCATGGAGACAGGCACAAACGTTTGCGCCAGTATCGCTCGATCCGAGAGCCTAATAACGTGTGTGTGCGAGGCCTACTGCATCGGTGCCGGTGCGCGTTTCAGCGCGAAATGTGTGAAATGCAGCGACCAAAAATTGATGCACTTGGTGCTTAAAAAAAAAGAACTGAAACGGGCGCACAGCTGCAGACGTAGGCTTACGTACCTTTACGCTGAGGGAGTACAGCACCAAAGAGTCGAGCGTGGTAACGTTGAGGTGCAGCACGGTGAGCCGGAGCGCCTGCAGGCCGGCGATCATCTTGAGCAGCTGCCCGGGTCGCCGCGGCGACATGACACGGATGCTGGCGTGCGTCTCGACAAGGCTCACCTCGATGTCGGCCAAACCCGGCCGGTGCTCCGCCTGGAGCGCCACCGCAGCGGCGCCCGGCGACGACGTGAACGACGAGGACGACGCCGCGGTGGTGGAATCGCGTGGTGAGTGGCACCACACGTACTGCGGGTACGCGAAGAACTGCGCGAAGGGTGGCGCGTCGGCGCCCGACGGCGGCGCGTCCTCGGTGACGCTGCTGCTGCAGTTGCTTGTGGTCGTCGTGGACTCCATTGGCATCGTGTCGTCGCATTTTGGCTTGAGCTGAGGGAGCAGAGTTCGCTTCTGAGCTTCCAGAGACTGCAGCTGCTGCTCGAGCTCCTTCACGAACTCGATTGCGCCTCCGACAATCGAAGCTTGGTCGCCCTGCAAAAACATTTTAAAATGGTCAAGAACGCATTAAATTTGACGGGACAGGTCCAGGCAACACTCTCTTCAGCTTCGAGTGAATTAATGATAGGGGAGACACATTAATGAAATGATGGTTTCTGTGCAAAGAATGGATGCTTCTGTTCAAGAAAAGAGATTGAGCAGTAATCAAAGAGCACAGAAGACGCGTCTCGTGTAGGAATGGAAAATGGCACCATGGTGCGTGTCTCTATCGGACAAACATTCTCTCATCGCCGTCCTCCACTTCTCCTCGCCGGTTGCTCCGACATCGCTTTCTTGCTCTTCGACGAATGAGAGCACGAAGAAACAGAACAAAATAGGGTAGAGAAACACTTCACTCGAAGCAATGTCGGTTTGCCAAAAAACAGAGGGGATGAAACTGGAAAGAGACGTTTGCCGGGGCGCGCCTAGTACGACGTACCCTCTGAACGTAGGGCTCCGGCATGAGCGACCGGAGGATGGCGAGGTACTCGTTCATCTGCCGCCGGCGGTTGCGCTCCACGGCAATGTGCGTCATCCGCTGCGTCTCCGTCTCCTCCCTCGACTTGCAGCTCTTCGCCCGCCGCCGCCGCTTCTTCCTCTGCGGCGCAGCGGCGGACGACGTCGCCTCCTTCTCCCCGGTAGTCGCCGCGTCGTCGGCCGGCGCCGCGACGCCGAAGACGCCAGCGTCGCAGAAGGTGGCGGCATTGTCGAAGAGGAAGCTCGCGGCGGCGGTGGCGGAGGCGTTGAAGGTGTCGTAGATGAGCGCGGTGGTGTCGCTGGGAGCGCACAGCGCGTCTACTAGCGTGCTCATGGTTCGTGGATGGATGGATGGACGGATTTCGCGTGCAACGTGGCTGGCGGCTTGTTGTGTGTCGCTATGCTTTTGGGTGGTTTTGGCGAGGTGGAACGGGAGCCGCGCGTTGCACCGAACCGACTACTTATCGCCGTTTTGCTAGGTAGCTGCTGCTGACTTCTGAGAGATTCTGAACTCCTCGCGTTGGTGGGATGCGTATGTTTCTTTCTCTCCAGTGGTGGGCTGGTTATATGGGGAAAGGATAAGGTTTAAGCGCGCATGCCATCGCGCGCGCGCGTAGCAATAGTGGAAGGGTTCAGCCATGCAAGTGAGAGGGAGCTAGACTGATAGCTGTGCTTGGGCAGTGGCGCCAGCAGAACAGGCAAAAAAAAAAGCTGAGTGGGCTCTCCTGCATTGCGTGTGGCTAGCAGTCAGAAGTGAACTCAGGAAGCATGAAGGGTTGAAAAGTCAGAATGATCTCTAATTGTAGGCTTTGATGTGTCATTAACTAGAGCAAACACATAAGCTTGTCTCCCCAAAATCTAGTAAGATTGCTGTCCCACCATCCTTGATTATAAGGCATATTTTGTTTTGCTAGAAAGAAGTTTGTCCAATAAAATTTTCATTGAAAAATTACTTTTATGTCATGATATTGCTATTGACTTATTGTTAGATTCATACTCAAAATACTCTTTTATGATTATGTTTTACATTGCACAAATGATATCTTTATATAAATTATAAGTTAAACTATCTTGCCTTAACATAATGAATAGATCTTATAATTTAAAACAGAGTAAGTATCTCTAGTAAAAGTACGAAGGTCAATAAGAAAAATGAGCCTTTAAACCCTCGTGCATTTTTAGGCAAGCCTGACTGCAACCACATCATAAGGTCCTTTTTGGATACGAGAAAATTTGTAGAAAATGTAAAGGAACTGAATCCAAATGAAAGGATTCGTATAGGAGCCCTTTGGATGATAAAATTTATTAAAAAGAATTTCAAAGGAATTTTTTTTCCATATTTTCGAGGAATTCTAACATGTGGTCAACTATTTTAAATCTCCAGCTCTATAGCCTGATATAGCTGTTTAGGAAGGATTTCTCTAGCCGCTATAGCTTTATTTAGCACGCTATTAGCCGCTATAGCTCAATTTAGCCCCCTATTAGCTACTTGGAGGGAACAACTGCTAAATGGCTTAGCCTGATATTTAAAACATTTGGTCTCACTATATGTTTTCAATTTCCTATGAGTATTCTAACGCACTCCCTCTCTATCTCTCCCTCCTCGATCTCTCTAGTAAACCAATATAAATTGTAAGTTTTCTATATTTTTCTTATGACAGTATGGGGCATGCATATAACATTATGTGTGTAGTTTCTATGTCAACCAATAAGCCATGAAATCTCAATCATGTGTTTTTTTATTCATGTACGGTGTTTTTACATTCCTCAAAGCATAAAAGCAACTATAAACTTGAAGTAGACATGTTACAGTTTTATGGAAGGATTAATTCACACCGTAGAGGATGGAGTAGCGCAGAGTAACGCCCGACACTGGAAATGACGCAGTTGGTTTAACATTCATATATTTACTTGTGTTTTGATGTTTATGCATGGTTGTGTTTAGACATTTGCAAGAGTTTAATGTTGTAGAGTGGAAGTCTTCCTAAGAAGACAGAGATGTTTAACATGAGCACAGCGAAGAAAATTTCTCCAAAATCTTGTTTGAAGTTGCAATTGGGAGTGCTTGAAAAGATCTTCTAAGTTTCTACTTTCCTGTCTCAAAAAATTACTATATCTAGCACTAAAAGTTATTATAAAATACAACTAGTTCTTCATGTACTACCCATATCAATCCGTCTCCCCCTCCCCTGTTTAATATTTCTTCACATGCTCTATTATCTTAACCAATTATAACCCTTACCCATCCTCGTACTAAATATATTATATACCACACTTTTAAATGGCGTGCATGCATGCCGTATTATTGGCAAAGATATGTGACAAACTTCCGCATTATTGGCAAATATATGTGACAAACTTCCGCATTATTGGCAAATATATATGACAAATTTAGTCACCAATCAAATTAATCAAATTAGTCCATAAATTCTTAGAGGAGTTGTTCCAGCATAGACGTACGGTTTCTCAGTTAAGAATTCAACTTTGTAAGTTTATATTATTATGAATACTTTTCAACTACTACCCCGTCTCAAAATATAACTAGCTGAGCAATTCAAATGTCTCAAATACAACTAACTCTACACCCGCCTACCCCATCTCCACCAATCATAACCATCCCTTCCACCTACCCTCTCCTCTCAACCAATCATAACACTCTATTTTCTTAAACTTAATTTCTCCAAAAAAGACATAAGTGCTTATATTTTGAGACAGAGGTAGCAGATGAAAGGGACACGTATATACCAGCGTCACATGGATTAACAGTGGAGGGAATGACGAGAAGACAAGAAGGCCTCATGAGTAACATGAAGAAGCTAGTACTTCAGTGATGCGAGCAATGACCATAAGCCCTAGAGCAATCAATCAGGCATCGCCCAAAATTCAGTGCTTAATTTAACTAGTGCGATACCTTTTTGCATATAACTCGTGCTACTTAATTTTGCCACAGTACCAATCGTTGTCCTTGTCCAAGCTTGTCCAAGCGAGGGAGACACAATGAACGTTGGGTTGCAGGAACCAAACACAGACAAATAATTGAGGTAAATAGTTTTCATTTCAAAATTTCTGCGACGTAGTTATTACAGACCAATCCGTACTGATCTACATATATACAGAGTACACATGAGTGGTTAGTTAATTTCCTTTGTTTTATTATTACAGTCATACCTTCAGATACCTATGTTTTTTTTATAAATTGTTATATTCTCCCACGGTTCTAATTAATGTCATTGATTGAGATGGCTACTGGCTGCCCCAAGGCACGCAGTTCAGAGATTTTCTGAATTTTTAGGTCCAATCTAATGAGTTAAGACCACGCCTACCTTTTAAGTTAAAATCTTCCCCATTACATTCTTCCGCTACACATTACACATAGATAATGTTAGAAACAGTGGAAGCTCCAATATCATTTGTTAGAAAAATCTAATAGATACATTTTCGTTTAGGTGGATTTACAACTTGAAGCACTTACATAATTTGTTATGGCCAACAATACCTCTCACACCATCTAGGCCCCACGTGTAAAATCGCTTCGGGCCCCTTGTCTAACCAAGGACACCCAACTTGTATGCACAACAACAATTAACGATAGTACCTTACTAAATTTTTCAGCGGTTTAATGATTTGTTCAACAAAAGACAAACAGGGCCATGATGCCGAATATTGGAGGGAACAATTTTAGAAGAATCTAGGCGATATGATTTTTCACTGGCTTAATGATTTGTAACAACTTTGTCCTATCTACAATATACACTAAGTTTATCGTTATTTTTTCAATGTCACTGGGTGGATAATTGGATACTTCTAAAAAATGTCTAAAATGCTCTTCACAAGGTTGATAGCATATATTCAAGGGGGGACTAAAAAGGCTTCTATAAGATTTTACAGAACCATATGTAAAAAATGAAGTCCTAATTTTACAGAAATGTAATTTCGCAACAACGAGTTCATAAGAGGGTGTATGAGAGAGAGGGACAGTGGCGGAGCTGGGGGTGACCGGCAGGGGCCATGGCCACCCCCAACAAATTTCATATCATCTCATAATAGTAGAGGATTTGTTATGAATTTAGGCTAAATCCATGTAGGAAACTAGAAGATATTTGTGAAAAGGCAAAAAAATGATTAATCAAAATCATCAATTACAAGAAAATGAATTACTAGAAGGTACAACTCCAGCTCCACCCAAAGTTAGAGATTAAATTCAGATGATTAGCTAGATGCTTGTATAGGCAATAAAAAATTAAGATAAATTATCAAATTCTTGAACTGACAAATGTTTGTCTGGCCCCACTTTGATTTTCTCTCCGGCTTCGTCACCGAAGAAGGACTAAACCCAAACACCCCAAAGTTTATTTGCTACTTATATAAATAAAGTAGAACAACTCGATTTCTAAAACCAGGCCAAGGATATCTTTTAAAAAGCATAAATTTCACACGAAACGATCCATTTCATCATAGGACAAAATCCCGACGTTTCAATCAGGCAAGTAAGAAAGTTTGGTGAGACTGACCTGTCCCAAAAAGGTTACTGCGCCCCGCTCTGCATGAGTGCATGGCACACCTACACTCGCAAGTTTGTTTGTTCGTGTCTATGCTGTCCAAGATTTGTACCCATCACTGCAGTGTGACGCGGTTTTCGAGGAGATCGTTGCTCGTCACATGGATTCCCCTGACAAATTGGACCACATATTATGGTCCAGTTTATAGATGAACATAGTATTAGTACAGTAGAAGCATACTAGTACTACTACTCCTACTTCGTATGAGTAGAAGAGGAGAGAAAGATACTCCTCTTACAGTCAATGCATACACAATTAGTAAACTGGGTCTCTGACGACCAAGCAAACTGTAAACAAGGCCCATGCATGTCACGGCCCACGGCTACGTGTATCCAGGACCGGCTATTGTAGGCAGCCGCGCGCCTAACCAGCATCGGTAGCGGTACGTACGTTTTCCCCCAAGCGCGTGTCGACAAGCAGAAACGTCCGAAACGCGCGGGCCGGGCAGCTCGACGACAGATCCTCCCGGCGCGGCGGCCGTCACTGTGCGCGCGCAGGAGGGCGCGGCCTCGGTCGGTCGTTCACGGGCTTCCCGTTCCCGGCGCGCGGCAGAGACCACGCATGCATGCGACGCGCTCGGCAAAAGGCTCTGCGCAGCGCGTACGTTGCCTTGTGCTTGCGCGCGAGGCGGCAGAGTGCGCGCGGGCTCACACTGCCACGCGCCGCCGGGATACGCTACGCGAGCGCGCAGGCGCGGTGTGGGGCTGTGCGCGCGCCGTGCGGGCCGGCCGTTTTTTTTGGAGGGACTAGCTCACGCAGCGTGGCGTGGGAGAGGCTGACGCGCGCCCATGCATGCATGCATGGAAGTGTATGGCCCCAGCCCCGCGCGCCTGTGCGAGACAAGGCACGGAATCAATGCGGTTTGGTTCCACGCGGACGGCCGCATATGCGAGCGCTGGGACAGCAGCAGCTTCACCGGCGCGCGCGCCGGCCTGTTTCGAGACTCGCGCGCGGTGGCCAATTTGCCGTTGATTTGCTGGACTCGTACACCGGCACACGTACGTCTGCGGTTTGCGCCGTAGTACGTGGTGGAAGGTGCATGACTCGAAGAGGTAGACGTACGTACGCCTTGCGCGAGAGTCTTCTCTTTCTCAGCTGGTTTGGTACGTAGTGGCCGTTTCGGTGATGTTGATGGGAACGTACGTATGTACGCCACATCTCGCTACAATCGCTCGTGTCGATGCTCCGAAACAGATGGTTCCGGTCACGTGGTGGTCCTGCTTATGAAAGCGGCAAGCATCGCATTGGATTGGAGCATGCACGCATACGACTATACGAGTATGGGGTTTCAACTTGCATGTAAGTTGTAACCTTTTTTGGCGGATCTTACACGTCTACTACTATACACATTGACTGTTTGAAGCATGGAGAGCACAATCAGTACAAGTCAGTATGACCAAGCAGAGGTGGGTCTAGATTATAATAGCGTATGTACCTTCGTGTCACGGTGTCAGATTGGTCTTCATTACTCATGTAAGTGCCGCACCTGGGACCTAACACGCTAACAGTACATATAATAAGTCTATAACCCCCTATTCTGTGAGTACAGTAAAATGTTTTGATTAATAGCATCAGTACAGTACGTATGATCGATAGGAACATAAGAGATAGCATTAGCCCATTGGACGGAACAAACACGAGAATGCATGCATGCATACGATGGATGCTCCATTGGCCATCATGCACGCGCATGAATTCGCAGGCTCGATCGATCGGATTCGGATCGCGATGTCGTCCTCGCGTACGTACTACGCGCTCGAGATCGATCAATGGTGTGAGTCCATGAATTTACATTCGCTGGTTGTGATTTGCACAATCTGAGACATGCATCATGCAGATGAATGATGCATTGCTCAATTGTATGCAGCAGCCGTACGTAGGCAGAAGATAGCCACTGTACACTGCCCTACGCTTGGGGGCGCCCTGGCAAGGAGCATGCCTACATGCGTGACTAGTATATGTGCAGATCCACACTGGCAGATCGACCAGCGAATTCGTGATATATCGTCGTGGCTAGCTCTGAGGATGGTCAGCATGCAAAAGCTGGTGTAGTCACGCCTCAACGCTCTGCCAGTCGCCAAGCATGGGGTTATCAGCATACCACTGTTGGTTTCAGTACTCGCGACAAATTAGTGCAAGAGTATCAGTGTCCCTGAGTACGTTAGCTGCATTACGTAGTCACTGTGCTATCTTTAGGGCATATTAAGGACTACAATGCTCCACGTCATTCTCATATGTATTTTAGACGCATGCATTGGGTTAAATATTCATGCATCGATTGCATTCTTTAGAACTCCTTGTAGGGGTTCAAATAAACTTTTCAGGAGTCCCTATATAACTAACTTTTTTTGAGCGAAACAGTCCCAAGCTAGCTACCGCGCGCCATGATCGATTGACGACAGTTTACGGCATGCACAAGTGCACAACATTAATTAATATTAATAGCGCGCCTTGTTTCATTCATTTTGCATACATATAGCTAGGGCCATAAAGACATATAGTGCCGGTTAGCTTTAATGCCGAAATGAGTCTTATCAAGTTGTGGCCATAGGCACATTTTGATATGGCCAATGAAAGATAAAATTATCTTTGGTTAATAGTAGACAAAGTTGGTATTGCCAATTTTAACTAACCGTACATATAGGCTAGCCATAGGCCAAATATATGAGCGTTACCACATTAATTTTGGCCATTGGCTGGCCAATGTTTGGATTAAGCCAGTAATTTTATCTGTTTATCTGACCCATAAATTGGTAAAGCCCAGCTTAGACCATGAACCAAACTGGTCCCATTAATTGCCTCATTAGTCTGTACATACTATATATGTTTTTGGTGGTCTCTAAATTTATACCATGGCCAATACCGAGGATAGTGCACTGTTCAAGGGTTAAACGTACCTGAATGTCCACTTAGTGTGTAACTTGAAACACTTAATTAATTGTAACTGCAAGGGCAAAATGTTACTACCTCAAATTGTGAAAATTGCACCGACAGATTTGTTATGAAACTATTGTTATGCAGTTGAATTTTTAATAATTTTTATGAGCATCTTTATTTCCTTTTCTTTCACATACTTTTTAAAAAAGTACCATGGACAACCGCAAGAATGGGGTAAATTGGTATTCTTCGTATATATATAGTAGTGCTATCACACATATAATCAATTCAATTCAATCAAATATATTATACTAGGAGTAGTAAAATGAACATATATGTGCGTGGCATCCCTCTTGGAATTTTGGTATTCTATATATCTTGTATCGACGACCTTTCAACAAATAATCGATCTTTTTTTTGAGAATCAAATAATCGATCTTTTGAGTTTCCAAAATGTTTATTGTTTAGTGTAGTATATATGAATTGGAGTAAATTTAGGCGTTGTATCAGGGGCTCGAGATTTTAGAAATATTTCTGGATTCTAAGCTAGTTTTTCAGCTTTTGCCTTCTAATTTAATTTCTGAATTGTATAACTACAGATTCTCAAAATCTCATAATCTACGGAAGAACCTCTCCTTAAACAGGCCCTAAGCACATGTTGAGTACGTATCTAAGTAGCATTTGTCGAGGATCTTAAAAAAACTAGGTATAAATCTAGTATTACGTAGTGCATTGTCCAGAGAGCTAAAGATTCTTAAAGCTCCACGAAAACAGGACCAGAGCAAATGGTACGATTGAATAGTTACATGTGCATTCCTTATCCTTTGTAGAGACGCATTACCTCTTTTATGTTTCGAGATGGATGCAGTCAATTATTCTAAATCGTCCCAAAAATACTTGTCGCTTTGAGTTTTGAGTTTTTGTTTCAAGACGTTTGACTACTCGTCTTATTTAAAAAAATTTACGAAATTATTATTTATTTTATTTATGATTTACTTTATTATCAAAAGTATTTTAGGAGTCTTATTATTTTTTATATTTATAATAAATTTTTAAATAAGACAGATGATTAAACGTTACAAAATTAACCCAAAACGTCATCTATTTTAGGACAGAGCTGGTACTACTCCAGTATTTCTACGAGTACGGATGCAGACAAGTAACCTACGTACGAGGTCTCCATGCCCTGTAAAAACAGTAAAACACTGCTAGTGTGGTCTATCAGTCGCATAGAAGTGGGGTAATGTGTGGCAGGGGCTGTGCGGATGTGTCCAAGCAAAGCAACAAAACGTGACAGGTCACGGCCAACTGCAGAACCAACCGAACCAGCTCATGCATCCATGCCCCAATTACCCGACCAGTTGAGTACTCCCATGCAATCGCGTACCAACGCTACTCTATAGCCGACGCGGCCAGACGGGGACCGTGCGAGAGCAGAGCTAATCCATTCTCTCTCTCTACTCCTATCTCTCTGCAGAAGTACTGGTCTACTGACTAGTACACTATAATTTGGTATAAAAGCTGTGACATCCTGTACGTGTTAATCGGTGCGTGTGCAGCTCGATCCGGCCCTGGACCCCTTGGTGCATCAAAAGAAGGAAACCGGCAGTGCACGGAGCGTACGTTAATTCGCGGCACGTACAATTCTCGTGCATGATACTCCTATATTCATATGTAACGCTGCCACTGCAGCTAGCTAGGAGTAGTCTAACGAGTAAGGGCCTTTACAACCGAGGATACAACCACTCCAATCCAAACTATTTCTGTAGGTCTTACTGGTGTCTCATCTCGTTTTTTTCCTGCACATCCTCCTCCCTCCCTCCATGCGATTTTTCCCTGCACATCCCTCTCTCTCTCCACGCGAGAAACCTCCTTCGGCGGGCAAATCGAGCGGCGGCGGCGAATTGAGCGGACGGCCGTCGACGGACCGAGCTCGCGGCGGCGGATCGAGCTCAGGGTCCGCGGACCGAGAGGCGCGGCAGCGGATCGAGCCAGGGCGGAGGATCGCGCGGCGGCGACGTGGATCTCTCCCCTCCGACATCGGCGCGAGCTTCTCCCCTCCGACGCCGGCGCGGATCGACGCCCCTCTCCCCTCTGGCGCCGGCACGAGCTTCTCCCCTCCGATGCCGGCTGCCATGGCTCCTCCCACCCTCTCGCCGGTGACCTTCGACGACTCTGGCGCGTGGGCGGGGAGCTGCGCCGGACGGAGGCGGCGGCGGTGGCCGTCACCTCGGCTCCTCTCCCCTCCCCTTCCGGCGTCTTCGGCTTCAGCATCGCGGCGAAGCACCTCGCGGGCAGGGCATGAGCTCCACACTCGCGTGCCCTCGCCGTTCCGTGCCCTCGCGCCTGACAGCTTCTGCACTTCTCGGACAAACACCTGTTTTTTCTGAGGGGAACGAGCTCCCCTGTAAGAGCTGGCCTATGACCGACGTGGGACCTGTCGGCCGACGTGGTGGGCCAGGGAAACGCTCCACGTTGGCCGACTGTAAAGGCCCTAACAACAAACAGCACGCCGTGCCAATCAATCGGTCGATGCACGGCCACGACCGCTTGTTGTTTTCGTGGTAGCCGTTACGTACGGTACGTGAAGCGAAATGTCATGTCGTATATCGTTGTTTGCCACATGCGGCTGTTCATTCCGCACGCACCGGTGCACCACGCACATCAACACACTGCAGATGTTACTACTACTATGTTATGTACTAGTAGCTCGTCTGGACAGGGTACACGAGGTAGCAGCACTGCTGCTGCACCGCAAACCGCGCAAATGGTCTGCTTGTTTTGGTATCATTGCTGCACCAAACAATAAAGCTACTACTTGACACGTTGATGACTTACTGAGCAGAGTGTAGATGCGGTAACCGGTTTTTAGTAATACCCCCGTACTCCCATTTCGCACAGACGAGTTATGTTACTCTCTCCCGTTACAAATTATAGGAATTATTGCTCAAACCTTTGTCGTTCTAACACAATAAAATACGTACTTTAATTTGAGATGGAGATAGTATCATAGTATTGGCATCACCAGAAATTGCCATATTCCCATTTTGCTCCTGAGATGATGGATTTCCATTACAGCCTGGCCCATGGAACGAGAAACTAAACAAAGTTGGGGTCATTGGCAGAATTACCCACGAAATTGGCCAGGCTGAAAAGCACCCACTTCATTGTCACACGCAATGGACTTCGATTTCAACATGAGCTTCTACGCGGTATAACCTGAGCTCGATCTCATTGTAGTACGAGGGACCGAGTAAGAGCAAAGCACTAATTATTAGAGTAACTGGAACAGGTGCCAGTACACGGACATTTTTCCCTCCCTAAAACATGGATTCAAACGTCAGCTTCCAACTGTGAAATGATGCTCAGGAACACTTGAAAGCCTTGGGCCATATCTGAAAATAGACAGTACTCGTTCTTTGCGTGGTATGTCTTGAGTAAGCCTGAGGGAACAGTAGAAGCAACAGATAAACATTTACAGTATAATTTGTATACCGCAATAGTATAGTAATATTGATCTAAAGCATGTGAATCTGCCAACAGAAATATGACCTAGAGAAGTCAAGAAACATAGGTTTTTTTGGGGGGTGGGGGTAAGGTACTTACCATATCCAGCAGTCTGAACATCAAATCCTTCATCCTACAAAGTTTCAAGAGTAATTTGGTTTAGTTAAATGGCAACTGTTCCCAAAAGAAAAAACACTTGCGCCAGTTTCCTTTCAAACCTGTAATTCCCTAATCAGGGGCAGACTCCCAGTAATGGAATATGGTTCCACGTGACCGACAATTTCCTCAGTTGCCTTACATAATGCTTGAAAGCCCCGAGACTCGAGATTACAGGCCACCCCGTTCATAATATCTTCATCAATAGTTATTTCAAGCCTAGAGAGATCGATAGTAAGTAACAGAAAATTGACAATCATAATCCTTATTATAATGGTTACTGCTACAATAGAATAAAGTCAAATATGCCTACCTTCCTCGCAGGTTTTCATCAGGAAGAACATATTTAGACACCGGGCCACGAGTTTGAAGCTTTGTTTCAAGTTTCTCATTTATATCATCTACATACTCTTTCAATTTCTTCACTACAGATGCTGTGCTGTATGAATGGAACAGGCCACTGTCAATTGAAAACAACATTTGGCAACATATTCTATGCATGAAAATGGGCTTACCTATAGAAAGGAGTCAACCTGCAATATGTATAAAAATATGGTCAGTATGATTTAAGATATTGTTCAATGAAAGAAATAATATAAGCACCAGTCTTTATTGAATGTTGTGAGTTTGACCTGTGAAACGCTTTTATTTCCCCTGGAGTCCTAGAAACAAAAAAAAAGAACCGTGCAGTGCTACTCTATTGCATCGTAATGTAAATATTCACTAAATAACCAATCTAAATTTATGCAGGGCCCTAGGGGGCAATGAATCTTCACCGATAAAAAACCATTCAGTGCTACTCTATTGCATCGTAATGTAAATATTCAATAAATGACCGATCTAAATTTATGCAGGACCCTAGGGGGCAACAAATCTTCACCAGCCCACATGTCCCCATGTCTCTCACAATGTATGAACATAATATACGTAACTTGCTTTACCATACCATTTTTCTTTCAAGTACAATTAATGTGCATTTAAGAATCACATAGCAAGAGTTGGACCTTATATCCCCTGAAATTGTACATTCTCCAGGAATTTGATTCAGGCCTCCACCAGGATCTGCAAATCAGCATTCATTAATAGCATGGATGATAATATACAATGGTTAATTTTAACATTAGGTAATACAAGTACATGTTAGACATACAGCTCCATTTTGTCGGTTTGATCGTAGATGGGGTAGCAAATTTATAGAGCTTCTCTTTCTCATGTGGAGGGAAATCATTGTAAAACATAGTCTGCATTTCTTTCACTGCTTCCATATTTAACTCCATGGAATTTATGGCCTGAGGAAAAAAAGTTACTCAAAGAAAAAAACAGTATTTGTTGTCTTGCAGCTTGTATATTTGATTGTGACATTATGTAGGCAAATTAAATATTTGAATGAATCCTACTTAGCATGATGAAGACACATTCTGTATTTGCCAAAAAAAATAATAATTTGGCAAAAGCAAAGTGATTACGCTGTAATTTGCAACATAACTCATTTTTTAATCAGTCACTTTTTATCCTTGTTTGCTCTACTTGAATTTAAGTACAAATTGTTGATTTAGCACTAGCTACAAGGATGAAAGCTTAATTGTGCAGCTATTACGTACATCATTTTAAAGTGCACAAGTCATACAAAGTTAACCATATTATTTATGCATTTCCAGAAAGCAATGCATATGGCTGGAAGCTGTCGGAGCTATAGAACACTCAAACAAATTACAACTATGTTGAGTTACAACGAAAAATCAGGTACCTTATGTGCGAGGCCACTGTGAAATAGCTTCCCAATTGCCTTCAGATGCCATGTGATCACTCCACCGGTGCCAATGCAAGGCTGCTTATCAGCTGTATCTATCCAAAACCTTCACAACACCACATAACAGTGACAACCAAATAAGCACAAATTCCACACGAACAACACATTAGTTTAGTTGGGCATTCCCCCCGTGCATCAGACAGCACAATACTCACAAGGGTCCATTCTTGAGATTATCCAGCAGCCCATCCTTCACAAGGCTATCAACACCGATGCCAGTGATCAATGAATTTTCCTCATTGGCAATGAACACCGCGATGACCGAATGCTTCAGCACTGGCTTAACTTCACCAAGTCGCCGCATGAGCTGAGCAACTAGAGCCACATGGCCAAGGCAATCTGTCGTCCCACGGCCCCGAAGCTTGTCTTTATCTTCGTTGTCAAAGGTTAGTGAGAATGGATCGAAATCCTGCATGAGAGACGTTTGGTACACCAATTAGAACAAAGGAGATATTTGTTAGTAAAACTTCTAGTAATTTGACACCACAAAGTGAGCATGAGAAAAATAAGAAGCATCAACTTGAGCAAAGATATAATTTTGCAGTAGATACAGCGTAGTGGAAGTAAACGACGTGCAATTTTTACATCATATTCATCAATATGCAGAACTATGCAACGCTAACATGCCACTGATTATTTTCTTAGAGAACTACGGTACAGCAAAGGGGTCATTACTATGAAGAAATCATCATATCACACAAAGGTCATTACTATGAAGAGATCATCAGATCACACAAACAAGTTCACTACTCACTAGGAATAGCGACACATTAATAGGAGGACGATGCAATTTAGAGATAATACCACAATTCAAAGTTTGCGGCAGAAACACACCAAATCAAGCGACCACTCAGATCATCCAGAACAATCATGCCTAAATTTCAGAAGCAACTTTCACATCGTTAAGAGAACAATCTCCTAGCCCTAGCAACTTACCCATTCATCGGGGTTGGCGGGGACGACGTCCATGTGCATGCCGACGAAGGATACGGCGCGGCCGGGGACGGTACCGGGGTACTCGACGATGACGTTGCTCCGGCCCTCGGCGTAGCTCACCTTCCGCACGACGAGCGGGCCGCCCCCGGTCTCCGTGGACACCGGGAGGAGCGCGTCGACCACGTGCTGCGCGACGAGGTCCTCCTGCGGGACGAGCGCCGGCGGGTCGTTCTGCAGGCGGCGGGTCTCGCCGATGAGCTTCGAGAGGAGGGCCACGAAGGGGTCGCGGTCGAGGCCGCCGACGGCGTCCCTGAACGGCGGCGGAGATGCCATCTGAGACGCGTCGTTGAGCGGCGGCGGCGGCGGCGGTCGAGTAGTACTAGGAATTTCGTAGCTGTGTGAGGGCAACAACCAGTGGGGAATTTGGGAAAACGATATCAGATGTACTCCACTAATCACGAATCACAATGATGTGTTCGTGTCAACGACGGCACGGAGATGCGTGCCATATCGCCGTATCGGATTACCACTATGAAACAAAAGAATAAGTTTTTAAAAAATGAAACAAAGGAATAAACAAAAAAAAGTAAATTGATTTGATTCCAATGTAAATTCGGCAAAACACAAGACTGGATGCAATCACCCATCGACAATCGTCATTCACACAGGCAAAATTATTTACAAATCTGTCATTGGTTTTTCTTATTTTGCAAGGATGCCACTCGAATAGTAATTCTACTGAGTATTTTTGTAATCTTCTAATGACAGTTTTGTAATAATGATTCAAATCAATGATAAATTTATAATTGGCCCAAAAAAAAGTGTTATCGGTTACAGATTGTAAGTCACTGTATCTTGTACTCGTATAAAGTAGTAGGGTTCTGTTGGACACTTCATAAGTTTGCACTGGGCATTGCAGGACTCGAGCATCGTTGACATGTGTATACAGTAATACACATTGCTTGTGCAACTGAATTCACCCATCAAATTAATAATAAGCAATACAAACTGCCAATAAGTATATTGATCAACAAGAACGAATGCTGCTGCCATCTCATATACAAATGAAAATATGCCCTACCAGTCTACCACCACAAACGGGACTCTGAGGGGATACTAGATATCCCGTGTCAAAACGATTACAAAGAACCCAGAAAAATTTGTCTCCACTGATCTGCCCTTTGCCAAAGCAGTAATAGCTTTAACAAAAAGTGTGTCATATGTAATATACATGCTTTATGACCATTCATGACGCCGTACAAAGAACTCCGCGAATCCTTGAAATAACTGTGCCAAATATTTGGGGTAGTTTTGTTCGCCACTAACACCTTATCTCGTATGATCCAGCCCTTGTAATGTAGCGAACCCACTCAACAGTGTTGTAACCACTTTTCTCCCACACCTGAAAAATGCATCTTAACATCAGATCTGAAGCGTCTGATACGAGTCAAGAGGTTTTATATCAGCATTTTTGCTACACATACCTTTAGGAACCGAACACGTAACCCAGAAGCAGTAAACATCGGAACCTACAAAAAAAAAATAGCAGTCAGCATAACCGTGTGGTAACTATCTAGTGTGCAGAATATATCGGCATACCAGTGAAAACAGAATTCTTTTTTTCCCAAAAACACTTCACTTTTGTGATGGAAGCATCAATTTATCTTATGTGATCTGGAGTTTAATTGATAACTATTATGACATTAACACTCAACACTTCATTTCAACATTGTACTACTGTGAGCTTTCAAATGAACTGAGCTAGAGGGAAGCTAACAGATTGTGCCAAGGAAATGAGAGGGCTCTCCAATCGGAGGTGAAATAAACCTGGAATTCCATCTGAATCGGCGGCCTGTTCCATGATTTCTTTTCCCCCATTGTAGAAATCAGCTCAACTTCTGCACTCATGGTTGCCTCAGTTTGTCCAGGGAACTTCCTGATCCTATAATTGCAGAAATGCGCTAAGACTTAGAGTGCAAAACATGTGTTTCTAAATTTGCAAGGAAGTAGCTCTTTCAGAGTAAGAACAGAGTCAATTGAGCACCGCATACAGTTTAATGTACGATAATCAATGAAAAAACTAATAACTTTCTGTTTACGCTCTGCCTGAACAAGACCTTTTTTTTTACGGGGCTGCCTGAACAAGACCTAACCTAACCCATAAAAAGACAAGCCAATCATTGTAATATTTGCACTTACTTCCACACTAGGGAATCAATTGAAGCATTATATTTGGCTTTTCCAGATGTGGTTTGGAAACTAGTCTTCGCTGTTTGCTTTGGAACAGGGACTTTGACGACAACTCCAAGTGCAAACATCTTAGCACCAAAAACACTCTTAACCTGTGTAAAAGGTTCATTGTGTCAGAAAACATGATAATGGCCTAATGTATTCGCATATGCACACTTACTTTCACATTTATCTCCATACGTGTTCGGCCCAATTCCTTAATTGTCGGTAGAACTCGGAACGGGAGATTCACTCCCTCTGTGATTCGATATCTGAAGAAAAATTTCAAGGGTCAAAAGCCAAGTATAGAATAAAAATGTCAATACAGGGGAAAAAACACTAATTATAAGGATAAAGAGGGACTTAAATTATTACTTCATCAATTCAAATTCGCCATCGGGCGGCACAAAGCTGACTGTCTTTTCTGAGTTAAATCTTGTCAGGTTGACACACTGGTGGAACGTGACATCATCAAGCTCTATGGTCTTCCCACTGTGGAAAAACAAAGAAACCTGAGTAAACATTGGGTACATAACATAAATAACTTATTAACCAGAAAAACAAAATATGCATATTTCTCGTCATGCACTAATAATTAATGAAGTGGTACCTTTTTGCAGGCCTGGATTTGAGTTGAGCTTCTTTTTCAAGCCCAATCTTGTCATTTAACCCCAACTTCAGATCAGGCATTCCAGACAGGAAGCACTTCATAAGAATCTTCCCAGTCACGTCACATCGTAGAACGCTTCCTGGATGAAGGCAATTTCCATATTTTAATCAAGTAAAGCAACTGGAAAGGCACCAAAATTGTCAGCAGTACAACAAAGCCAGATCAGTTCATTAGATACCTTTAGAAGACATAAGAAGATTTACACTCTCAACAATGTCCAGGAAAACCTTTCAAGAGAAAAGAAAATAAATTAGCATAACTCAGTGTACTAAAATGAGTAATGCAAAGTGCTAAAAGGAAATGAAGTATATAGAACAGATATGGCAACAAAGAAGACATTGCTACATAGGATTGAAGTATGGACTATTTCTTTAACAGGCAATTTAGTGCACATTTACAATATGCATGAGAACTGTGGTGCGTGCTAAAATATATGCAGAGTGCTGGCATTGTGAGCATCTCATGCGGCGCTGGGACTATTAGGAATGCTAGCTAGAACCTAGTGATGCACATATTTTTCCAAAATACAGATGATAATCGCAGAGTGGCGTTTGGAACAGGCACCTCATTTTTCTTGTACACTAGACCCTCTCTTCTCCATCCGACAGCACCAGTAACTTGTAGGGTGGCATTTGGAACAGGCTTATCCGAAGGCTATCAGTGCATAGAACAAATAGGATTCAGATGCTTTCGCACAAATATAAACCAGCAATAAACTATTTGATGTGACCTTTTATATGATCATCTTATTTCAAAGTTACATTTCCTCACCTTGGAGGAAAATGGCGACCGTACTCCTTCTTGAGTTATATACAACTTCAGGATTTCAGGTGAGAGGTTTTGAGGATAACCGAAGTCCATAATCTCTGGACAGTTAGCAGAGACACAGTTGTACATGTGAACAGAAGCAACCAAAGTGCAAATTGAAGAATAAAACAAAGTCCAAAACTAAGATGTACCCTTACCATCAAGAAGTTCATAGATTAAAACGAAGTTATTCCTGATAGCATCTTCATCAAAAGCACCACCAAAGTAGGACTTGAAAAGAGCCACTGCCTAGTAATTTCAAATAATTTTCATATATAGGAAATTGTTCAAAACACTACAGTATAATATGCAGGTCTAAGAAGTATATATGTATTGAATTTATAACTGATGCTTCATTACTGAATCGTCTTAGCCCGAAGTTAAACTTGATACAGAGCCCAGACAGACTCGCGCAAACAGGCTCTTAGGATGTTACAGAAAGCATCATACACTTTCTTCGGCCCATTTAGATTATTTCCAGCATTGATGAACAAGAAACATCACACCATGCATTCAAGGAAAAATCTATATGTTCAGTACCTTGATGAATCACCGACACAGACGCAGTAACGCTTGAGCAATAGAAAATTCTAGTTGCCAAACCCCAAACATACTATCATTAGATGGTAAAATAGTGTAAACTTTTTTTTATCGTATATTGCAATTTCACATAATAATAATTAAACAGCAAACTTCAGGAAAAATCATGCGCCTTGTTAATAACTCGTGCATTCTTTTCCACCGGACTAATTAATAATCTAGCTAAATTGTCTGCAATACAACACATCAACATTGGCATACCATTTTTAGCAGAAATGCAAAAATAAAAAGACTTGTTGAGCTTCATATATATCAAGATTGTAACGTAGTAATCCCTCCGTCCTCAAATAGATGTTGTGTTTTGGACATCAACATGCTCTCTAATGTATGTATTTTATTGTAGCTTTTTCTAACTATATGTTTTAAGAAGCTATTAAAAGTATAATCATAAGAAAATATTTTTTATGATAAATCTAACAATATCATTTTCTCATGTCAAGTTCTAATATCTTCTTATTAATTACTACCCTCTGTTTCAGATTGTCAGGCGCCCTACTAGAGAGGTAGGACACCTTACAATCTGAAACGGAGGGAGTACTCATTTAAAATTCAAGGTTTGACTGCACGCATTCTAAAACGACATATGTTTAAGAACTGAGGGAGTAATGTATATGCATGTTAGATTTATTTTACTCCAAAAGTATTTAAAAGACTATATATTGCATACCTCGACAACAAACTTGAAAGCACATGCAACATTAGCATTGCTGCTAACCACAATCACAATGTAGACGTTACTAATCCTCATGTAAAGGAATGAACAGCCTCCTATTTGCCGAACAGGGCATGTACCCAATTCTTTTGTTTGCATAATGTGCATCCTGAATGCATCAACCATGTTACCCCTGCATAGTCAATTTGTCATACATAAGCAAAATAGGTAGTCAGTAAACGTACATGAAACCAAATAAGCAAATGAAAAACATGGGTTTAAAGTAAGGCAAGCAAATAGAATGCTTCACTCCTGAAGTATCATCTTGTAGGATATTACTAGCCTTTGGCTGATACAGGTTGCTTAGCAGTAATTTACATTTTTAGCACCCTTCGAAAGCAATGACTATTGAATGCTATAACTTGCTCGATCGTAAAACAGATTAACAGAGTAATCCACTAGGGAAGATCAGCTGAGCTATGCAGCACAGCAGCAGTCAGCTCATATGAAATGCTTAACTCGACAGAATATCGAATTCAGAATGTGCGTGTATGTGTGGGTGGGGTGGGGTGGGGGTGATCGACAACCACAGCCACACTCGGTTGAACCATCCAAGGTGAAATCGAACTAATTCTCCTATTCAGTCAATGGCATCTTCCTTCTTAGTACAAAACATGTAGTAGCTTCCACATTCGCATGCTAAATAACGAAATACCATTACGAAATTCAATCGCTTTACGACAAAAGCCAAATTTCAGCACGCAGCGAGTCAATCACCACATCCCATTCGCTACTAATCGAAACCTTCCGAACGGAATTTCACAAGCCATCAACTAGGCCTCGCGCGATCTGCGCAACGGCGAGCTAGAAACGGAACCAATCGAACCCACGGCTTCAGATCTACCTACTCCAAACCACGGGAGGCGCGCGAGGCAAGGGGTTTGTGGACGGTACTACTACGCACCCGACATCGTCGCGGTAGAGGCGGTTGATGAGGACGTCCCCACGGAGATTGAGGAAGTAGATGGCCGACGCCGCCACCGGCATCGTCGCCGCCTCGGTCCCGCCGCTCGCCCGCCCGAGCGACTTGCAACCAACCACCGCTCCTCAACTCGCGCCTAATCCCGCGGCGCGCCGCCGGCGACGGCTTGGAGCCGGCGATCCGCGGCTCGCCGGATCGGTGAGGTGAGGATAGAGAGATGGGATGGGATGGGACGCGGGTTTTTGGTTAGATCTCGGGGGGAGCACGAGCGAGCAACCAGGTCGTCTTCCCTTCCGGAGCTTTTTCGTGTACTACTCTTTTTCGAGATGGACCTCGCTAGAGGGCGTATTTCCGTAGTCGCCTCTGTAGACTGTATAGGTAAGCTGCTCGGTTGGTGTTGGACTATTGGCCCCCACAAAGTTTCAGATTTCATTGCATCTGATTCTGACTTTCTTAGGTCCATCGGTGAGAATTTCTTGAATTGCAGCAACAGCAATCCTGGAAAAATTTTACCTGTCTCAGGACAATTTATTGTTTGCCACGATAAACATAAGTGGTATATAACTTATTTGTCACTATGGTGTATCTTCAGTGATATATGGTCTCATATATCCAACAAAGAACCTCTGTAGGACATGACATGATTCTACACAACATCTAGACGTTTTCTTCTATGGAACGAAGGAGAGACAAGAATATTTTGCGTGTGTGTTTGATTGAATCTAAACTCAACTAGGCAAAAAAGAATTGCAACTAAAATATTAGGCATTGATTGGTTGTAGCCAAAACAATTGGCATGCCAAATTGTAACGTCCTGGTCCAATTAAGATGCATCATATGAGACTCATGTGTGCTATGTGCACTTATTAGTACCACCTTAATAGTTCAACAAGAGCGAAATCAGCATGTAAAAACTTGTCCCTCCAAACATACCATTTATATGTTACCCTTTTACACGAAGTTAGTACGAAAATGTAAGTGAGTTGTATGTGTAAGTAAGCATGTACATTTAACGGGATGGGTTGCATGGTTATAGAGGGTGAGGTGTTACATAGTTTAGTTGGTTTAGTTGAATAGTATAATGTAATTTTAGCAACCAAATGAAGATCTCGCCAATTGTTGTCAAAATTTACAATGACCTATTCTTGCCATGCCAAAAAAATTGGTCATGCATGCAAACAGAACTCTTTTGAAAGGAAAGAATTTTCTAGGATCGTCATATTTCTTTTGGCGTTTATGCAAACTCATTTTCATTCTTATGATTGTAAAAAACTCAAAAGGTGACAGAAAGATCAAAGATATATGCCTACTTTGGAAAGGAAGGAAACACTTCGACATCTATTGAGACATGGATATGCCATATGTCCCAAAACATTTATTTTCAAGTCTCCGGTCTCTTCTCAAAGCGTTCCTAACTCATCAGTGGAAGCCCACATGATTAGCTTAGGTTGTCATCGGTTCCATGCATTAAGCTGAGTCTGAGCAGCCTATTCCTGTTCTGCACAAACAAACTATTAGCAATAGCTTCAATTACTATTGTTGAAGAGTAGATCAATTGATGGGCTTCAACTGATTAGCACAATGTCAAAGCAGCTAGCCAATGACACCCTTAAATGGACTAGCCGCAAAGAATTTTATTTTCCAGCCAATGACACCCTTAAATGGACTAGCCGCAAAGAATTTCATTTTTACAGAGGATGTGTTTTTCTTTTCAGAGACTAATGTGTCTATCCTAAGCAGATTGGCAAATGTTTGCCTAATGGGTGCCTCTAACGAGAGGCAACCTTAACAAGGGGACCATATCTATAACTCCCGATCTTTCAAAAATATCAACTCCCCTTGGGATTTAT
Organism: Leersia perrieri; assembly: GCA_000325765.3. Classification (NCBI taxonomy): domain Eukaryota; kingdom Viridiplantae; phylum Streptophyta; class Magnoliopsida; order Poales; family Poaceae; genus Leersia; species Leersia perrieri. The sequence continues at coordinate 20,169,264 of CM002480.1, read as the reverse complement.
TTCCCTTAGCTGTCAAGCAAGCTCTTAATGATCTCAACAGTCTAATAGTAAGTACCTAAAGACAAGCGACAATAGCAATTAATAGAGGTTGACAACAAGTTTGTCATCAGTGTTGCATAGGAGCATTTACAATTACAAGTACACTTCTAGTGTGATGGTATTGACAAGTACAATAAATTTACAATAGAAGACACGGTATCAACGCGAGGACCTTGAAAAAGCTTCACGCATAAACACCAATTAGCAATTCATAGATTGGTGGTGCCAATATCTATAACTGGGATCAAGGAGGAGAAGTTATCAAAGCCGGTTTTATCCATTATCTTAAAAAGAAAGAGAGAAGTTATGAAATTTAATTGGTTTGTTCCATAAAATCAGCGAAATTTCGCTTGAAAACTCAATGGTACTGAAATGCATTCCATCCCACGTGTTTACGTGATGAGGACACATTTCCAAAAAGAATCTGTAAAAATGCACAATTCCCATTCTCTTAATTTGTTCTTACAGTTTACCCAAGGCAATCATCATAGAAACAGATGAAAAATAATCAGTCGAGAAGCCTCAAGTAATCCCTGAAATCGGTAGGGAAGCACGGGTACTGCCTCCACACCACCCCGTGGATCCTCACCATCCGCACCGTCTTCTGCTTCGTCGCCGGCGCGCTCTCGACGTGGAGCAAGCCCAGCAGCTTCGCCACGGCGCCGGTGAGCATCATGTCCTCGAGAACCTTCTCCGACGGCGACGGCGCCACCACGGACACGAGCCACAGCACCTTGACGGCGAGTTGCGTGGACAGCTCCGACACGCGCAGCATCGTCCTCGCCACGGCCGCCACCGCCAGTCCGTGCTCCGCGAACGCGACCCTCCCCTCGGGCCGCTTGCAGAGGCGCTTCAGCAGCAGCAGCACCCGCTCGGTGACGTGGCGGTCGTCGGCGGCGTCGGCGAGGAGCTCGACGAGGACGTGCACGGCGCCGACCTCCACGGCCTTGGCTCGCGCGGCGCCAGCGCCCGCGCCACGCGCCACGACGTCGAGGAGCACGTCGAGCGCGCGCGAGCTGAGCCGCGTGGATGCCGCCCCGTCGGAGAGGAGCTCGAGGAGTGACTTGATCACGTCGTCGATCTCGACGCCGGCGGCGGCCGTAGTCAACGTCCACTCGCCGCGTTGACCGGAGACCTTGGTGAGGATGTCCATGGCGTGCAGCCTCGCCTCGGCGCCGCCGCGCTGGAGCAGCGCCATGACGGGCCTGACGCACTCCGGCGAGAGAACAACCCGCGCCGACGCCTCGTCCGAGAGCGGCAGCGCGGCGAGCACCGCGGCGGCCTCCTCGCACGCGGCGAACGCCGAGAAATCACCGGCGCTCTCCGCCATCGCCTGCGCCATCACGCGCCCGACCACCCGTACGCCGCCGGACGCGACGAACTCGGCCTGCATTGCCACGTCACCAGCCACGCGCGCCCTCATGCTCTTCAGCTTTGTCACCTTGAACGGCGTCTCCTCCAGCTCGGCCAGCGACGCCAGCAGCCGCTCCCGCGACAACGGCGTGGCCACGGCCGCCAGATCATGGACCGGGCTCGACATCGTCGACGTGGACGGCGACGAGGAAGACGAAGACGACGAGCCGCGATCGAGCCAGGAGGAGATGACACGCTTGAGAGTGTGGTTGGGCGTGAGATCGAGGTTGGAGAGTGGTTGCATTGTTGCCGGGCAGGTGGTCCGGCCGTAGACGAAGAGCCATTCCTCGATGCTGCGGCGGTCGTACGTCACGCCGGTGGACACGGTGACGGGATCGTCCATGAGATCCATGGAGATGGGGCAGAGGAACAGGTGGGGAGGATCGTCCATGGCCGTGGGTCGCGGCGTAGAGCAGAGCAAGAAAGGATGACGCGAGGGGGTCATCATATATACATTGGGCATCGGGGTATGGGCTGGCAAGTGTGTGTGCAAGTCAATAGTCAAAGGTAAGAGATGCTTGCAATTAGTGGTGAGAACGTCATGGCGGTGGAGAGAAGGTCATGGAGCTTTGGTGTGACCTGTAAATTGGACTTTCTGAATGACGTGGAAAACATTCAATCATCTATATCATCATATAATCTATTATATTATTGTATACTCCATCTATTTCAATAAAAGAACGAATATTTTATAGTACTATGAATCTGGACAAGAGACAACTCTTTGTCTAATATTCATGGTATTATGAAATGTCACATCCCGTTTTATATTTATTTTTTCTCGGACGGATGGAGTAGTACTAGTACTTCTTGAGATACATGTACCATACCACATCCGTAAATCTTATGCAAATATTCATGTCCAAAGGTAAATAAAAAGGATGAATAAGTGTAATAATAATGTAACCACTTATTTCTAAAAAAACTGTTTCCACTTATTTAATTTAATATACTGGAGTAATCAGGAGGAGAATATGCATGGTATTAGTTTATAAAATTAAAATAAGAAATCGACATTTCCAAAACGTGAAATGCATCTTATGAATTGTTAATTGGAGCCGGCAGAAACTTTGGGTGTGACGGTGGATATCTTCGATTATTGATGCTGATCTTGTTGCTGTTTTCTTGCAAGGTTGTATATTGTTGAACTCTTTGCTAACACATCATACCGATTTTAGCTGTAGGCGGTTGAGCGCTTAGCACGACGACGATGGTTCCTCATCTGTTTCCTGTCCTAAATGTGAGACGCGCTAGCCTTTCAGATTAAACAAGTAAGATACCACCACTTGTTCCAAGTCAAACGCCGAAAGTTCTAAAATTCAAAAGCTAACAAGAAGATACCTTTTACTTTCAAGTGAGAATTTTCTGTTTTGAAAGTCTTAAGTAAGAGCGATCTTTACAGTGATGCAGAAGAACCATAATTGGAAAGACGAATTTATTTTGTTTGCACCATTGAGCATGCAAAATTTAAATTAAACACTGAACTAAGGTGCAATACACTAAGAGAAACTATCTGAGAAGTGAGAGCTGAGATGCAAAAATGGAACGCACTTCCCCTCTCAGATTCATGTCGCCATTGACCCTGCAATGTGATTCGTATCTCAGTAGGTACGTCATAAGCAGGTGGCTTTCAAATCGACATACTGGCCTGATCCTTAAAAAAAACCAATCAAAGTACTATTTAAATGCAGCTCATGATCGCTAAGATCATTCCAAACAGTTGACTACTACACATATAAAATGCATCCTAAGAATTATCACCGATCCCAGCCATTATAATATCATCAGATGCTTCGGACTAATCTGCCATGAGATCGTGCTAATCGTACAAGTGATTTCTTCTGTCAATTTCTTGTTACCTAAAGATCCAACCATAGGCAGGAGTATCTCAGATATTTCATATCTTCATATTGGGATTCCTCCGTTATAAGGTTTACCTGATATTTGCAACGACTTTGAAACTTGGAATGAATGGAACACATCCATAGATGACTGCACGTCAATCATATGGAGTTCGATTGCAACTATAAATTTCAGACCAAACTGTTGAAGATTGAATGGACATGCAAATCCGGTTGCAACAAGAACGCAGTTTCAGGATTTGGAGGGTACACATTTATGGTTTCACAGTCACCTAGCTTCAGAATTCCTCCAGATTGTTGTGGGAAGTGAACTGATTTGCATGAAAGTCATGCAAATTTCCATCATTCCAAACGGAGCGCTAAGTTTGCTCTTTACTTCTGGTTTTTCCCACAGCAAAATAAGAATCAAATGTCAGAAAAATCTTCTGGTCGACGGTGTTGAATTGTTGACCGGATCAGCAAATGGATAGCATTTGCAACTTGATTGAAAACAAGCTGGCGTCAGCCACAGGGTTCACGTTTTTTACAAAATTCCGTTGAAATCTGCAAAATTTCGTGGTTTCAGCACGGAACAAAAGTAGATTTCGAGTGAATTTTCAAATGGATTTCGAGATTCGAGTGACTTTGACCAAATTTTAGTTGAAATCTGTCAAAATTTATTTAAAATTTGACATTCCTCTAGGGATCGGTATTTCCATTAGAATCAGAAAAGTGAACCCTGTCCACACATAAAAAAACACGGCCCTTTTTCAAGCAACTACAAATTGTGGTAGATATATAGGGCATCTACCATGTGCACATAAAGTGTGTAATCTATACTATAATGGAGCAGCTTGGGTTGCATTCACGGTATCCCAACCGTCCAAACATCAGATCAACGCTTCAGATCTGTTGCACGATTCATCCTGCTATCCCATCTCCCCTTCTGCAATGTGTCGGATTTTCTTTCCATCTTGCGATGCGTCGGGTTTCCACTAATCGTGCGCACTCCCTAATCACGCACACTCCGCCTTCTCCCCTTCCTCTTCTTGCATGCAGTCCTCCCTATCTGCGGGCGAGTCATTGGCGGCACAGGCGTACAACAACGATGCGGTCGACTGTGAGGATCCACCGTAGTCGGCGCTCAGACGGAGCAGCTGATCCGGCGGCAACGACGGCTGTCAGACGGCACGACGCGATATGTTGGCTCACCGATCCGCTCCCCGGCTGATAAGCATCTCCGCCGTCATCTGCTTCTCCACTCTGCACTTCCCCGGCATTTATACGCTCCACCATCATCAATCACGACGACACCTATCCTTCAGCCTGGGTGGCTGGGTTCTTTTGCTTACTCTGTTGGAAACTTCCCCCTGCAGGTTTAGCTGTCTGTTAAAAGAGTTCTCTCTATGTAGAACTGAACATACTGCTCCTATGGCAAAAAATAGATTCCTGTCTTTTGTTGTTTTCTTTCTGTGGCTACCAGGGGGTTGCACCATGACCTGGTAGTTAGCTAGTTTGCTGTAATGGATGACTATTTTCATTTCTATTAATAGAAATGGGAGGGTGACCTCTTTGATAAAAAAAAATCACGACGACACCTGCCCTGACCTGCTGTTCTCTCCTTTTAATCATCCACAAAATGTGTGCACGTGTGGCTGTCGTCGATCTCCATTCTCCACTTCTCCAGACAATCCCGTAGTCATCTGTTTACTTTGTAGTTTCCTCTGAGATTGAGTGAACTCAATCCTTTGCCCCCTATTAGTCTAATTCATTTTCGCGGTGGACATAAATCATTTCTGTTGATCTCCTAAGTATAATCTGGGACGCAAAGCTATGGAGAACCATTTATCTTCTAGAGTATTGTTGTTGTCCTCTGTTATTTCTAAATGATTTATTGTGTGCCATTTTAGGTTCCTTTGCCATCTAGGGAACAAAATAAAATGTAGTATATTCTGGTGCCAACAAGGTGATTTCATTTTTTCAGTTGAACAAGTTCTTTCATTGTATTTTTAGTTACCTTTGAAACCTCACAAATAACTGAATTTCAGTTTATGTTAGATCTGTGTTGCAGTTCATTGCCGTGTAGATTATTTTTGTTCTGCACGCCAGTCAATCAATCAGGATTATTAGGAATAGCAGGATCAGTGATGTTCCTGCTTCCTAAATTAAAGATGTTTGACAAAATGCTATTTGGTCCATCTTCTATGTCATGCTGATTTCTCTTTGCAAATGGGTCAGCACTTTCATTTTGTTACCTCATTTGTTGTACTAATTAGTTCAATTCTCGCTTTGTTTTGTATCTTACAACTGGTTCTTAGAATTTGGTGTAATCTGACAACCGGGGCGACTCTTGTGCGCGCTGCTCCCCTTAAGTTCAAGTCACTTCCACGTGGCAGTTTAACTTCCAATCTCTGCTCCTGATGCTCTCTGTTCAGTGGAAAAATATAAGGGTCACTGGATCAGGGGAACCCCAAGGTTGATATAGAATTACTACCCAAAGGCCGTTAAATGCACCTGCTTATTACTGTGCCTTTAGTAGATAATAAAAAAAGATTTGTTATCTTATTTTAGTTTGCTTATGGTCATGGCCAGTTCGAAGTAGATTGATTTTGGCCTTGAAGCAAAGCTGCTGGCTACTTCTAACTTTGAATATCACGTTTCATTTCTGCGGAACAATCATGCCCTCTTGAGTGTGCATGTTCATCTACAGGGTTTGATGTTGTATGTTTTGTACATCACTTCATCAGCAGGAGCTATATATATGGCTCGAGAAAGTAATATATATCAGCATACAATTACATGGTTTGCCCTTTTTTCCCTTTCTTATGACAATATGGACCTGAACTTGAACTATATCTGATTGTGAGCTGTAAGTTTATGTGTATGACTTTTTTTTTTGTCTAATTGGTCTGAAATGAACGACATTATTTCCCATTAGTTTTTAATGATTTTTCACAGCGATATTGCTCTTTGCTCATTTTCCTGTATCATAGCCCACTCCTTTCGTGCTTAGAGATGGCCTATTCTGTTGTGCTTGCGTAAGACTTTCCGATAGAAGCCTAAAGTTTGTGATAGTGCTGGATAGACGTTGAGTTTCGATGATTAATCATTCACGAAAGAAAAAACAGTACGCCAATTATCTTACCCTAGAAACAATTGATATGAAAACTTCAAATTCCTCCTTTTGTTTATTTCGTTTGCACCGTAGGTGGATTCCACGTGCACGCTAACTAGTTACGAATAAAATACTACTCCTGCCAGATTATATACATTGTAAAATAACAACCACCAACTAGTAAGGGTCTGTTTGTTTGTGCTGTAGTTTTTAGAGCATTTCTGAAAAGTTGTTGTAGACTTTTCATTCTGAAAAGCTAATCATAATTTTTAGAAAATATATTTTACTTTTAGGTTCAAAAAGCCACGAAAAACTTATAAAACCGAGCTTTTCAGCTTCCCGTACAAACTCAGTTTTTCTGAGCTTTTGGCTTTTCAGAAGCTGCATAAAAAAGGACTGTTTGTTTGAGCTTCTGGACAGCTTCTCGGCGTGAAAAGCCAGAAGCTCAAACAAACAGCTAAGTTTTTTTGCAGCTTTTGGAAAGCCAGAAGTTCAGAAAAGCTGAGTTTGTAGCTTAGTTTTATAAGCTTTCCGTGGCTTTTTAAACCCAGAAAGCAAAACACTTCTTCTAGAAGCTATGATTGGTTTTTCAGAACGAAAAGTATGCAGCAGCTTTTTAGAAAAGCTCCAAAAGCTGCAGCTCAAACAAACAGGCCCAAAGTTAATTGTTTGTTTTGAGTTTCTGGCTTTTCACGCTAAAAACATGTCCAGAAGCTCAAACAAACAGTCCTGAGCCTACTGCCCAGCAGCAAGAAGTAAACAGATGGTTGCACTCATCCATCTCTCGTGGCCGGTGATTATGGGAACTAGCTTAAAACTCACATTTGGTATGTCACCATTGTGGCTACTATAACAAGTAGTTGTGGGACCCAGCTTAAAACTCACTTTTGCTATGTCACCATTGCGGCTACTATAAATCTATAACAACTAATACCCACTGATACAGGGTCCACTCTTATTCACAAAGTGGGTAACAAACATTGGTGATGCCAATGGACTATCTGGATTTCATTCGCAAAGCGCAGTCAAGCTCATGTGTTCGTGCATGCAAAATACCAATGGACTATCCGGATTTCATTCAGGACTTGGCGAAAATAATATTAAGCACCAAATGAGGGGCGCATTTTCAATTTCTTCACCATGAAAATCCAATCATATTACATTTCCTTCTCATTCCCGACACGAACATGAAAACTGCACGCCCCAAAGACGTTCTTTCTCCAAAAATGAAAGAAGTGCCAATCTCTATGCAGCTTAACTAACCAGCTAGGTGAGGGAAAAAATTGTCACAGGTAAGTATGTGGGACCAATAAACTATAGGGGTGGCAAAAGAAAGTGATTTCTACTCTGCTTTGCCAAAGGATTCCTTGTATGCGTTATGTCTCTGTAATCTTGGTTCATTGCAATTAGCTCACTAGCACATTCATGAACTGTGTTTTGTGCTGAAGCTAAAGTGCAAGACCAACGGTGGTCTCCAATCGCTTTGAGCCTTTGACAAATGTATGGAGTGCATCATCTTTCCGCCTTCTGGTGGGTGTTTCCCACCTGATGAGCATAAATGCAATTGCTCAAAGGCTCTGACCATCTGAGATCACTTGACGCATGCATCACCATAAATATTGACATCTACACTTTTTCAGCTGACCATCACACATATGTTCCAGAGGATTTCCAGATTCTCCCTTCCAGAGAAATAACCATGACAGTGACATCATCATGGTATTTTCTTCGGTCCCCTTGAGGTATATCTAATAACTCATAGAAATCCATACCTAGAAAACAGAAATGCAAGTTAAATCTTGATATTGCTCGAGAGAATAAAAAACATAATAATTAGGTGCACGAGTTTGACACTAAAGATGACAACTGGAAACAGCTCCGATAAGACATTCATCTAATGAATTTCAACATAAATGTATAGGAATGACGGTGACTCCAGGTGCTCCTAATAACCAACGCAAAATATCCTACAGTACAGTGAAAAATGACCAACTGAACTGTTCCTTACAGCAACAATGCAAAAGTTGGTTATTCTTAACTGGAAATCCACAGAGTTTTGATGTTGAACTGAATGCAATGTTATAAAGATAACACTTTTAAAATATGACACCCTCTAGTTTCTAAATAACCTGTCTGGATCGTATTATATCTTAAACTCTAATAAAGTACTAATATACCAGCTTGCACCTTAGGACGGGTGCAAAAAAAACAGTATATCCAGTTTGCAAAACCCAGCTGTAGTTCATTTCTCAGCAAGAGGGATGCATGCTCCAAGTGTGCAAGCATGCCGACTGACTAACTACACTGGCTTAATAATGTTTTGAGAAAACGTAATTGTTCAACCCTACCTAGAAGCTAGGACAATAGCCTCGACACTCCAACCCACTGTGGAGTTTATGGTATAGTAAAAGTGTATCACTGTCTTGCTCTGGTTTACAGGTAGCCATAATGCCACATGCCCACATGCCAAGTATACATGTGGTGAAATTGCTATCAAACCACAAACTTGGGGGAATTGCATGAGTATCTGATCATCAAGCAGAACTTTATACATAATATAGCTGGTTTGAAAGACTTAGGGTATTTGATGTGTCTCCGAAACAATTGAGTGGTAACAGTATAAAGAAGTTTCTTCTCGCAAAAAAAAAAGTATAAAGAAGTTTCTTGCATGCCATGCACTGATATATGAGATGTCAACAACTGAGAAAAACATATGCAGGCACATCAATTGTTTGCACAATCATACCAACTCTATAGATGCATACAACGACAAACTGGGAATCAATGAAGAACTGAAATGAAGAAATATGGTACAGAAGAGAACCTACCAGCTTTCTTTGCTGCACGAGAAAGAAGCTCCTCGATTAAACTTTGTGCAGGATCACCTTCTGGAAACCTCTCCATGAAATTCTCAACATGCAAAACTACTTCCTCATTGCTCAGGTACTGATATAAACCATCAGAAGAAAGAACCAAAAACTGATCCCTTTCAGTGAGCTTGTGATGACAAAGGGACGGTGTGCATGATATATATGGTGTATCACCAATATAATCATTGCGGAACATCTCTAGCAATCCATTGTTCAACTTTGCCTGTAAAAATACACACAGTTCTTTAATCAAGATTTATCTAGTTTCTATTATTCTAATCATGGAGTTGGACTGATGGGACCACATGACCAATAGTTTCTACTGTAACTATGAAGTCAAAATTACAAAGTACTCACTCTAAAGGCAGATAAGTAGGGGGTGAAAACCAAACAACAAATGAGTCAAAATAGAAGAAACTCTAGAGTATGAGAATCAGGTTGAAAGAATGGCTAAGCCAATTAAACAGTATCACAATTACCTGTTTGAGATAGCCTGCACCAAATGCCCGTGTAACTTTTAGGCGACCCTTCACTCTATCATTTACAATACACTGATCATCATCCGGATGCTCCCTTTTAATCCTGTGCACTTCCTGCAGACCAACACAAAGGAAATAAATGAATAGGCCAAAAATGATGGTAAATACGGGAGCGATTAGCCATGCTTACCATAATTAGTTACATGAATTACGTAGTACTGAAATACAAAAGGCAAAAGCGAAAAAGGGCAATGGTCTGACTTTTAAAGTGCAAGAGGATAGTCATATTGCAGACGCATTCAGATAAGCCAGCACATTGTTGACAACCAACAACGACATAAGCATCCCCGTACGCCCCGTGCCGGAACACATGATCAATTGATACAAGAAAGGCGATCGCATGTGAACACGTGTAGGCATCTGTTCGCCTATGTCAACGAGAATGTTTACCTCTTGGATGCTGGTGCTATGATCGGTCGACAGCTGCAGTGCCTTAAGCCCAATAATGGCGCATCCGGCGGGCCTTGTCTCGATCTCCAAGCCCACTCCAATGTCCTCCATCCGCACGGCTCCAAACGCCGCACAGCCATCGTCGTCGCCATCGTCCAAACGGCGCTGCGCCACAATGGCACGGCTGTCCCCAAGGTTCATCACGTACACGTTGTCGTCCCTCACGAGCGCCACGAGCAGGCAAGCCCCGGTCACCGCCAGCTCGGGATGGGTTCCCATCGACTGCTCGGTCATGTCCAGGTACGACGCCTCCGTCGCGTCCAGCGCCCGGGTGAGCGCGCCCAGCACCGCCGCGTGGTCGCTCACCACCGGCGTCGGTGTCAGCCTCCTTGAATCCCATCTCCTGACGCTGTCATCGATGTGAAACCGCCGCTCCTTGAGACGGTCGAGCGACAGCGCGAACCGGCCGGAGCCTGAGAAGTCGAGCTCGCTGTCGTCGTCGTCGCCGCCGCCGTCGACGAGAAACTGCCACAGCCGCTTGGTGTCCGCGTCGGCCTCTCTATAGAAGATCCCGCGGAGCTCGCGGAGGAGGAAACGGTAGAGATTGGCGACGAGGAAATCGGGGGCTTCGGGCCCATTGAATCCGTCATAGATGCCGACGAAGAGCCACCGCTGATCCTCGGAGACGACCACGTGGACGCGGTCCTCGCCGGCGCGGCCGTGCGCCCACTGCACGCCGTCGTCCTCGCGGCGGAGCGGCACCACGCACGGGCGGTTCTTCTCCGACACGCTCCGCCGCAGGCTACCGAAGGACGGCTTCCGGAACCTCCGAGAGAGCCCCCTCGACGAGGCCGTCGACGCGGGCTTGGCGGGCTTCGCCGGGAGCGGGCCAGAGAAGGGCACGGCCTGGTCGAGCGGGCCGGAGAGCTGGCCGGCGCGGTCGATGGGCCCCGAGAGGAATAACGGCCCGGAGGACAGGTTCGACAGCTGCAGCGGCGCGGAGGAGAAGGACGACGAGGTGTGGAACGCCGAGGAGTACCCGCCGCCGCCGCCGCCGCCGCCGTTGTAGAGAGGGACGGGCACCGACGAGTTGGCGGAGAGAGCCGCGCCGGAGATGCCGTGGCGGAACGAGGAGGAGTGGGCGGCGGCGGTGGCGGCGCCGGCGTAACAGAAGGAGTGGCCGAGCGCGTCGTCCAGGCACGGCTCGGCGTCGACGGACGCCGGCGCCGGCCGCGAGCACGCGCACGCGGTCAGTAGCCGTGACGCGCCGCTGCCCATGGCATCCGCCGCGCTCCCCTCCCGCAACCTCCGGCTCGGCTCGCGCGCGCACCGCAGGGGAAAGCGTAGAGAGCAGACGATGCGGAAGCAGCACTACTCCCCTAGGAGTGGGCTTTTTTCTTACCAGTACGCCCCCACTGGCCGAGGCGAGTGCGCCGTGCGCTAGGCCGGATTATTTTAGCCATTGCCAGGCACCAAGGATCCGCAATTCCTAATTCCAACCTTCCTCGAGGACCTTATCCGAAGATCTCAACCACACGAGCCTACACTTGGGAGGGGTTCCGCGTGATTACAGGTTTTACATTGGGGTGAGATTGCAAACTGTCAGGTGGTGCTGGTATGGTGGAGTGGCCGTTTTGTCCGCACCTGCTCCCCTCACGCCGCGGAGCAGGGGGAAGGAAGCGGAAGCGGCAGAGGTAGCCAGGTGACGTGGCAGCCCATGTTGACGTGGAAAGGAATTGGGGAAGTGCAGAGGAGTCAACGTTTTGCGCCGAGACTGCCCCTCCCTCTCGGGGTTAATTACGGCGGAGGGGACTCCACCGAGGGGTAGATACGTAAATTCGCTCGGTTCCACGGTGTGGCGTGGCGCGGCGCGGGGCGTCCGTTTCGGCAAATTGGATGGCTTTGGCGGGCCAACAGAAAGCATAGGAAACTCGAACTCCACCACCGCCTTTGTGGCTTTGTCTGACGCTAGTAGAGTGAGGAAAAACGACAGGGTAAAATAGTCTTTTTAGGCATTACCAACAAAAAAAATGGATAAAAAAGCGTAATTGAGAGAATGCCCATGTCTGGAGTGGAGAGAAGAAAAATCGACGCACACGAGAAGAAAATAATATTTTCACATACTATCAGAAAAAAAAGAAATCCCGCTAGATAATAGGATAAAAGCCAATAAAAGAACTCCTTCCATGCTACACAATCAATATAAGGACACAACGAGGGAAACGAGGGGAGAGTAGTTCTCCGAGACTCCGGTGGCTGGCGTTTCATAGCTAATTAGGGATAAAAACGGTCGGAAACGGTCCGAAAACTGCTTCTTCCATTTCCATTTACATATTTTTTCTTCAGAAATGGAATCGGAACGGTAGTGGCGGAAGTGGCTGGCATTTCATAGCTAATTAGGGATGAAAACGGTCGAAAACGGTCTGAAAACTGCTTCTTCCATTTCCATTTACATATTTTTTCTTCAGAAATGGAATCGGAACGGTAGTGGCGGAAACGGAAACGATATCGGCATCATCAGAATATTGGAAACGGGACCATCCGAACGGAAATACATCGATATCGGTCGATAGCCGAAAATTTATATCGAAAATTATAGAGTACAAAATTGTATACTCAACTAATTTATGTGTCCATCGGCATGAGTTAGCATCATGCGGCGTCGCACGGTGCGGACCTGCACCATGGCGAGGCGAGATGGGGAGCATAGACGACAGAGATACATGTGCAGCGTGTGCGTACGGGGAACCATGAATAAGACTCGTGAGTAAATGAGCCAGTTAGGAGAGGTAGCCATGGCAGGATAATTGACCTTTGTATTATGCGTTTTGCACTGGCCGAGCGGAGTTGTGGTGGTATTTGATGCTTTCGAAAATATCTCGGAAATTTTTGGTAATTCCAGCTCAATACGGAATTCCAATAAAACGGTCGAAAATAATGCATTGCCGTTTCCGTTACCGTTTCCATAACACTTTACCATTTCCATTTCCATTACCGAAAATTTCCGTTACCAACTGAAACGGTCGATAGAAATCGAAAACGACAGCCGATATGGTCGGGATTTTCCGTACCGTTTTCAACCCTATGGGTGTGTTTGGTTGGGGGTAATTTTTAAGAGGGAATGGGAGTTTAGAGGAATATGGATGTTAATTGTTTTGTTTGGTTAGAGGGTATGGGAGTTTTGGTGGGATGGGGAAGGGGGGTTGAGGGGGGCAACTCCCACCTTTTTAATACCTGGGGTGGGGTGGGAATTGGGAAGGAATTCCCTCTGACAAATCTAAACCGTTTATTTTTACTTTAGATCTGATCTCTGTTTAAACTCCCTACTAATTCCCACTGTCTCCACCAAACATGATATTGGGATTAAAAATCAAATTCCTTTGTTAATCTCACTATCAATTCCTTAGTCGAAACTCCTATTTCCATTCCCCCAAGTTACCAAACAGGCCGTATAGCTAATGGATTAAAATGGTATTATCATTTGAATTCTCAGTTCAAGATTTTTCGTTTACAATGCACGGACACCTAACTAACTAGTATTAGCATAAGTCTGAAATGTTATTATCATCTTCATATCCAGAAACCACTACGGTAAATTTTTGCTTGAATGATGACCATGCCACTAGGCCCGCTACCAATATTAACAATCATTTCAAGATTTTTATTACTGTGCAAATGGTTTCTTAGCAAGTTAAAATACCAAATTTATGTGATCCTGATGACACGATGTTGTCAAGCTGTTTCACATGAAGAGAAGACGGGGAATGAAAGCACGTTTTTGAAGGGGTTCAAGAGCAAGCAAGGGTTTTTGAAGGGGCTCAGGACTCGGGAGCAAGGGGCATTGGATTCTGGAAGAAGCAGGGAGCCAGGGATACCTGGCAAGTCAAACACAACAGTGCTCTGATGGATGCAGTGTGCCTGCCGAACTGCGGCCCCGTTGTTTTTCTGCTTCTAGCCTGCAATACTTTTTACTAACCTCCAGTCCCATTCTGAAATATCTCAACAGGCAGAAGACAAAAGCATGATTGCAAAGTTGCTTGGAAAAAAAAACAGCGACTTCACCTGCGCGGAAGACAGGTAGGAACCAATCTTTGACGAAACGGCTTGTTAGCATGGCAAACAAAGGGCAGGTAACAGAGAGTATACTCCCCGTCACAGAAAGACCTTATTTTTTTAATAGTATCAAGTCAAATATTTTAACTTTGATCTTTAATATAAAAAATAAAAAAGACCGATCATGTAAAAAAAGTTTTACTAGAGCTATTATAATGTGTTTTTATTTTAAAATACTTACTTTTTTACTTTGACCCTGAAGTACTGTCTTGAAGACCGTGTCAAAAAGAACTATACACTCTTTCTAGGACGGCAGTAATACTTCGGTTTGATTATGTGTCAAACACATCACAATATTTTAGAGGGACCATGACTTTAAAAATGGAATTATAAGTGATTAGAAATGATAAAAGAAAGGTACAATTTTATAATATAGACTCAAAGTTAGATGTGTATATATCCACTTGTGTACACATATTATCCCTATCTAAAAAAAATATAGACAAATAGAATTTCCCAAGAGGTCTAACTATAAGTTAGATTCCTCCAAAGTGCATGGTAGGGAAATTCATTTGTTTGTTCTAAATGATATATGGGTAACATTTCCATATAATTTTAATCCTACACGTTTCCCTTTCTTTATCTTCTTTTTTAAGCTATTCATGTGCTTAACTATTACTCCCACCGTCCTAGATTATAGGCATGGTTCGTTGCATTAGGACAAGCGTTTAACCCATAATTTTTCTATTATAATATCATTCAAAGTATAATTATAAGAGAATATTTTTAAATATGAATCTAATAACATTAATTTTATACAATTTAGGATGGGATGAGTGCTCCTGCGTTCTAAAGCGGCCAAGGAGTACAATCATCACTTGCATTATTCTTCGACATTTACTAATACCCCAAGTTCCAACACTTATCAGGGGAAGTTTGGCCGGTGCTACAACTAAGATCAAATATCTTTTAAAAAATCATCGTTATCGAATCGCCTGCAGTTTAGGCAAAGCTAGTTGAAGAAATGTGAGTCTGTTACTATAGAACTGAAAGTCACATCACAATAAACTAAGCACTGAGTTAAGCCAAGATGCCACGGTTTGAATGATTTATCGCACGTTGTTCTTGCGCAATGCATGTATGCGTCACAAACAGCATGGAGATATATGGTTCAAGCTAACGCAAAGAATCCAGTAAGCATAGGGGCAGGGGTCATAGGGTCTACTCCTGCGTATCCACTATCCACCCTCCCACTCACATGCAAGAAAAATTTAAAAGAGCACAACACTGCTCAAGCCAACCAAGCCATGGCAACAAACTGTTTGCAACCAGGGGTCAGTGGTTGTCTTTGAGGCAAGCCGCAAGCCTAATCTATTGAATCAATCGAGTTTAATATACTGAAGTACAATTAGAATTTTGCTTCACTTGACATAGGGAAGTGGAAGGCAAGTAGGTTTAACTTTAACTGGTATTAGAACCCAGCACTCGGTTAATAGGGTTGAATAGGTTGAGGCTGCCTTCGGTAGAGGGAAAAAAAAAAGTACCGCACAAAAACGATAAACATCATTTACACATTAATTAAGTATTAACTATTTTAAACTTAAAAAATGGTTGTTTTGCTCCTTTTCTGCAACTTTCATATATAAATTTTTTGCAAAAAAACGCTCCATTTATTCATTCGGGAAACGTGCGCACGGAAAAAGAGGGATAACACGGTAGGAATTAGTTCGGTACTTTTTTTTCTTCCAACTTCTGAACAGTACTTTTACAACCACTATTCCACGGCATAACATTTTTTTTCTAAAAAAAAAAGTCCACAGGAAAACATGTGCCTAGAAAATTTAAGACGACTCAAGATAATGTCCAAGTGAAATTATTTTGTGGGGTCTTTGTTTAGGTTGCAGCCAATTTTAATTTTTAAAACATCATTACAATCAATTTAAAGGGTTTTATTTGTCGTTTTCTTTTTTCCGCTTGACTTTTGGACTACTAAAAAAAATTCAAGTATAGAAAAAGTTTTACCCTAAAATGTTTCCAGTCCTCTACCACGTGTATGCGGCTATTAGACGCACCTTTTTTCCGAAGCTCATTAGCACAGCCGTAAAAACGTCTTTCAAACTTTTTACGGCTTTCAAACTGACTAGGACCATGGCATTTGCTATGTCGGTAAAAATATAAGTTAGGCCCTGTTTGTTTCCGGTTAAGATTATTGTAATCTGAATTATTGGTAGTAATCTGAAACAAACGAATAGATTATTGTGACATATTATTATAATCTATAATCCAGATTACTATAATCTGATAATAATCTGATAAGCTCTTCCAAATGTGTTTTTCTAATTATTGGATGGAAAATTACCCACCATGCCACCCCCTCTTTCTTTAGTCTTGCAAACATACAGCTTCTAATAATCTATGAAACAAACAAATCATAACTTTTTTCTTTCAACTTATAACAATCTAGCTTATAGTAATTTGAATCAATAATTTAGATTATAGTAATCTAATGTGGAAACAAAAAGGACCTTAGATAGTCCTTAAATACTTGATAAGTTGATACGGATTAATACCTGATCTAGTACTTGAAGTATACGAGATGCAATCCTTAATAAAGTGAAAGTCCTCTTTCTATCCAAATTCACAATTACCACGAATGTTGATGTTATAAATCGTTTGAACAAAACAAATAATGAATTGAATCAGCTGCCAATATGAAGAGATGATTCATCAACCATCACTACATCAGCAAGCAAGCAACATAAACAAACTATGATTGCTCCTATGACAAGAAATTCATTTTCATTTACCTCGAAGACAAGGAATACTTTCATGTACTACTCCCTCAAAAAGATTAAAAGAGAAATACATGTAGTTCAATTGAAAAGATGGGGGCAAGCAAGTAATATAGAAGTTCTGAATTAGCATGTCAACCATATTGCATGTTGCTGCCTATGTTTTTGGAGTGACGGTTATGAGCTAATTTTATCCCTGGGTTTCAATTTAAGAAATCATGAGAAGAAAGTTTGTTTGAAGAAAATTAGGCGTCAAACGGTTTTTTAAAAGAAAATTAGGTGTCAAATGGGTACCTGCTTTAATTTGTCCGCTTCCCACCAAAAGGTCCACTCAACTGGGACCATCCATCCGCTAAAAAGGAATCTTGGACTTGGTTAGTCTCCCTGCATTAAGATAACCATAGATTAAAGTAGAATAGAACAACATGGGAGTAGGGCTAAAAGTTCTGCAATAATAATATATTTCCTCAAGTCCAACACAGGTAAATAGAATAATGGTAAGGGTATGCCAGGTTCATCGCTGGACTGGGGTACCGATGTAGTAGAAATATGGGCCTTTTGGAGAACTACAACATTGTTAAAGAAGGTAAAGAAGTCGGGTACACCTTTTGCAGTACAGAAAAGAAACTATTCACAATTGACCTATTGCTTCAGAGCAAAGATCAAGAAATGTACAATCAAGCTAGCCCTCTTGAAGGGCAAAAGCCAGCAGATCTATTGTGGTACGGTCAGCAAAGCCGAAGAGCCAAAAAATCAAATCCATATTTTCCGGGAAATAATTGGTTCCGAGATGTGGCAAAAGGCACAGTTCGAAGGATGAACCCTACCCCCAAAAATAAAAGGTTCTATAAGAGTCGGACTCAACTTTTTGCAGTTCTGTATACTCCCATCTTTTATCAGTGAACCGTGCTCTTATCTTATGCAACCTACATGGAGGAAACACAAATCGCATTAATTTATCAACAGTGCATCAACTATCTATATTTACAAACTGTCCTTTGTCTCAAACAATAGTATGAGGTGATAGGCCAAAACATCAAATTAATTGTCAAATAGCCAGCAGGGATCTGCCCATAATAAGACGGTACAGGTACAGCAAGCTATCAGTACTCTGCATGTCTCAGATCTAGAACTAGAATACCATAAGAACTGGTATTTGGCGTTAGAACATCCACGAAAAGATTCAAACAAAAAAAAAACATGAAACACCAAAAGTAGTATAGCACAGAATAAGAAACTGGCAGCTAGTTAATTTCCAATTGAAAAAGATAGGCAGCAAAACAAAACAAAAAATTCCACCTACAAATAGATAGTCGGGAAAAATATAGGACATGAAGGAAACCAGACAGTTTTTTAAAAAAACTCAAGTACTATCTTATTCATTTCTAAGACATCGTTGCTCAGCCGCAGGAATAGCGGTAGAATAACAGAAGATAGATAGGAGATGGATAAGTGAGCTTTCGGGTATTTTATCATTCCAGTCAGTAAGTAGCATGCGATTTGGTTTATTCAAAACAGCTGAAACTCAATTCTTGCTTGTAATGATTGTTGATAATTTGCTATCAGTGACTAGCTCTAGAACTTCAGAAATTGGTGTCTAGCCTGGAAATTTATTCTGTTTTGCGTCATAAAAAGTCAAATTGTATGTTATCAAACCATATAATGGTAAACTTTAATAATAAAGCAGGTCAGGAGTTAGCAAATGTTCCTGCGACACAATGCCACTGCTTATTTTCCCATAAAGATACTACTGTTTTTTAGTGGCGCCCTTCAAACACCACTTTGTATATATGTTGTACACTTTCTTTGTTTTTTTCTCCTGCTCTATTAATATATCGAGGCAATGCTTTTGCCCCCTTTCAAAAAAAAAAATATACTACTGCTAGATTCTGATAATTCACCAACCTAGACATTCTTTCAAGGATTCAACCAGGAGTCCAGGAGGCCTCATAGACAACCCCAATCAATACATTTACTGATTTGCAACTGTCTCAACATGACCACCACTGCTCCACGCAATTGCAGATTTATATGTTAACATAGCATCCACAGGAACGATTATGAAGTGCTAGCTCAGTATATAATATAAGCATCCAGTATGCACTCGTTGGAATTAATCATGATGGAACCATGAAAAACCTAAACGCGTGCCAGACAAGTATCTTTTGAGTGTAAGACGCAGGAAATTAGAAAGAAATCATTTCTTAAAAACAAATGTGTAACTTGGGTAGTAGAGTAAAAGACACCACTTAAATCAATGCCAATACTTGCTTTCTGAGACTTATCCTACCTTCCTTAAGCCCCAGGTTGCAATAAAACGATTGTACAGGACTACAGAATGGATACTATCAAAAACTAACAATAAATATTAGCATTAGAATAGAAGAAAAGGGAACACGGACATAATCACCTGTACGTTGAAGTTACTTCATACAGACAACCACTGCTGAAGAAAAGCAATGTGACATGTCGAGAACAAGGCTATTTTAACCTAAACAGTGGACAGCAAGTTTGTGGGAGATAAAACCTGTCAGTGTAAACAGTTAATTTTTAAAAACATGTCATGGTATATCAGGGAAAAATAAGAGGCTGACAAAATTGGAATAATGGACACCTAACTGTTATAGGGTATAGATATACAAGAACTATCTTCTAAGCATGAGGTTCATCATAAATGCTCAACTGAAACTGCTGGAGTGGGTACAGAACAACAGGTTCAATACAATAGCAGACTAGACAAAATGAATTCTGATGGAAAACCAAACCGATTATGACTTCTTACATATGTCAATTCGGGTTGGCAAAATATCTTCCAACAAATACCAGTGTGTTACGCATGCAATAATCAGGCAGATGGCTATAAAATATTACTCTGAAAATATGCACAAGAATAATCAATCTAATAGTACTACAACTAAGAGGTTTTAAAAAATGGAAATGATACCTTGGCCATAGCCGATCTTCGATTTAAGCAATGATATTCGAATAAAAACTTGGCTGCTACTATTGTTTTTGGGGAAATACGCAAAAGACGTGCGCATCTTTTGTATTAAGAGGAGTAAAAGGAGTATATCCAAAAAGAAAGCACAAGAAGAATACGGAAAGATATGCAATCTCCATGGTACTAGTAGTAACTAAAAATTAAGCACAAATCAATTACAGAAGACAACCAAAATCAATAAAGAAGGAATATTGATGGATTACATAATTGTAGCATTAGGATAAATTTAACAATAGAAGACATGCTTATTTAGTGTTTATCTGCATCATTTAACCAGAAACCGTCTAACAACCTTCAGAGTAGGATGCCAAAAGATAAAGATTTGCAAATTCATGTCCAAACTTTCCAAAGAAATTGAAACTACATTTCAAATATGAAAACAGCAAGGGCTACTAGAAGGGGATCAAGGCAAACAATCAGTACAAAAAAAAAAAACACAGGCATCGGAAAAAACTACATGCACAATACAAAACATGGAAATTTATCTGTTAGCTACCCATAGAAAAAGGGGGATGGAGTTTTCTGTAAAATCAAGTTGTATCATATCTCTGCTGCTCTGCACAAGAGCTCTAACCTAAATTGATGTGTAAATACATCAAAACAATTGAATTTCCAGTTGAAGACTATGAATGACAATATATTTGTCATAGATAGATTCACTTGCTACAAATTAAAATATATCTGGTATGTCTAGAATTCACTCCATTATATCTCTGACTGATATGAAGCATAGAGTCCAAGCAGATATATCTTCATATTAAGGTCCCGTTCTAAATATATGGTGGATGATTCTGAGTTTATGACAATTATTCAATGGCGCAATGAATTAAATGTTACAAAGTTCAAAAGTTGTCAAAAAAGTATCCTATGAAATGCTGTTGAAGAAAGCTTTCTGAGATATTGTACCATTTAGTAGCTTTGGAAGCGTGTCAGTGATAATTCATCATCCAAACCCTAAACAGAATTGAAGGAGCTAAGTACAGGTTCTGGCTGATGAAAATTGAAAAACATACAACCTCTTATAGTTTTTTATGGAAGAAATCTTATTGGAGCGGCTGACAAATGTACCATCCAAATTAGTCTTTGAAATAATCTTCTTTGTAATTACATGGCAATTTATTCATGGAAAACTGGTGAGATAAGGTTTGGTATTTCTTAAATAATCCTCGTTTTAATCACATGCCAAAATATTTATTGTAGCTACAAATTAACCTAGCTATAAGTATTCACCAGTTTACAATGAATATTTTGGCATGAGATTAAAACGAGGATTATTTAAGAAATACCAAACCTTATCTCATCATTTTGTTTGAAGTTGAAGTTTAACTGTACCGTATATTTTTATAAGTACTCATCAGTTTTCCATGAATAAATTGTCATGTAATTACAAAGAAGATTATTTCAAAAACTAATTTGGATGGTACATTTGTCAGCTGTTCCAATAAGATTTCAATTGTTGATAGAAATACCACTAGTATGTTTAACATACAGTTTATTAATTCAATAACCTTTCAAACTTGAAATTCTAAATCAAACTAGAAGGGATAAACCCAAAACAGAAGAATGAAGTGCTAGGTAAGAAAATTGATTTAAAAAGCGTGTTGTTCATGGGTTATCCCCCTCACATTCGCACTTTATGTTGAGCTATGTGCACTACGCAACTACTCGCAGAACTGCAGTTATTTCTTTTTCAGAGGGTAATTGCTTCAGTACATCTGCGCACTCACGCGCAAAACGCTGCCTCCGCAACCATAAGCGAACTTCGCCCTAATTCCCTACAGAATACGAATCGTCACGGTACAAGGAGACCTCTCTTCCACCCTAAATAGTCTGAACAGGACAAACTCCCTTCAAGAGGAAGATGAGAGTCCCGAAGCCAATCGGACCTGCACAATCCGTCAATCCCCTCACCACCGATCGCTGACGGAAACCCCACAATGCGGATGGAATCGAATTCGAATGCAGAAATGCACAAAAGCAAGGTGTAGAGAGAGAGCTACCGATTCCGAGCCCGAGGCGGATGGCGGCAAACTGGAGCTGCGTGCGCCGGTGCTCCGATGCTTCGCCTTCGGCTCCGACGAGTCCCCCCGCTGCAGAGGCGCAGCCGCCATCCTCCTCCAACCCGGCTCGCCTTGCGCGGTGTGAATGCGTGATCGGTTGGGCCCTCGCCCGTCAGGGGATAACGGGTTTGGACTCCAAATCCACACCGTTTGATGGGTTGATTGGGCTGCTTATAAATTAGGCCTTCGCTAGTTCGCTTCCGTTTTCTTCAGACAAGTTTGCAAATATCAATACAAAGATTGTTCAGACGTTCAATGTTTCTTGTCATCATCATCCTCATGCAGTCAGCAGGATTGGTCACGGGACAGCACGCACAGTTTAATCGTACCAGTAGTAAAAATGCCGATGGTTAGTGACTAGTGTCATGAGTTCTGAACAAAGTTGAACTAAGATCAGAATATCAGATGGTAGGAAAGCAAGACAGTTAGCAGTTGCGCTTCATGCTCTTTTAATGACCCAGAATGGCAAATAGATTAGCATTTGAATATGCTCGCAACAGATTGTTAATTCCACACTCTGAAAGCGGGCGATTGAGCACTTCAGATAACCCCATGCATCATAATGAAAACAAGTAAAGCTTCTGCAAAACGAAAAACAAGGATCAAGCAAGCTTGTTCCTGGTAATTAGTTCCTTGTCATAACGGTCATCTGTACAACTATTTTCTTTTTCCCTGAATGTTTTTAGGGTGAAAACAGACTAGAAAGTAGAAACATACGCACCCAAAAGTATCCCATTTCCATCTTTCCAGCTAAAAGGTCGAGTGGATAAAAAACACTGATCATGTATTCATGTTCACATATGCAGGAGTAGGAGCATCACACACTTTAAGTGACAACATTCTTGGGAGGGCACGGCGTCGGTTGGACATCAGGAGACAGGTAGGAGATCGAGATCAGCTTTGATCTGTATTTCTCTGCTCCATCTTCATGATTTTCGTTTGCTGCACGCGGGCTCAGTGGCTTCGTCTTCGGGTTTGGGGGCGAAGGTTTCTCCGGGAGGGACTGCGAGATCTCAATGAGAGACTGACGAGTAGCTTCCTGAGTGAACTCCGTTGGTGCTGCAGGCGATGCCATCTACAAAGGCTACATTTGATGTGCAAAAAAGAAGGATATCAGGGCCATCCTAACTCTGAAGACTTGAAATATGAATGATAAGGCAATAGATAGTGTGTATACAGAACATAGCAATGAGTGTGATAACCAAAAAAACAAGAGCAATTTCTGACTATTGATTCTCTCAGAGTTACAGTGCCAAAAAATCACATGGATTGCCACTTTGCTAGATCAAAGAATGGAGATGCACAATGAACCTTTATCAAACAGGTAAGGTATTCGATGAAATTATCTGTACACTTAACACAGTGCCCAGCTACCACAGATAAAAATCTCAGTCTCGAGGCATCATACATAGTGTTCATGTACAAACTAAAAAAAAAAAAACACAGGCCCCAGGTAGTTGTCATATTTTCAGTAGTGAGATAAAGCATATAACTTCAGAGAATTTTATGTTCTGGTTTTATTTCATACGTATGTGATTCTGTCACTAAAACTTTTGTTAACACCTTCTGTCAATTGAGGTAAATATAGGTTTCAAGAGGAACAAACATTAAACCAGTTTTCTGTAACAGAGCTTTGCACGTTAGTACACCAAGGAGAAAATTGTTTTGCTTTTGCACTTCATTAAGGAGAATACGCCAAAAAAAAAAAACACTGCAGTATTATGGAAGAAAACATAAGCAACAAAACAATGTTTTGAAACTGCTGTTGCCGAAGGAACACATGAAACTTCCTAGATATTTATTTCATTTCGTCTCACGTCACTGACAAGAAACGTAGAGAGAGAATAGGGCAAAATTCTGAATATGCACTAGTTTAAATTAATATGCCTAGTTTAGCAGTGAGCACAAATTATAATATGCCTTGACAACTGACATTCGTTTTACTGAGCAAATCTCTGTCCAAGGTAAAAGTTCAGAACAAATGTTCCTTTCTTGAGGCCCATCAAATAAATCAACATCTAATAAGAACGCTGGACATTAGTGAAAGAACTGACCTGGAAAGCAGTCCAAACTGTAAAACGACTGTGATGGAACGACAAGAATGAACAGGGGATTCAAAGAAGACCTACATATATTTCACTACCAACCTATCACCTTATTACAAGAAACAACCTCTAGCCTCATTAGAGTTCGCTCCTTTAATGGACCTCTAATGAAGATAGGGGCTGATTCTTCCACCAACCTCCAACGTGAGGAGGTCCGTTTTGCTTTATAAAAGCCAGCAAATGATCAGGACTTCGTCTGATAACTTATTTGCATAAAGGTTTGCACAATCCTGCGTTTCAACGGTAACCATTCACAGAAACAGCGGTAGTAAAGCCTCCGACCCCCGTTGACCAAATTTAGGACCAACAGTAAAGCTAAGAATAGCCTTCTACAGCTAGTCAAGACTACATGAGTTTCACGTCCTGATAGAATCTTGGAATGATTCACCAAACCAGAGATGGACCTAACACTGAGTATAAGGGATTCAATTGAATCCCAAAAAAATCGGATAAAATAAACTCCTACCAGTACTATCTATCAAGATCCGTGTGAAAATGGATGGAAAGGAGATTGATTACAGTACGGCTCAATATGACCCAAAAAAAAAAACTCAGAAAGCGAGGGTTCGTCACCTAGATCAATCAGGGAGATCGTCCGTCGCGCCGATCCAGTAGAGCGGAGGAGCGGGACGATTTGGGGACAAGATTTCGCTTGAAGTGGGCAGCAGTTTGTTCGGTGGATGGGAGGCGTGTTTGGCGAAGAGCTCAAGGAAAACAAGGAAGTGAATCGTGATGCCGTCGCGCAAGAGGAAGAAGAGGAGGAAGGCTACTTCGATTGTGACGGGAGGAATTGATAACGGTAGCTTGTCGGGACGACTTTCTAAACTTTTTTTCTCAAGTCCAGATGGGATTTTTTTTAAAAAAAAATAAGTCCACATGGGATTTGCTTGTTTTGTGTTCAGATTTTTAGCGACGCTGGACAGGCAACTAACGGGTCAGGGCAAGAGCAGAACGCCCTCGCCTTCGACTCCCGATATTCTTCCTCGGTCCTGGCCCTGGGCCCGAAGTGATGATCAGGGTGGATTGTTCTCTTTGCCCTAGCTTTATGAGGCCCCATCACCCGATCAGGCTCCGTAGCCTCCGAAGACGTAGGCAACGACTAGATGTTGATGGCGACCGGCGCAGAGGAGCTGTGGAGACAACGCCGACGATCGACGTGGAGAAGGATTCGACAACCAGTGTGGAGGTGGACTAGAGGAGGGTCAGGAGAAGCCACCGAACCGCAAGGAGGTTGCGCCGGCTTGACCTCGGGCGTCGGTCGTCGGGTGGATGAGGTGGCAGTTGGGGTGACACCGACGTCGACTTCTCGGCGACCGACGGCTGGAGCGTTGGCGGCTGGGTGGATGCGGCGTTGACCTCCCGACAACCAGCGACTAGGGGTGTGAGCGGCAGGGCGGATGAGGCGGTAGTTGGGGCGTGTCGGCCGCCGACGAATGAGAGGCGGCGAGCGAGAGGAAGAAGGACGAGATGTAGGTTTAGAGTATACATATGGATGGAAGAGCTTAATGAGCTATAAATCCTACAAACTAGAGGGGTTAGATCTACTTTGGGGCATTGTGGATCCCATGGTGATTCCATTTTCTCGGACCCTGGCCATGATGTCCTAGGGGTTAAAAATGTCCCCCGCCCCCGTACCCATAGGGGCGGGGCCCTCGCAAATCCCCACCCCATTGCCAAGCCTGATGTTCCATAAGAATTAGCTAGTTGTCACTTCCTCAAAAAAACCAATTTTCAAATGCCAATGTCCCGGATTTTCGTTCCCAAATACCATCCGGTCTAATTGGTGATCCTCATATATTTTTTTGCCAATGATTGGGATGATACTTAAGACTGACAAGTAAAACCAAATGGTATTTGAGAACAAAAATCTAAGATGGTGGCATTTGGGAACTGGTTTTTTGCGATAGTGCCAAATAGTTAATTCTCCTAAGGATAATTTTTGCTTGGCCGTTGGCCTGGATTAAATTTAGATGCTTAAATTTAGCACGACAATTACTTTTCATGTCAGAAATATAGCAATTATGATGAGATTTGGTTAAACCTCTGTATTTTCAACCCTTGAATTTACATATTTAATAAGTTTAACAACTGATTACTCGCTTTGTCCAAGGATATAAAAATTGGACTGAGATGTGTTACTATCCAAATTCGTTGTAATGGCAAATCCTAACCCAAATGGTTAGGTCTTATTTGGGTCACATAATACAAAAAAAAAATAGGAATAGAAGAAATCTATGTGTAAAACATATGGTTGAAAAACAGATGAATATGAAAGTTTAGTACTCCTTTTGAATATGACGAATGGTTAAACAATATAAACAAAAAGTCAAAACGTCTTACCTTATGAAACGGAGGTAGTACTTGCGGATCAATGATAAGAAAGAAACAATAATTTATTTGTTTGTTTTTTTCCTAATTCTCATTCTTATCATATTATCAATCCTCGAGAATCCTCTCCATGCACGCACCTCTCCGCCCTCTTGATCCTCTCCATGCCCGCAACATTACACGTCGGCCACCCCTCTCAGCACAGGCAATGATGTCAACCCCCATTTCCCACTCTGGCTAGCTGTTAGCCTCACCTCCCGCCAGCGGCCGCCATCACCTTTATGCCGATCAACACCCTTGCCTTGATGTTGGCTACCACTCTCACCTCCAGGCCGCCTGCCAGCCTCAATCCCTTTCATTGTCAGCCTCCATTTACCGCCCTCACCTCCACACCGGCCACGTCTCTAGAGCTGTCAACGAGCTAAGCTCAATTCCCTACTTGGAGCTCAAGTCGAGCTTCGAAAACCTTTTAGCTTTCGAGCAAGCTCAATTCGAGCTCAATCAAGCTCGAGCTCTACTATCGAGGTTGACCTATAACTAGTGTAATATATAAAATTCAATCTCTTGTTGAAAATTTAATTTCTCCTTAATCATATTAAAGAAAAAGAGAAAAAAGGATAAAAACATGATGCCAACATATAATAATAAATAATGTTGATACAATTAAATGGCATATTTAATCCACTAACTTATCATATAGACGATGAAACTACATACATGGTTAATATCATTAGAAGTTCAAGCTTGTCTCGATAAAACTCGCGGGCTTGATCTTAGGCTCGGGCTTGACTAGGATAGAGCTCAAGCCGAGCTCAAAACAAGCCTAGTACGAGCCAACCTCAGGCTGCTTGCGAGCCTCGAGTTTTTTTTATAACTCTACACGTTTCCACGCCATCTCACTTCGTCATCATCTCCATCTCCCTTTTCAGGTAGTGCTTGATTCTCATCCGCCACAAACACAAATGACATGAAAAAAATAGGCTGACGTGGATCCATTTTTCATGTACTTTTCAAGTGGATTCGACATCGAACGAATGTTTCCTGAGATCTTTATGTGAGTGGTTTTGAGATCCGAACGACATGAAAAGGGAAAAAAACTATCAATAGTATTCCTTCAAAATTCATTTAGAAATATTGTAATCCGAGAGTCCGAGTGAGCTCTTTTTTTTTACGGATGTAGTGTAAGGTTTACTATATTGTGCCAACACTTTCCAAAATTGGTATATACTTTTTTATCAAAAATAAGCATTTGAGATATTATTAATGACTGGAATTTTAAATGTTTGATGAAATCTAGTCATAGTAAATATTTATAATAGAACGGATATTACATGACCATATCCATGCACTATAAAAAAACCATCTGGGTTTAAATCTTAAATTTGACACATGTACTCATATTTACGAGTATTCCCGACAGGTGACATACTCGTCGACAGTGAGATGCTTACGGTGACTTCATCAATCTCAATATCAAGATATACTGTTTAGTTTTTTAAGGTGTCTATAGGGTAGGATATGTGTGTTGACGTTCATATCAATGAATGTATGTGTATTTATAGGTATTTGTGTTTGTACGGTGTATTGTGTTTGTGAGAAGGGAAAAAACACGCAGATGTCAGCCAACCAAACCTCCATTTTCAAGTCAAAGGGATTATTCGTTTCACAGGATTTTCAAAACACAGAAATAGAAAAAACATAGGAATACTACAATAATACATGTGCATTTCTGTGGATTGAAAAACACAAGAATTTTTCCTATGGTTGTTGAGCAAACCAACCAAAAGATTGCAAACATTAGGTTGAAGTGGATTATTTTTTTCTATGTTTTTCCTTCAAAAATGGAGGAATAGAAAATTTTAATATATTCCTAAAAAAAGAAAAATTTAATATAGTTTTTCTTTGGTGCAATCCTACAAACCAAATGATAGTTTAGTATCAATTTCTATTTCTAAGCTTTTCCTTTTCAGTTCGTTCGAAATGAATAGGCCCAAAATGGTAGCTGATTCAGACAACGAATATGACATTTCCGTGCTCCCTATTGCTTTCACGAAAGGCTCACGTAGGCATGTGGCCATAATCCACTAGTGCTATATTCATGCTTACATTGTCAGTTATTTTAAAACGGATAAAGTAAAGAAGAAAATCCAAATATCTTCTATAAATCATTAGTCTTTCTATTCACTTTCGTACAAAAGACTCCCTGCAAATTTAATTTCTCTTTCAATTACTAGTGAGTTATAAAGGGTATTTGGATTTTCCACATACATATGGCTCAGGGTAAGGGTGGGTAAACTTTTTCGTAACATCTCACATGCAATTCTATTAATTATTCTTTAAAAGGAGTAACTCATATATACAAAATTTGTCATTCAAAATTTACAGTTGGTTTTGATTTGAAACTAAAATTACGCTTACCAAAGTTTTATCACTTTAAAAGTACTCTCAACCATTTAGATTTAAGCCAAAGCATTACCTTCTACCAAAAAGATAAATCTCACTCTTAAAAAATTAGGCAAAATCACATTTTAGCCTCAAGCCAAATATAATTTGGCTTTACCAAAATTTAGCAATGACAATTTAAAATTGGTAAGATCGACCTTAAACCAAACTGCAGTGACATGTATTTGTCATTAGCATCCTTCTCTTTGTGTGTGGGTGTGTACCTTCCGTAGTTTCTGTCCGTTAGATTTACGTGTCTAACTTAACTTTGACGAAGCTGTTTGTACACAGGCCTCTTCCATTGGACCAATAGGCCGGCTTTTGTGCAGGCTGCCAGCCCATACATTACAGAGTTGGGAATGGGTGAAATTCTCGGTCTCATTAGCCCACTAGGAAATAGTTGCTTTATGTGAGCCGGCCTAACAAGTATTACTGTGTTTTCCAAACTGGAAAAGATAGTTTTGCAAGAATCAGATTACTGTAGTGCTACAATATACTACCATTGCTTGCTTGATCGATTTCGCTATACATCTCCTGAGTGATCTTGGAGGAGAAATCGTACGAATTTCTAACCTTGAAATTTGCTCACGTGATTTGTGTTGTTGCTTCTTCTCTAGCGAGCTCTGGCGGAAGACCTAAAGTTTTCAAGATTGCGGTGAAGAAGGAGGCGGGTATGGGTGGAAAGGTCAGAGGTGTTTTCTAGCTTAGAGGGATGACCAGGGGACGGTGGTCTAGTGGTGGGCCATTGTTGGCGGCGGGGGAAGCTCGTCGGTGAAGTTGCTAGGCAGTGGTGGAGAGGCATCTTCAACATCTAGGGATGCGCAGAAAAAGGCGTCTGATGCACCTCGTCAGAGAGAAGGAAGAAGACCACATCTTGAATTTGAATGAGAATGAGAGAAGAGGGGAGAGGAGGGGGTGATGAGGCCGGCTGGCAGGCCTCGCCAGTGCCGTTGACGGCTTCCAGCGCCAGCAAGGTGCAGGGCAGACAATGGGGGCGGGGAGGCGGTGGAGTCGGGTGGGGATCAGGACTGGAGCGACGGTGTCGGGAGAGATCGATAGAAGGGACACGAGGATTAAGGTCATTAAAATGCATGAATCTGAAGCATATCGGACAGCAAAAAACGTGTGATATGGAAGGATAAATCGCTTGACGGATGTAAAGGCAGTTCCTTCGGGTTATGGTCCACTAAACAGCATAGGACCATAAAACAACTTTTTTTTCTTTAAAGACATGAACCAGTGAGCAACAGTTGACACTGCACAATCATGACTAATCAGAAGATCCAAGTTGACAAGTTGCTTCATATCACGTTTTGTTGAGGAGGAAAACCATATAAATTTTAAGTCATACACTATATGACCTGTCCAAAAGGGTTTGTGTGGAGCTTGTGCACCCATGGTACTGAAAATCTTTAGATCGTGCACTGTTTCTAGACCCCACACACTCAAATCAAAAGCTTCCATTTTATTCTGTCATGTTTTGTCAAAAGCAATATTAGTAATAAATCATTAAAAATCAATTCAAGGTGATAAACTAGGACACTTCACTACACCAGTTTTATTTGAGTTCTGTATATCAACCCAAAAAATCAGTCATTTTCTGATAATCGAAAAAGGCTATCAGAAAGAAAGGCAGGGAACACTTACCTAACCTTAAAATTTGGCCATGATATTACTGGATTCTATTTTTCCCCAGGGAAATTTCAGACCAAGGAATTTGCCTCCAGGGAGTCATCTTTGTTGACTTATCTCAAGTTGTTCGAATTCTACATAGCCTTAAAGTTGAATTGGTGGTAAGGTCCCCAAAGTTGAATGGGTGGTAAGGTACAGTGAATTCGAGATAGGTGGTGGGGGAAAAAACGAGATATGTGCTGCTACAGTTGTTTTTCCACGACACATGAACGCATTTTAACCGTCAAAATCCTTCAGATGTTAACTGCTCATCAGTACGTAACAACAAACAACCATGTCATTTTCTGGGCACAGGAGGAAGCCATTAGGTCATCGGGGGAGAGAAAATAAAGTAGCAAGCAGACCTACCACAGCACATATACATGAGTCACTCTCACTTCCTACTACTTATCTGGAGAAGGCTTATCTCATCTCTGCATCGCATGGCAGCCACTAAAGCCTGGCCACCTCCAAACATCAAGGCCTATCGCAAGGCCGTGTGTGTGTTAGTTGGCTGTAGCCATCAGTTTCAGAGGTATCCATGCCAGTATCAGACTATCAGTATGCCAGTTCAGCTCGGGTATCTGAAAACGTACACTGCCGGATAGCATCGGTGGTCAGGGTGCTATCTGAAAACTCGACGGCTCGGTCAGCTAGCTGCCGAGCTCATCGTACTCGTGCTGCTACTCTTCCAGTCGCAGGGCATCTCTGACTCTTCGTCGGAATCACTGCAGCGACAGCTCGCGCAGCTTCCACACAGTCCCCTGCAGTCCGGCCGGGTCGTCGTTTCGCCGTCGTCACCGTCGCCGTCGTCGTCGTCGTCGACAAAGCCGGGGAACGGGGTAGCTAGCTGCTAGTGGGGCGCAATCAGAGCGCGATAGAGGAGGCCCTCTGCAAATGCGATGCATGATAGGAATGTTACGCTTGGTTTTTCAGGTGAGATCGTGAGAGTGAGATTGACAGGTAAACCCATGTATCCAGGCATCCAGCCACGGAAAGTGGCAGACGTATGTGAAGAATTAGGTATGTCGGTGTCATACCGTTTACATCAAGAATCTTGGTATGCCTAGGCTAGCTAGCTAGCTAATGGTAATTAGAAGAAGGCGATTTCATGGTTAGTTTCAGTGACAGGCTGGAGTAGGTCTAGAAGAATTCGGTGTCGTTTGTTTCATTCATCATAAAAGTATGGTAAAGTGAAAGTCGATTAAAAATTTAAAATCAATTGTCGTTTCGTTCTGTAAAGTGAGCCGCAGCCGTTGTCAGGCGATCCATCTAGAATGCACTTAGCCAGCATGAGTTTGGTTACCAGAAAAACGTAGCTGCGTGTCACACATGCCTTTACGCTAAAATATGAAAGCGTGCCGTGGTTGCTGTTCATCAACGAAAGGGTAATGATCCGAAGGGAAGCAATGATTGGAAAGGCCCTAATTCCCATTTGTTAAACCAATCTGTAATCACTGCCGAGATTTTTTATTTTTTCAGCCACTGCTTGCTGCTCATCTGAACGCAGCGCAGAGACTGAGATTAAACTTTGTTTACCTGAAAAATTGCACGCCTGGACGTATGCTTGGTAAGACTTTCTACATACGCCAAATCATAGCAGCCCCTTGTGGTGCATGCATATGTATGTGCCATTTCTCAGAAAGAAAAACACGAACATTTCTGCATTTTTTTTCAAGGAGAAAAGTGCATAAATGCAATTGCTTTCTTTAGCAAATATCATAGTCACCCGTACGTTTTAATCCGGATACACAGTATATAGACATATATATTGACATGTTCATGGTAGTCATGCAAAATGCAGCTCATGTAGCACTGCAGACACGCAGGAGTATATCACTACTACAGTGCTGACAAAGGTGATAACGACTCACATTGTACAGACATATGACAATATGTTGTAGTATGGATGGCCTATATTCCCCCATCATCATATATCTGGCTTACCGACAATAACATTTGGGTACATTCAACGGTATTCCCCACAAAAAAGCTCGGGCAAATGACAGGGAACACACTGTCACACACTAAACTCTGCTAAAGCCTAAAGAGACGACCTGTGCAGGGGAACGGTAGGTCAGGATCACTTGAACTATGCGAGTGTCTACCCGTGCAGGACCAGAAAAGGGATTCGCTCCGATGGATAAATCGACCTCACTGCTCGCCACCATTCTACAAGAACGAGTACGACGACAGTGGGCACTGGTACACCTGCTCCCGAATTGTGGCTCGATCGATCGATGCCCTGCGCATGCATGCATGCATGCAATGAACACATGCTGAAGCTCGATCGAGATTCGCTTGCGCCAACCGGGGAACAGGCGCCTGTGATCTATCTATGGCCCGGCTTGAGAATGCAGCAGCTCGATCTCTGCAGATGTGTGTACTGCGTGCGTGATCCGGTTTGGAGATAATGAGGTGACCAGAACCTGAAACAGTGCGTCCAACGTGTCCGTGTCTCCCTCTCCCGTGGCACGCGGCTTTAGATAGAGCGCAGCGTGCGAGTACGCCAGTACTGTCACGGTCGTCGCGGATCCGTCGATCGATGAGCATGCAGAAGATTGCACCCTACCAAAGTAGGACGTGCTGTGTCGTGCTGCTGCACAAGGGGGTCGATGGATGCTTGACCGGCTGGTCGTGGGCATTGGATGGTCGACGGAGATGTGCCCGTCGGAACGGTCACGATCGGGTAGGCCCCCGGGCCGCCGCGATCGGGTGAGTGGAGCGTGACAGGGCGGTTGCATGGCGGCCAAAGCCACGCGTGCGTGCGAGCGATATGCCAACCACAGGAGGAGGAGAGGGAGGCGTACGTACCTGTGCGTTGATATTCTCCTCCGCTTATACGACCGCGAGAAAAGCGGGGAAAAAGAACGGAAAGCCCGAAGAGATCGCGTGGGATTCGGCTGTCGACGTACGTGGGCCGCGGCCACGGGCCAGTGCTCGCGAGGCGCGCGTGTTGCTGTGGGCGTTTCAAGCACGGTTTCGGAGATAGAAGAGGTCGATTGGATCAGTGCTTTCTTTTGGCCTAACCACATGTCACGAAAAGGTTAGTTGATGTATTATCATCGGCAGTATATATAGTTATTGTGGCATGCATGCACGTGGTTAGTACTCCGTAGCCAGCGAGCGTACGTACGTACGTTGCATTGGTTGATCGTTCATAAGATAGCTAGCTATAAGAACAGACACGTTTTGGTTTCGGTTTGTTAGAGGCGATATAAAGGAAGACGGATAGGATTGCTCACCTAGTAACCTTTGGTTATCTTGAGCCGTCCAACATGCATGCCCTTTAGGATTCTAAATGGTCGCTTGGTTAGTGGCTGGAGTTTGACATACCTAAACGTATCGTCCCGGCAGTCTTTGCAGCATCAGTAGGAAAAACAAGAACGGTATCAAGAAGGAAGTCCAAAAGTTTCATGTCACATTTACTGCATGTTATTCAAATAATTATAATAAATATTTATCAAGGTATATATATGTGACTCACTACACAAAAATACAAGCTAAAATTCAATATCAAGTTATAACAAATTTAACTTAAAATTAGTATGCATGAGCTCACACTTAAATTTGTTGTTTTTACTCCAACTTGTAGAAGTAAAAAAAACATGCATGTTTGTGTAGTGATTTGTCACATATTTATCTATACCTATCTATTTTTTTTGAAATTTTCATAACTATTTTGACATGCAATAAAACGCGGGACGTACTTAAGAGATTAAAAGAGTTTTCATCCCAAGATGAGATGTTTCCATGTTTAGGCCTTGTTTAGTTCCCCAAAAGTTTTTGCCAAAAACATCACATCAAGTCTTTCAACACATAAATGGAGTAATAAATATAAATGAAAAAAATACACACTTTGCATGGAAATCGCGAGACGAATCTTTTGAGCCTAATTAGTCCATAATTAGCCATAAATGTTACAGTAACCCACATGTGCTAATGGCGGCTTAATAGATTCGTCTCGCGGTTTTCAGGCTAATCATGAAATTATTTTTTATTCATGTCCGAAAACCCCTCTCGACATCCGGTCAAACGGTCGATGTGATAACCAAATCTAAAATATTTTCCCAACTAAACAAGTCTTTATTGCGGTTATTGCATTAGTTTCATGGTCAAAGACGGGGAAGCGGAAGCAGCGAGCACTGACATTTGGAGAGCAGGACCGTGTCAGGCAAATGTTATTATCACCACGAGTCCACGAATGTACGAGAGCTGATTCAGGGCTGTTTATTTGAGCTTTTAGACAACTTCTCAGCGTGAAAAGCCAGAAGCTTAAACAAATAGATAACTTTTCGTACAGCTTCTGAAGAGCCAAAAGCTCAGAAAAGGTGAGTTTATACGGGAAGCTGAAATGCTCAGTTTTATCAGCTTTTTGTCGTTTTTTGAACCCAGAAAGCAAAACACATCTTTTAAAGTTATAATTGGTTTTTTTAGAACGAAAAGTCTACAATAGTTTTTCAGAAAAGCTCCAAAAGCTGTAGCTCAAATAAACAGGCCCTCAGGCAGCTCCAGCCTGGCTAATCGTCGGCGTGGTTCCTAATCACGCATCGTCTCAACGCCCATAATCCGCTGCCTGAGAGTCATCAACGATAACTGCATCTACAATTAATCAATGATCGACTGACCATCTCACCGAACTCGCAACCCTGGAGTCCGTTTTTAGGCAAAAACCCCATTTACAGCTTGCCTTGGACAGTGACGCCTGATAATCTGATATTACCAGTAGTCTGAATCAAGCACCAGCACCTTTTTAGCCTCTCCCTGCTACATACAGCAGATCAGCAGGAGCGATATCGACCTAGTATTGATTCAGTTAAACAGTGGAACATACAGCGATTGATATATGTGGGATCTATTTGAAAGATGGTACTCTTGGCCCTCCTCGATCTTCTTACAAGTTGCAACCACACCAATGGCTAGAGAAAAACGGGAGCAAGATTTGACAACGCTTGACGACTTGAAGGGCGCCACCACATCAACCTGACGCGCGCGCGTGCGTGTGTGATACTGTATTATTGTGATGATCCAACGGCGATTATCCGGATCATATATCGCGCTCGCCTGCATATGCCATCAGTGGAAGAGCCCACGTTGAGCTGTAAAGCACCGAAGCCACTGTGCAGAAACCCTGGACGTCAATCCCTGCACTGTTAGACTGTTCCCCGAAACCGGCGAGAGCCAGCCGGCAGGCGGGCAGCCTGAGCACCGGCTAACCGATCGATGGATTCATGGATCGATCGCTGCTGCGCTCACGCGAAAATGACAAATGCATGCGCGAGATAAGGGAGTGGCAACTGGTGGCGCATTGGCAGCCACTGGCACCACCAGTCCACTGCTGTCGACGCAACCTCCGACACCGAGCGGACGGGGGTGAGTATGCAGCGAAGCTCGCGCTCGGCTCAATCTATCCATTCCACACACAGATGAACTCATGGATGGCAGGAAATATGCTATCCCTATCTCTAAGGGACTAACACTACTCACATGGCATCATCTGATTTTATTCCCCTGTAATATACGGGTATCATATAATAAGACCAGGAAGGTCACCGCTGCAGGTTACTATAGTCCCTAAATCAGTATCAGGTACTTGTTATCCAAAATGAAAGTTGCTTGAATAATTGTAGGAGAGAATGAGTAAATCACACTTCTGGGGACTGGAATCCGATCCCTCAGACCCTGACGATGCATGCACCAGCTAGTACGTAATTAACGAGAGGTTCATGTTCCGTACAATCTCGTGTAGAATAAACTTCATGCGGTTGAGTTCACACTGGCAAGTGGCAACATATTCAGGGGGAAACAAACCAGAGTTTCAGTCTCGGCCTTCATTTCCTCAAACTGAAGTGATTATATGGAGGAATGGTTGGTTGACCACGACTAAGCATAGCTGTCTAATGTAGAATGCCACTCCATTTCTGGATTTTCAAGAGAAAGCGTGAGGGGCATCTTTGGAGTGAGCTCGTTTCCAGGGTCGACCAGCTCGCATAAGTAGACTGACGAGTGAAAAAGATACGCAGCTAAAACCTGATTCCAACCAAGCAAATTGTTGGACTTGCACCGATTTATTTTTAGAATTATACAATATAATATGTAGACACTCACAATGCAATGCATGGTAACCAACTAAAGCCACAGATGGAATTACTGAAACTGAACACGAGCAACCACACCAACCGACCGCAATAAGAGTAAAAAAGATAATGACTTACTGAGATTGCCAAGAATGAGCTGAATTTCTTGCGTGCCACAATGGCCGGGCTATCAAATTGGGGATGAAAAACAGGAGAGGTAGAGAAAAACGAAGAGACAGTCGCCGTCGAGCGCGACGTCTCGGTGTGATGCACATACCTAAGAATACCTGCGCACTTGTGACATCAGGTGAGCAGGACACGCACACTTCTCCACCTCCCTTTTGTTATTCCTCTGCACATCCTACTCACAGTCACAGGGGCAGCTAAGCTCCAGCTGAGCTCTATAAATCCCAAGACTTGTCTCTCAGACACAACCACCTCCATAGATCCCCTCTTCCTTCTTCTCCGCTTCCTCGCATAGAGGTTCTCATTGCATTAGCCGACGAAGGCAACAGGTGAGGAGCGAGAAGGAGCAAGAAATGGTCAGTATTCTCCTACGTTCGAATGACTTTCTTGGCATATATGTTAGCAAGCTACACGGTTCAGTTTGATTCTGTAGTTTGTAGGTCTGTAACCATGCATGGTTCATTTTTGTCCTTGTTTACTTAAAACTCTCTTGATTCAT
Organism: Leersia perrieri; assembly: GCA_000325765.3. Classification (NCBI taxonomy): domain Eukaryota; kingdom Viridiplantae; phylum Streptophyta; class Magnoliopsida; order Poales; family Poaceae; genus Leersia; species Leersia perrieri. The sequence goes on along the minus strand of CM002480.1, from coordinate 20,131,843 downwards.
GTTCCGCGATGAGCATCTGAAAACTCGAAAATTAACTTAACTTGATCATGGTTTGCAGTCTGCCAACGACGGAGACATGAAGATGAGGGTGATCGTCATGGAAGGCGATGAGACGACGAGTAACGCTCCGAAGGATGTGTGCTGCGACTACACCCTCGACGGCTCCGTCGACATCAAGGGCTCACCGGCGGTGAAGGGCAAGTCCGGTGGATGGCTCGCCGGCGGCCTTATTCTCGGTAACTACTTACTCTGAACTCTGAACCTCCGTTGATCAATTCACCATGCATGCATCCTTCTACATACGCAGTGACGGACCAGCCAAAAAGGAAAGGACCGGAATCGATCTGTGACTGCCTGACTGGGCTTTCCAGCGCAATGTTTGCGCAACAGTGCGAGTCGGTCCGAAGTGACTCGACGTTGAGACTTAAAAGTGGCGGTAGGCGCCGGGTCTTTACGCGGAATCCTGCATGCCGAGGTGACATCGGCCATGCAACGCCCGCAACTGGAGGCTCGCTGCCACGGGGCACTCCTCGCGCGCATTACTAGTGCCACATTAGGGCCAGGAGACATCGGAGATGGTATCCACGATGCAGCAACCATAGCGATCATCAAACGATCGATCATGTGGACGATATATATCGCCCTGCCATCGTTTGGCTTTATTGCTGCTTTCAGTCGGAGTTAAGCGGCGGCACTGTTTGGATGCGTGTATCGTCTTATATATGTTTGTGATTGTTTTTGTGAAGACCTTGACACGTATGCTTTTTTTTTGTGTTGTTTGCAGTGAACCAGGGCCTGGCAACGCTGGCGTTCTTCGGGGTGAACGTGAACCTGGTGCTGTTCCTGACGAGGGTGCTGCAGCAGAGCAACGGCGACGCGGCCAACAACGTGAGCAAGTGGACCGGCACGGTGTATATGTTCTCCCTCATCGGAGCCTTCCTCAGTGACTCCTACTGGGGCCGCTACAAGACCTGTGCCATATTCCAGGCCATATTTGTCCTCGTAAGCACCACTACACGCCACACCACATATATATCCATCTCCTCTCTCTATCTCTCTTCTGCCGTTCGACCTGGCGATCGATCGAGCCGCGCGGCCATCCATCTCGGTGCGATCGATCGATCGATCCCCTTTTGCCACTTCGGTGTCTGGTCGAGTCTGAACTGTTGGTCGGGCAATCATCAGTGATCAGCTAGCATACGTGTGTACAGACACATGTTTAATTTCTATCCTGATTGGTCTTGTGACGCCAAATGCTCTATGGACGCGCGTATGAGTGGAACATGTAGGCGCCACCGTAGGAGGAGTACAAAGTAGTAACAGCGATCGATGCGGGATGATCTGTCCAAAGTGGAGTTAATTCGGGCTGTACTCTGTACTGGTCGGATTGTGCCTGCACGTATATATGCTGGACCCAACCCAAAAGCGGATGGTCCATAGAATAGAGCCTGTACATGGTGGCGGCGATCGGTCGGTCGATCGGCCCAGACACATCGCGGCCGCATCGTACACGGTTGTACACACCGGAAATGGATTGTGCGCGTCTGACTCGTGCGCGTCACGGTGTTTTGCTTGCGTGCAGGGACTCGGACTGCTGTCACTGTCGTCGCGGCTGTACCTGATCAGGCCGGTCGGGTGCGGCACGGAGCACGTCCCATGCGAGCCGCACTCCGGCGCGGAGCTGGGGATCTTCTACATCGCGCTGTACATGATCGCGTTCGGCAACGGCGGGTACCAGCCCAACGTCGCCACCTTCGGCGCCGACCAGTTCGACAGCGAGGACCCGTCCGAGGCGCACTCCAAGGTCTCCTTCTTCAGCTACTTCTACCTGGCGCTCAACCTCGGCTCCCTCTTCTCCAACACCTTTCTTAGCTTCCTCGAGGATGAGGGCAACTGGGCGCTTGGCTTCTGGGTCTCCACCGCCGCCGCGGCCACCGCTCTGCTGCTCTTCATCAGTGGCACGCTTCGGTACCGGTACATTCGGCCCACCGGCAACCCGGTCGGTAGGATTTTCCAGGTCGCGTTCGCCGCGTGCAGGAACTGGAAGGCTGGCGTGTCGCCTGGCGCAGAGACCCTATACGAGAGCGACGAGAAGGCGGATTCTGGTGGCCGGAAACTCCTGCACACAGAAGGTTTCAGGTGAAGTTTTGATCATTCTTTTCGGGAAACGTGCTTTCAGATGTTTGTGAGCTGTGAAACTGATCGAGCGTACACCATACACAGGTTCTTGGACCGCGCGGCGCTGGTGGGTCCAAACCCGAAGCTCGCGACGTGCACCCAGCCACGTGACCCGTGGAGGCTGTGCACGGTGACGCAGGTGGAGGAGGTCAAGAGCATCCTGCGACTCCTCCCCATCTGGCTCTGCACCATCCTCTACTCGGTCGTGTTCACGCAGATGGCCTCGCTGTTCGTCGTGCAGGGCGCCGCGATGCGCCGCACAACACGTTTCCCGGGCTTCTCCGTGCCGCCCTCCAGCATGTCGGCCTTCGACATCCTCACCGTCGCCGCCACCATCTTCCTATACCGCCGGGCCGTCTGCCCGTTCGTGGCACGGCTGACGGGCCGTCGCACCGGCCCAACCGAGCTGCAGCGTATGGGCCTCGGCCTGGTGCTCGGCGCGATGGCCATGGCCACCGCCGGCACGGTCGAGCACTTCAGGAAAGGCCACGCCACCGCCGCGATGAGCAGCGACCTGCACATCATGTGGCAGGTGCCGCAGTACGCGCTGATCGGTGTATCCGAGGTGATGATGTACGTTGGCCAGCTCGAGTTTTTCAACGGGGAGATGCCCGACGCGCTCAAGAGCTTCGGGAGCGCGCTGTGCATGATGTCCATGTCGCTCGGCAACTACTTCAGCGACGTCATCGTGAGCGCCGTGACCAAGGCCACGGCCGTGCGCGGGCAGCCCGGCTGGATCCCCGCCGACCTCAACGAGGGCCACCTCGACAAGTTCTTCTTCCTGCTCGCCGTGCTCGCCATCGCGGATTTCGCCGTGTACCTCGTGTGCGCGAGACGGTACAGGAGTGGCACGGTGGACGACCGGAGCGACGGGGAGGAGGACGGCATGGCAGGGCAGGTGGTGGCGGCGCCGGTGTAAGCGTCCGGCCGTCTGCTCGCGCTCGATAGGATCGATCGATGCATGGCAGGCTGTCGTGGTTCTTGAGATGGAGACTCCAGATCAACTCTTCGAGGGGATCGGATCGATCAGTTGGTTTAGCACGACAAGTCTCCGTTGATGATAGAACATGCACGGGGGATATATAGTGACATGATACTAAAGAATAAGAGGTCGCTACATGTGCAGTATTGTTCTATCATGTGTACACCTGTGTTTTATCGTTTCACATTTTTGGCCAATGTAACAACAGAACACGACTGTTACTGACCACTCAGGTCTTTCTCCTCCGGGTGACTAACCGGTGCTGCTACGCATTGTCGATTGTTTAATGGGCATGCATACTATTCCTCCCAAGCGTTAGTACTTCATTTCCCGGCCTACTTGATTGTTTCTATTTACAAATCAAGAGTGGCACGAGTTGTAATCTTTTAAATATTTTTTTCTCGCCGGGCAGTTGTACTGGACTAGTTAACAAAATATGGACCGAACTGTGTTTGTAATCAAGAGTGGCTAGATCGAGTTGTGTTTGTACTCTTGATCAACGTGATATATCTTAGCTCCAGATGCAACAAGAAAGATACACCATCCTTCAAATATTTCAGACAAGAGGTAGTAAACTAAAAATGCAATTTACACCATCCATCAATTATGGAGATCACTATCTTAAAGATACTAGCGACCTTTACACTGAAGAGTTTTTTTTTAATTATTATGATGATGCCTGTATTCCACTAATTTTAATGCGGCAACGCACTGATAGAATCAGGTCACAATGGTTTTTTTGAAGTGGTCCAAAAGAACCTAGTCCAGAAGAGGATTACAAAGTGCAATTACATTAGGAGCAAGTTACAGATGCGCTATTGCAATGGAGAAGGCGTTTTTCCACAGAGATACAATGTATTTATCCTTCGGTTTGAATCTTTCCACCCACAAGTCTGCATCCTTTTTGCAATCTTCCAGTAAGCGTCGTATGGAGGGTGGCATCTTCCTGAAAACAACATGTCGGTGATTCCATATTCGCCATAGGAGTAGAGCATAGAAGCAGTTATATTCTTTGAGCGGCAAGAGAGGCGGCTGTTGGAGTTGATGCAGATCTTTCACCGAGGTTGGTGATGGATTGATTTCCATTGCAGCCCAAGTCGATGAGACGAAAGTGCAGTTAAAAAATAGATGATCACCATCTTCTTCAGACGTACCGCAAATCGCGCATAGTGGCGAATCAATGATATTTTTGGTGTCCAAGTTCTTCGCTGTTGGTAATCTATCCTTTACTAGCAGCCACACAAAGAACTTCACCCTTGGCGGCGCCTTGCTACTCCAGATGAAGGCGAAATTAGGGGATGGCAGAGAGCCACTGTCTCTTCGGTATAGTTGTCTTGTTGTCATGATATTTCCGGGTCCACCCAGGCTATGAGAGCGACAATATGATCCTATGCAAAACGTATGCCTTGTATTATACGTAAGACGATAATGTGTAGTATTCCACGTTGTCTGAAAAGCCAAAGATGAAAATAAATTGCAGCAAGAACCCTCAATACCAACTTCAAAATTGACTGGTAAAATTCAAATTTTAGCATCGACGTCTAACTATTATTTCTAAAACACTACCTGCAATTTAATGAGGATGCATGATGAGCCCACTAACATACTAAAAGAATTAATAAACATTTGTTTGACATAACTGTCGGTGATATGGATACGGGGGTATCCCATATGGTTGGAGAAAGTCGCCCCGAACTAGCGTGGCATGTCCTAAAGGGGGTTGTGCCCGGGTGTTGGACATGGGCTTCCTTCAATACCAGGTTCGGGCCACCCGAAGCCACGTGGCACGCCCCTGGAGAGGGCGTGCCCGGGGACTTGCGGGGAGGCCACGCCTCGCATAAGATGGTTTGGGCACCGAGCGACCACGTGGCTTTCCCGAGGGGTATGGCCCGGGCGTTACTCGGGGGCTCGCCTCCTATAGAGCTAGGGTTCGGGGACGCCCGGACCCCCGACGTCACTCACCCACAGTTCCTGTTAGAGGTGCGGGGAGCAAAGCCAACCACCAACCACCGCATTCAATGCCCTTTGATAGAGAGGAAGGTCTGACACCTGCCCGCATCGCATTTATTGCGATGTGAAGCGCGGCTGTCAGCCCCTCATCATCACCCACCTTTTGCCCGTTCCGAGGGGAAGAGAATGGGAGAAAGTCTTCGGTATGTGACCGTGAGTCAACAGCAGTCGCATGCGCCTGCCCCGCGCCATGCCCGGTCACCGTCGCATTTAATACGTTGGACGGCTGCGTGGGAGAGAGGCATCACACACCTCATCAGCAGCATGATGACCACGCCGCCTGCTACTTCACCAATTCCCGCAGCAGGAGCAAGACATGGCCCTTGACAAGACAAAGCATTAGCTGCTCCCACAATATTAGCAGTAGAGTTGAAAATGTAAGACCATTGTGGTGTCCCCTTGAACTATAAAAGGAGGTCCTGGTCCTTCGTAGAAAGGAGGCCGGGGGGACTGAAGAAACCCAGATATCACCTCAACCACCAGCTCTAGCACAACCAGTGAGAGAACTCCACCTTGTAATTCATCCTTCACCATATAGTGCAAGAACAGGAGTAGGATATTACGCTTCCCTGGCGACCCAAACCTGTATAAATCTCTGTATCTTGTGTGCATAGCGGGAATTTTCCTTCCTGCCCACCTTCCTCTTCCCCTCAACTCAGGCCTTGGCGATTCCGCACCCCTGTGCCGAACCAAAAGGGGTTCCCCGGACCCCCGCGTGTCGTACACACGCATCGACAATAACCATCGTCTCCTTCCTTCCGTTTGCATTTGAAGTGTTGTTTCTATTTTTTTACTACTTACAAATTATATTTAAAATTATGCTTCATTAGAAAGTCTCATGAACCAGCTCGGCTAGGCTAAGTTTTTTTTTTAACTCGTGTCCCTAACCGAGCCTAGCCAGATCAAGCCTATCTTCTTGCAAGCCTTGATGGGTTAAGGTTCAGTCAGACTCGTTTCCACCCTTAGCGACGGATTGGCTGCTGGAGAGGAGACGGTCGAGGATGGTGCGGTCGAGGGAGTCCTCAGTGACATGTGAGTGGTAGAATTGTAGGATCTTCACGTAACTTCAATGACGATCGAGATGACATTGCAGTGGCCGATGAATTCGTATACTTCAGTTTTTTTTCATGATATGATTCGATTTCGATGACATCCTCGCACATATTTGTGTCTTAAAGGAGGGCTAGAGTAAACTAAGTCCGTGCCAAGGCAAGCACGGACGAAGGTGTCAATATGTTTGTTTGGAAGCGATGGAAGGTGTTATTAGGCTCTTCAACTAGATGAATGAACCAAAGGACATTATCACAATTTAAGCATTTTCAGAATTCTTAAGTAGGTAAAGATATTCTTTCAATGGATCTATGATACTCGCTTTCGCTATGTACTTAGATTTATGTTTCAGAAAATGTTCATTTATGTCTTTCTACTGGTAACCTGTCTTTGCATATCATTCCTTCATGTAAAAGGCCCCAGGCAACAGCGTACATACAGCAAAAGCATGGCTGATGATGCTGTCGGCTGTTGCTTTACTGTTCGGCAAAGGCAGGCAAAAGCCATTATGCGCCACTGGGCCGTGCTGGGCCGCATGGTACACAAGGCAAGACGCAGGAGTGCCGTCGGATTGTTTAAACGGCAGATATCACACCACACGAACTGCACGACCCGTGACTCCGTGAGTGACGTTCAATCCAAGAGGTTAGAGGTCAGAGAGGATCCGTTTCCCAGGCGCCAACAACATCTCTGATTTCTACTGTTGGCGAAATGGGCCTGGCCCAACCGTGCCTCGCCTCGAGGAGTCGAGGATCTCCCCGTCCGTCCCCCTCGGCGGTTCGGCGTCGACTCCCGTAGTTCCGTCTCGTCTCCACGCTCGCCCGCCCGCCGCCTGCGCCGATCTCCGTCCCGCCGAGCAGGGGCGCCGCCGTCCTGCTGCTTCCGCCGCGTCCTGGTGAGCACCCGCCCCCAACGCGCATCCTCTTTCGCTTCTCTCCCTAACAACCCGCTTTTCCCCTCGAATTTGCGTAAACCCTAGCTTTTCTTCTAGATCTGGAAGCTTTCCTCCTAATTTGCTGTCCTTGATATGGATAGCAGTTTGTTTGTTTCTCCAAAAGTTTGAGGGGTTCAGTTGAACCTGAACCCCCATGTCGCACGTTAGATCCGCTCCCTGTTGTGTGATAGCTTTGTGCTCGTTTCTCCCATTTGGGCCCATCAGTCTGACCAGAAGAGTGATGGGGTTTAACATGAGTTCAGTGCATTTGGCTAGTGTTAGTCCGAGGTCCGGTTTTCCTTCTGCAAATGATACTTGTAGAGGTTATTTCGACATGTAGTGTCAGGAATTTGGTATCGTCACAGGCTGTACAAGCTTGCATGTGGTCAATTAGCTCTGTTGGAGTGTTGGTTATAGGGGTTGTTAATGTTGCATTGTGAGTCTGTGACTATGATCAGTGGTTTTGAGCACTTGTTGAAATGTGTGTGAGCAAATGTTTTGGACAATCCGTAGGGAGTTCAAAACATATCCTAGCGTTCATGGATAACAACCTTATTTCACCGTTTTGATCTCTCTTTTCTTGTAATACCTGTTCCTGAAAAAAATTAAGACCTTCTGTCTCATGTATTTTATGTATTTCACAGTTGGTATACAATTTTTGTGAATATGCCGCAATACACGAGATAGTTATCTACAAGGTATTGGAAAGATGGCATCAAAAGGTCCTCGGTCAAAGCTAGATCATGAGACAAGAGCCCGACGTCAGAAGGTTAGCTTTTTAGCATTGGTATTTATTTTTAGCAGCTGCATTTCATTGTTGTACCTTTTCTCGTATCTTCACACACATTTTACTTAGTATTTCATGTTTGCATAATGCTGCTTTTAATTGTGTGTGTCATGCCTAGTCAGAGAAGGAAAAGGAACAAAGAATGTCATGTTCTTTTGTACTGTATATATGTAAATCCATTTTCACTTTCTTTACATTGTCTGAAGATTTGTCCCATCTGTGCAGGCTCTTGAAGCCCCAAGGGAGCCTCGAAGGCCAAAAACTCACTGGGACCATCTTCTTGGGGAAATGACTTGGCTTGCAAAGGTTACTTGTTACAAGTACATTTGACAGATCACGATCCTTCCCTCATTGAGTGAAGTTGCATGATTGTATAATGAAGATATACTAATTCTACTCCCTTGGATTGGTGGGTAAACATCTTGCAGGAGTTTGATTCTGAGAGAAAATGGAAGCTGTCCATGGCTAAAAAGATTGCCCAAAGGGCCAATAAGGGTGTAGTTGACCAAGCAACAAAGGACGAGAGAAAACAGAAGGTTTGCTTAATTTTTTTTAGTAATTACACAAATTAGTTTGACTGCACAAAGGCTGGCCAACATCGCAGAAATTTATGCCTCTTGAGCAGAGGCTTTATTGAACCATGTTCAGGCACTGATGCTGTTTGTGTCCATATGTGGATGCTGAGGAGTAGCTCATCCACTTCTAGCTGTCTTACTATGCTTTTGGCCCATGTTGAAGGCTATTAGCAGCTTTATATACTTAAAAAGTAAATTAAATAAACTGTAGCAGAGGAGAAAGTTAACTGTATGTTCGGAAGGTGACTGGAAAGCTGGACTGCAATCTATTGCTGGCAATGGCCCACATCGCCACATCCGCATGCTTCCTGTTTGTTCTTTATGATTGATGTGCGCCTTAGTTTCTCCTCACTGCAGCACATAGGGACCTGAACTGATTATCCTTCATTTATTATCATGACCTGGCTTTAACCTGCCGAGAATAAAGAATGAAGAACCATAGCTAATTGATTGCTAATCCTAAATTTGATGATCAATAAAGATCAGGTGAACAAATTGAACCTAGAATATCTTAAATTTACAGACTCTGTATATTTTGGCAGAAATTAATGATCAGGTATATTTAATTACTACACCCAGAGCTTATTCATAACAGCACATTGAATTGAACTTTGATGATGAGAAGTTTAAAAGTTAAAACCAAGGAGTGGTCCTTCCCCTAATTTGTTCTTTTGACGGCCAGTAGCTAATAGCTATATAGCCAGCACATTGGGTCACATACTCAATGAACATAGACTATGCCCGTATAACAAATCAGCATTTGTGGGTTTTATCTTTATGTCGGTTGCCCTTTTTATAGGAGGAAGAAGTTCGCCTGAGAAAAGTTGCCGTAAATATTTCGAAGGACGTGAAGAAGTTTTGGACCAAAATAGAGAAGCTGGCAAGTTCATTATGGCTTACGATGCCTTTTAGCATGCCACATTTTCCCAATATACTGAATCATGTCATTAATATTTGGATTGATGCAGGTTTTTTATAAGAACCATCTGGAGCTCGAGGAAAGGAAAAAAAAGGCCCTAGATAAGCAACTTGATTTCCTTTTAGGACAGACTGAAAGGTAGTACCATCTATTATTGGTTTTCTTTTTTTTTTATGGATTCTTTTTTTACCTTTTTAGTAAGCTGGCTGCTGCATGCTAACTTTCTGTTATTTCGTGCGAACATATCCAGATATTCAACAATGCTGGCAGAAAACCTTGTGGATGCGTCCTCACTTCAAAATCAAGAAAATGTTTCCACACAGACAAATCAAATATCCCAGCAGGAACCAGCACAAGAGAACATAGATGCGTCAATTCCTAGTGATGTTGGTCTGTAACTTTATGAAATGTTCTGTATACCTCAGAAATTTTGTTTGTCCTTTTCCTTTAGCCTTTAACAGTATGTTTTTACAGATAATGTGGAAATTGATGATGATTACAACAGCTCCTTGGGTGAAGAGCCAGTAAGCTACTATTTTGATTTTATGATTCTTCTTTCTTTTGTTCGTAGCTAGGACTAAAACTTATAGGTTTCTACTGATACTGTTATTGGCACCAACCGTTATTGCTGTGAATAATATTTCGTCACGCCATATGGTTAAGTGTTACATTTTTGTAAGCTGCGTACCAATGCAGTGAATTTTCCTGTCCAGAAAAGATACAAAAGGAAAACATCTTTCATTTCTCAGGACATTGAATTACTCTTCTGTGTTTTGTGCTGCAGGAAGATGATGAACACACGATTGACGAGGATGAAGCTCAAATTACGGAGGCTGAGCGAAACGAGGAATTGGCTGCTTTGCAGGCAGAAGCTGATCTACCACTGGAAGTTATTCTCAAGTTGTACACGAAAACTAAAGGTGATCCCCAATAAAACAGTTCTCTTTTGCTATCTTCCACATATAGGAGGAAGCAATTCTGTGTTTCATTTTGCTCTCAATTGATAATTTGATCAGTTCAAGCATTCTCAGTTAGCAGGGAAAGCAGTCCAGATAGCAAAGATGTTTTTAGTGACTCAGATTCGAAGAGTTTGATTAAAGGTATATTTCCACTTATTCAGACACCTTCATGGTATTCGGAATCTAAACTACTTGACTCCTTTGTGGCATTTCATTTGATTGATGTTGTGTATGATTACTTCCAGATTCTTTGAACCAAGCTAATGGACGCAATGATGAATCTGATCATACTTCAAATGATGAAGGCATTTCTTCTGAGGAAGAGGATGATTACCGCTCGTACTCTGAGTTTGTGAAAAAGAACAACACTGTAAGCTTTCTTTCTTTGTTTCATTTGGCTTATGCTTGTGCAACTTATAATGGAGACTGTGTGCGTCTGTTTTCAGGGGAAATGCAATGGCAATATATCATCTGTTGATGCAAAGGTACAATTTTATTTACTGTTCTGGGATTTGTCTTTGTTCCAATGCCATTTTGTTTATTTCACTCAAAACTCTCAGAAAGAGCAACTGTCCACTGCCTACTAACTAGATAATGAACCATCTTAAATATTGGAAAGTACGAACAAGCAATCCGTGGGGGTGGGAGAAAAATGATTTTAATTTCAATTTACTGTCAATCCCTTTTATTTTGCTGCCTACTCCAACGAATGTTTGTAAATAAGATAATCAACAGGATTGGACCTTGCTTACCCCTATGAAATGGTACAGCATAACTGCTCTAGCCTCTCCTCTGGCCTCCACTCCAGCTAAGTTGCAATATCTGCACTCTGGTTTCTTGTGAGACTACAGTACCAAATGAAATGGATGGGCATATAGTTATATGTGGGTGAATGAACCAAGTAGGCAAGCTTTGTCAAGAACAACTCTTTTTAGGAAAATAAAGTATGTTAAAGTTAATGTGAATTAGAATTTTCGAACACAATGCCTATTTATTCTTCATGGGTTTTGGTAATGTTTCCTTTGGATTCTCACCACCAATCAATAGTCATTTGCCCCTCCTATCTTGGCAGCATATGGTTCTGTGGTAACACTAATGTAGACAACTGTTGTGTACCTACCATTTTCAGGACGATGAAGATTATGTTGCTAATGATGAAGGAAAGGTAGTGTGAACATCTTCATCTGCTTTTCTCACTGGCTTCATGTTCCTTATGTATTCTGCATCTTATATGTTGCATTGATGTTATTTAAAACTAGAAACATCAATTCACGGATTAGTTATCATTTACATCGTCTCAGTATGTCTCATTCTTTGTGTAGTTCTTTCTTTACAGTTGATGATGAGACTAGAAACATCAACTCATCCTTTTTTTTTTTTGACAGGATGATGAGGCTACGTTGTCTGAAGAGGAAGAGTTGGCAAAGAAAGAAGATCCTGATCCTCTAGATGAGGTGACTAAGCATTGATCAGCATTATCAGTAAATTTCACATTTCCATGTTTAGCTGAGCTCCTGATTTTGTCGCCGGTAGAATAAACTTGCCAATAGAACATACTATCGATTTATTATCTGTGCTATCACAATTTAATTAAGTTTAATGTTTTAATCAGAAGTATCTTGGTACAACTAGATAGTAATTTCATGGTTTCTGATTTAAGCTATACTTTCGGTGATACAGAAGACCTGCTGTAGGATGGGCAACATTGAAAGTATTCAGCATTCCAGTTCAACATTCGAGTGTATATACTTAATTGAGCCTAGGATTGATAAAAACTAACTTCTTATTTAGACTATGATTGATATGAAAGTGTGTCTGCTCTAGTACTAATACTATAATACTAATTCTAAAACTAATAGTAATGGCATACTAGTGGCACCATTGCACAATACATATTTCTTTTTAGTTCTTCTAACTCTGTATTGCTGGTATTGTTTTTTCGATTTGTAGATTAAGTTACTGCAGAAAGAGAGTGAAATCCCACTGGAAGAACTTCTTGCGAGGTACCAGAAGGTATCTGCCAACTTTCTATTTCTTTCTTCAATTACTCTTTTACTGTGGTCCATTTGTAATGCCTTCTTTTATGTTTAGGATGGCTATGCAGACGATGACACAACAGAACTGGAAAATTCACCAGCACTATCAGTTGAGGATGTTAATGCCAATATGTCTGTGGATGATGAGCCTGCAGAGATTGTGGAGGTGAACAAGGATCTTTCTGCAGATACCGTGAAAGTGACCAGAGATCAATCTGCAGAGACTGTGAAAATAAATAGAGATCACTCTGCAGAGATTGTGGAGTTGAACAATGACACATTGGAAGATCATGAAACCACAGAAATGCTGGGCCCTGAGCATGGGAGTGGTACTCTTCCACAACTAGAAACATCAGAGCCTATTGTGCAGGAAAGCACTGTTAAAGAGGGCAAGGTAAATGATGGTGAAGCGATGGCCAATGGAGATAATAGCGACAATGTAATTGCTGATGCTGCAGCTGCTGCAAGATCAGCACAACCGACTGGTAACACTTTCTCAACAACAAATGTGCGAACAAAATTCCCTTTCCTTCTTAAGCATTCTCTTCGAGAATACCAGCACATTGGACTGGATTGGCTGGTTGCTATGTACGAAAAGAGGTTGAATGGAATTCTAGCCGATGAAATGGGTTTGGGGAAGACGATCATGACCATCTCCCTTCTAGCACACCTTGCATGTGAGAAGGGGATATGGGGTCCACATCTTATTGTGGTACCAACCAGTGTTATGCTAAATTGGGAGACTGAATTTCTCAAATGGTGTCCTGCGTTTAAAATACTAACTTATTTTGGAAGTGCAAAGGAGAGAAAACAGAAACGTCAGGGTTGGATGAAACCAAATTACTTCCATGTGTGCATCACAACATACAGGCTTGTGTGTCAGGACTCCAAAGTATTTAAGCGAAAAAAGTGGAAGTATCTTATTCTTGATGAGGCTCATCTGATTAAGAATTGGAAATCACAAAGATGGCAGACTTTACTGAATTTTAATTCGAAGCGACGCATTCTTTTAACAGGAACTCCTTTGCAAAATGACCTTATGGAACTTTGGTCTCTCATGCACTTTTTGATGCCCCATGTATTTCAGTCACATCAAGAGTTCAAGGACTGGTTCTGCAATCCAATTTCAGGTATGGTAGAGGGCCAAGACAAGGTCAACAAAGAAGTTATAGATCGGTTGCACAATGTCCTTCGTCCATTTATACTTCGTAGATTGAAACGGGATGTGGAGAAACAGTTGCCACAGAAGCATGAGCATGTCATATATTGCCGACTTTCCAGAAGGCAAAGGAACTTGTATGAAGATTTCATTGCAAGCTCAGAGACACAGGCAACATTGGCGAGTGGAAATTATTTTGGCATGATTAGCATCATTATGCAACTTAGAAAGGTCTGTAACCATCCAGATCTTTTTGAAGGCCGTCCAATTATCAGCTCTTTTGACATGGCAGGGATCAACATGCAGATCAGCTCTTCTGTTAGCATGGCCCTTGACAAAGGCCCATTTTCTCAGGTTGACCTGTCAGATATGAATTTTGTATTTACTCAAAATGAATTCAGTATGACTTCTTGGGAGGTAGATGAGGTTGCGGCCATTCTTTCTCCATGCATATCTGTCAGGGGCTCTGGTCTGGATATTTCTCACTCTAGTAATAATAGTCGAAGCAATGTGGCAAATATCTTTGAAGAAATTCGGAATTCTCTGTGGGAGGAGAGAATAAAAGAAGCTAAGGAAAGAGCAGCTTCCATTGCATGGTGGAACAGGGTAAGATGCCAGAAGAGGCCTGTTTACGGCACAAATATTAGGGATATTTTGACCATAAAGCATCCTGTATATGATGTTTTTGAGAAGAAGAACAACCCTTTGTGCCACATGGAATTTTCGTCAGGTCTAGCAAATCTTGTTCTTTCATCAGTGGAACGCTTCAAGAAAATGCTCGATTTTATTGAGTCATTTACTTTTGCAATTCCTGCTGCACGAGCGCCTACACCTTTTTTCTGGTGCAACAAAGGGAAGTCTCCTGTTCTTATTGAACCAGCATACAGAGAAAAATGCATGAACGAATTTTCTCCTGCTTTCTCTCCTATAAGGCCTGCGATTGTTCGCCGTCAAGTGTACTTCCCTGACAGGCGGTTGATCCAGTTTGACTGTGGGAAGTTGCAGGAACTTGCTATTTTGTTGAGGCGTTTGAAGTCAGAAGGACACAGAGCCTTGATATTTACTCAGATGACTAAGATGCTTGATATACTTGAAGAGTTCATTAATCTCTATGGGTATACATATTTGCGGTTAGATGGATCAACCCAGCCAGAAGAGAGGCAGACACTGATGCAGAGGTTTAATACAAACCCAAAATTTTTTCTTTTTATTTTATCCACTCGTAGTGGTGGTGTAGGAATAAACCTAGTAGGTGCAGACACTGTCATTTTCTATGATAGTGACTGGAATCCTGCAATGGACCAACAAGCCCAAGACAGATGCCACAGGATAGGTCAAACTCGTGAAGTTCACATCTATAGACTGATCAGTGAGAGCACTATAGAGGAGAATATACTCAAGAAAGCCAATCAGAAGCGAGCTCTTGATGATCTAGTGATACAACGCGGTAGCTACAATACAGAGTTCTTCAAGAAGCTTGATCCTATGGAATTCTTTTCTGGGCACTCATCACTTCAAGCAGAGAATCAGCAGAAGGATTGTTCTCTGTCTGCTGGACCCTCAAACGGGACTAGTTTGGCACTGTCAAATGTAGATGTTGAAGCAGCTATTAGACAGGCAGAAGATGAAGCTGACTATATGGCTCTCAAGAAGCTGGAGCAGGAAGAAGCTGTGGACAATCAAGAGTTCAGTGAGGAGGCTGCTGGAAGACTTGAGGATGATGATATTGTAAATGAGGATGATGCTAAACCTGACGAACACACCAATGAAGAGCATAAATATCAGTGTTCTGATTTGGACAAGGAGAAATCAGTTGCTTTATCCATGAATCAATTAGATGAAGAAAAGGCTATAACTTTGGCTGGAGGGGATGGAGATATTGACATGCTTGCTGATGTTAAGCAGATGGCCGCTGCAGCTGCTGCAGCAGGTCAAGCAAGTTCATCTTTTGAAAATCAGCTCCGGCCAATTGATAGATATGCTATGCGGTTTTTGGAACTTTGGGATCCAATAATCGATAAAGCTGCGATAAACTATCAGGTCAATGTTGAAGAGGAAGAATGGGAACTTGAACGCATTGAGAAACTCAAAGAAGATTTAGAAGCAGAAATTGATGAAGATCAGGAACCACTTTCTTATGAGAGTAAGTGTTTTTATGTTTGTGTTTACCCATGGCCCATGGCACTTTCGAAAATCTTTTCATGTCATATTTGATTGCTTCAACTTAGTTTGAGGTAGTTCTCTTTGCTATATATCCAGCTCCCCTTGTATTATGCTTTGGTATTTTGACACATCATTTTAACTGCAGCATGGGATGTTGATTTTGCTACTACAGCATATCGGCAACATGTTGAGGCTCTAGCTCAAAAACAGGTTAGTTCATACTTCAGATTCTTGTGTTTTCTCCTTGTGGCTAGTTAGTAATTATGACACTTGATGTAATACCCACAGTTGTTGGAGGAACAAGAAAAACAAGCTCGTGAAGCGGCAAAAGAGTTGGAGGAAAAGAATGATAATATGAGGTATAATGAGAAATTGTGCTTTCACTTCTTTGTTGCCCATTTGCTTTTGGCTCTTAATGGGTGGATACATGTTTTGAGGTTTTCTCCCATCCTTCACCATAATTTCAGTGGTGTAAAGAATTTAAACCGGTTGAACTAAGCAGAACAAAAATGAATGGTTGACAATGGCAAGATTTTTTCTGGTTGGTTTTTAGATAATCAGTAATCCGGCCTTTACTTTGACAGAAACTACAACCGCTCATTACGAAGTACTTAACTGAACCAAATGTGAATGTACAAACTAATGAAAGATGACGAAAAAACACTCTTAGATCACACCAACCGGGCAATCAGTCAGAAGGAGATACATCACAATTAGGAAGCTATCCTATTACTAAATCTCCATCCAAAGTTGGCGAAGATATGGTCATTAGACCTGTAGTGTTAACTCAAGAATATACACAAAGACGAATTTCCCTACTCTTATTCATGAGATTAGCTTTGCACTCTTTTTATGGAGGTAGTGCTCAAGTGGTGTTTTGTGCTGTTTTCTCCTCAAGGATGGAAGAGAACCTCTCCCTCTCTCTCTTTTTTTGGGGCTGTGTTTTGCTTCTTTAGTGCACATTTGTGGAGTTAGCATTGTGGTTGCTTTTTATTTCTAATTAGTTTAAGATGTGGCCATATGCTTTTCGTCTATTTACTATATCCTTAAACCGATAACTTTTGTCAATCTTTGACAGTGCTCAACGCAAAAAGTCAAAAAAGAACAAGAAGAAGGCAGCGAAGTTTAAATCTTTGAAGAAAGGGCGTTTATCATCTGAGTCAGAGGTTATGGTTGATGAAACATCTGTAGATACTATGAGTATTGATGACAATGCTCCCTCACCAGAGTTTATGAGTGATGAATCGGCACACCATTATTCTAACAAGCGTAAACGGATAATGCCAACCAATGAGGAAGAGAACAGCAATAACAGAAGCCTGAAGAAACTCAAGAAAGCCCCTAAATCGAGTTTCATTTCAGAGGCCTTATCACCTAAGCATTTTCTTGAAGGCAAGCAGCTTAAGTTGAAAGATGAACTTAATGATTCTGATCCAAAATCAGGGACAAAAACCAAAAGTGATGGTCGAATTTCCATCCCACACATGCCAGTAAAACGTGTCATGGTGATCAAGCCTGAGAGATTGAAGAAGAAGGGTCTGTGGTCTCGAGATTGTGCTTCAGACTCGTGGACAACTGTGGAAGATGCTGTTCTTTGTGCAACTGTAAATGAGTATGGTCCTAATTGGGAACTGGCTAGTGACTCTCTTCATTCTATACCAGGTGGTGCATTTTATAGAGGAAGATACCGTCATCCTGTGCATTGCTGTGAGAGATTCCGGGAATTAGTCTGCAAGCACATCTTATCAGCAACAGACAATTCAAACAGTGAGAAGGTTCCTTCTGGGACTGGGAAGGCTATCTTGAAAGTATCTGAGGTCAGTTAACTCATGCTATCTAGTTAGTGGGCCAGTTCTTATTATGCTGAAAACTTTAAGTTTCTGTATATTAACATTTTTACCATGGTTACTTCTGTTCTCATTTCTCACTCACTAAAATAAGTCTGACATGACTAAAATTCGAAATATGTCTGAGAAGACTCCAGGACATGCCAAGACTAGCTCAAGCATTAAAGCGCTAAATGAAAGGGATTTCGAGTAGAATATCACTCTTAACTCGTAAATATCTGTTTTTAGAAGCTTAATGCCATTGAATCTCTTTGCTAGTAATTACTAATGTTGAACCGCTCTCATGCTGGGGTCAGTCTGTCTGACTAATAAGCAAGTCAGTATACCTCTTCCAACTTCCAAACAGCAATCTGATCATGTGGATATATGAATGATAAGTTCAATACAATATTTCTGTTTTGCTCCAAATGTTTGTTGGCTATAGTGTGCATGTTTATATTCAACTTATTGTGTGCACAATTTGATGATTTTCTGTGACTTTCTCTTCCAGGATCAAACTCAGATGTTACTCAATGTAATAAGCGAACTTCCTGACAATGAATTGCTTCTCCAGAAACATTTCATGGCTGTCCTTTCATCTGTTTGGCGATCAAAGTCTTCCCATGAGTTCCGATGTGTTATAAGTTCTAGTACACTCCATAGGCCTGGTAGATTCAGTGAGAACTGGCCCATGACAAACTTCAGACCAAACCCTAATCTAGTAAGGACAGCCCTCACAGATGCTCAGGTTCAATGTCCAAGAATGGTAGTTCCAACAAGCAATCATGATTCCCACAGTAACTATTTGGAATTGGAATTGGATTTCTTGATAGATCAACATGATTATGAGGCGGACTTTCCATCTGCAGTTAATGTGTCCATATTAGAACCGGAATCTCAAAAACATGTTATGGAACCAGTTGAACAAACAATAATGTCCACACATTCTTATAGGCATGCTGAAAACCGATTCAGGTAATTGTTGACACAGCTATACATTGTCATTTTGATGCTAGTGGCTATTACCACTTATTTGGACCGCAAAAGTCCTCTTCATGATCATACAGTTCTGCTTTATTTTTTATTTGCTTCTGATCTTCCTGTTATTTAGCCTGGCTCCGTGACATGAACTGATATTAACGTGTCCCTACTTTCATTGACACAGGATGGTATCAGAAACTTGTTTTGAAGGGGAAGGCTCTCATTGGGCCTCATCTGCTTTCCACACATGTGATGCTGGTCGGCATAAATCTGGTCCGAAGTCCTTAGGAAAGCACAAAGCATCATCAGAATCTGGAAGGCCTCCCAAGTCCAAAATTCACAGGACTACTGAACCACAGGAAGGACCAGTTACAAATAATTTTCATAGGATTCCGGGGCAGCTTCTGCATAGCTCACCTGAGTTCCACATTACCAAATCCCTATCTGACTTAGGCATAAGTGATTCTGAATTCACCTACTTTGAGGATCTTCCTCAAGAAGCTGCCACAGAGTTTGTTCCTTACCAATATGACTCTGATGTCCTTTCTGGTATTGAGGAGTTGGATCCTCTTTCAGATTTCACAGACATCGGATGAGAACCAATGAGATATTGCTCTGGATGGCATGCCCTTTCTTTCAAAGAGGACATAAGATCGTCAACGGCAGGAGCCGAAGGAAACAGATCGAGTCGCTCGGCCACACATAGACCTGACGTAATCATGCTGCTTGATGGCGATTGGTGGGAGCGAAGCTGTTTGCTTGATGTGGTCACATTGACCTACAAGCTTGGAGGGTTGGTTTGCACTAATGGAGGCATTGGGTACTTTCTATACATGTATGTATATTGGTAGTCTAGGATCTTAGGATGTACGCCGTAGAAATGTATTCCCTCATTTATGTTAAGGGAAGACTTTGTAACTTGGAAATTTTGTTTAGCAGATGCCAACAGAGAAGGGGAAAGGGGAGGCCCTCGTCATCACCCAATCATCATTTCTCGTGTGTTGCTCTTTGGCCGTTTAATCCAGCCGTTTGGCTACCAGTTGCCTGTTGACACTGAAAAATGTTCAGATGTGTTTACTTCGCGGTGGCTGTCCTCTTGGTCAATCGCAATCAGGAGTCTGATCCAGAAATGGACTCTCGAGGATAAATCCCTCGTGAGTCGTGAGAAACCGGCATTCCAATCTAACTGCAGTAAAATTAATGTGTTGTTTGGTTGGCATCCAAGAGGGGTAAGACCACCAATTGGTACATATGCATACGAAGTTACTGACCAGCAACCTGTAAGCGTATTGCATAAATTGTTTGGTGCCAGTGTGGCTGTAATGTCGGAATTCTGCATAGACTAGAGCATGTGTCTCTCCACATTTGACATCACTAACCAGCAACATGCAAGGGTGTAAACGACATTTTCCCTGGATAAAACAAATTACTTCATTCATTATTACAAGCCACGGTATGATAGTGATAAAATTTGAAACGCATTTTATAGGGAGCACCCTTTTTTTCCATTTTTTTAATCTGAAATGTGCGTGTTATGAATTTTTTGTCGATAACTTTAAGGCCCCTTTGAAACGGAGTAATGAAGAAATACGGGAATATAAAAAACATAGGATTTTTTTATGAATGCATGTCTAAAATAAAGGATTACAATATACAAAACATACCAGAATGATCGTATGTTTGGACCACATGAAAAACATATGAATTGTGTGGGAAAGATAGACTCAAATAAAACTTTCCAAAGGAATTTTATAGTATTTGGGAAACTCTACTCCTTTGTTTTAAAGGTTCACACAAGACAAATTTTCATAGGATTCAAATCATTCAAATTTTCTATGATTTTCGTACAAATCAAAGGACCTTAAATATCTGGATTGCCAACACATTTTCTAAAAAAAAAAAATAGTACTGTACTATTTTTTTTCATATGGAGTAGTTTTTTTGGGGCAAAGAACAGGATAAGGCAAACCTCGTCTAAACCCACCCACCCTTCCCGTTCGCTTGCTCGGCGGCCTAACCCGACCGCTCCTCCCATGGCCGCCGCCAACCCCACCGCACCCGCTCTCACCGCGCGCTCTCTCCGGCCGCCGCTCTCGTCGTTCGCCTCCATCTCCCACTGGCGCGCGCAGCCGGCGCCTCTCGTGTCCAGCAGCCGCCCATCGTCCTCGTCGCTGGTGGTGCGCGCGGCGTGGACGCGGCGGTCGCGGAAGGAGGCGGAGGAGAGGCCGAACCGCAAGTCGTGGAAGCAGCGCACGGACATGTACATGCGGCCCTTCCTCCTCAACGTCTTCTTCTCCAAGCGGTTCGTCCACGCCAAGGTCGTGCACAGGGGCACCAGCAAGGTCATCTCCGTGGCCAGCACCAACGCCAAGGACCTCAGGACCACGCTGCCCTCCCTCGTCGACGAGGACGCGTGCAGGACCATCGGCCGCCTCATCGCCGAGCGGTCCATGGACGCCGACGTCTTCGCCATGTCGTACGAGCCCAAGAAGAATGAGAGGGTCGAGGGGAAGCTCGGCATCGTCATCGACACCATTAAGGAGCACGGCATTATATTTGTCTAGGCAAGTTCAGATTATCGCGTTGATAATAATCGAGTAGTTTTGCCTTTTCATATTGGCCTCGCGATGTTAATCTGCTTGTAAAATTGCTTGTTTTTTCCTTTTGAATTGGTTATGGTTTACACGGAATGGAATATGTGGGAATGGTAGGGGTAGGGCCTCAATTCCATCTGACCATCTCAACGCAGACTTACTGAGTTGAGGAATTTATCAGCTAGCTGCGATCTTAAAATGTAGAACAAATCTGTTGAGATGATAATTCAGGCGTGGATCTCATCATTTGACCAAATATCATAGTAGTAATAAGCTGCTCAAAACCCTTTACCCTTGACAGTATTTTGGTGAGATAACCATTAAGTTTTATTGCATAGTGTTGATTATTGGTATTGTTCACAAGTATAAGAACTGAGAAGGTTTTCAAGGGGATTAGAGCGTGAGCCTAGCCCCAATTTATCATACACGTCTCAATAGGATAGCCTTGATCTCTTGCTAATTATCAGGTATCTGATGAATGACTTCCAGGTGTTGTATTTTTCATGTTCTTCAAACAATAACTGAATGTTTCCGCCAGATGTTGCGAGGTTTATTTCATGGTAGCTATGTTCATCTGTTGGATAGCTGAAGTCTGTTGTCCCACCATGTTCATCAAAAATAATATCTGGAAGTGGATAAATCAATTTAGCCCAGTCACATGTTCAAAGCAAAGGTAAGGAACTAAGGACTCAGATTTTCACTACTTGTAGCCCTGCACTTAAATGGAACAGTAAAACGATACTCACATTCTTTACTGGTTCTCAAACTATTCTCCTTTCCTAGGTTCAATATTATCTTGTCATACTTGCAATGCACAGAAACCATCCTTATATGGACCTTCCCTATATGAATTCACCAAATGAATGTGTTTTTTCCTGCATGCATCTTTTATTCCTGGAAAATGAAGTAATCTAATTGAATGAAGTATTTCACTGGTGAGGCATATACCATCAGGTGTTCGAATAGGAAGTCGGACATTTTTCTGGGTACTCATAAGGTCCTCCAAGGCATAATTACTTATTGTCCTGTTCCGTATCTTAAGGGCATTAGCTCCTTTTAAGCCTGCAGCAAAAAAACCAAGTTTCATGTTAGTAACTTTGTATAGAATATATAGATAAATATGAGTTGGTCCTGTTCTTGGTCTTACAGGTCGCCGCACTGGTAGTCAGCATGAGCAAATCTCCTAGTGCCCTAGTCTCCATGCCCATGTGGATTACTGTTGAAATCTGTTCCCTGCTAGCTCCTGTTAACTTTGCAGCCTCACCACATGAGGCGGCCACCAGTGCTGCGGCAGATGCAATTGCAGCATGCATTTTCTTATGTTCGACTTTCCCTATGTCAGTCATGATAATGTTGTTTACATTGGTTGACTCAGAGTGGCAATTACCAACCATTTGTGCAATTGCTGTAGCGAGTCTTGCAACTGAGAGAGCTGCATGCATCTGAGCTGTCTGGAGCCTTATGTCCTCTCTCTTCCTTCCACATCCCCTGTGTACCATGTTTACTAATTTACTTTTCAAGAATTCTGTCACGCCCCCCATGGTCATCTGCGTATAATGTTATTTGTCAACGCCAAATGAAAAGCTTGCTTTAACATTATAGAGCATTCTATTTTCTTACACAGGTTCTGTGCCTAGTCTTGATTTTCTGATATGCTGTATGAGGAGCATTTCCACTGGAGAGCAGAGTCTTTTGAAATTAAAATCATGCAGTAGGAAAAGAATATCCTGTTAGATCAATTCTCAATTTATATAATCTGCATTTAAGCACTGATATTTCTTTACCCGAATTCCATCCATGGTTTGTTTGATCTCTCGATTGACATTCTGCATGCTGTTCTCCTCATTGTTCCCTTGGTCATCTTTCCCCTGGTCTAATGCACCATTCCCAAAGCACAAACTTGCACTCTACAGAAATTTAGAACACCCACATGGATAGCTCAATTTCTGCAACCTTTCCCATGACAGATCTTATGGGATGAATATTTTACATAAAATGTATCGAATTAAATCCATTCTAACCAGACTGATTTTTTTTTTAAAAAAAATCCCATTTTAGTGTTAGTTTACCATCTCACCCTTCACAGTGAAAAAATAATGCCCCCCCCCTCCCTCCCAAACACAAAAAAAGTAATAAATCTGCTTTGGACGAACTGGGACATTAGGCAGAGCAATCATCACATAAATACCGCTACTTTGATATGCCACTTGCAAAAAGAAATGAAAAACACATGTTTCAACACTAGGTAGTTCTTGTTGTAAGAAATAAACTGAAATGTGTATAGTGAATAATGTTCTGATGATTAAAGCATACCGGTATTATGGAGTGTATATTATATCAAATGAATGAAATATATCTCAAGACTTTATTCAGCTTCTGAATTTTGGTCTTATATGCCCCCAAACAAATAGTACTGTACTGTTCCTTTTGCACTTTTTTAGACTGTAAGCAGTACTTTTACGACAGTTTATATTGAGCACTGAATGATTCTTGAAAAGCTATACATGTGCTCCCTCCGTCCCATAATATAGCAACCTAGGAGGGGATTTGATCCCTTCTAGGGTCCTATATTTTGGGACAGAGGTAGTAGTAGAGTAAGTTTTCTTGGTTAAGTACATTCACAGATAGCAGTTGAAAAATGTCAGAGGAAGACAGGTTCGGGGATCCAGGTAGAAGTAGTGCACTCTGTTGACTGTCCTCTGGTCCCTCTAGCTTGTGACAATTGGCAAATTCTGGGATTTTATTGTATGATTCGAGGCTTCTTTGCTGGCTTGATCTTCCTTGCCATCGATCCTGCCATGAAGCATGATTAATCATTTACATTTAATCAGTAAATTGCGTACCTTGGTGCTTATATTTCTTTAAATCTCTGTTTTTATCGACCAAAGAACTAGTCAATAACAGTAACTGGTTCCCGATATTGTCTCTGTATTTCTGTTTGAGAGAGTTGAGCATAACGTTGGAATTAACAAAATGCTCACCCTTGGACCGGACTCTGAATGTGAGAAGCCAATCTTGAAAGGAACTCTTCCAAATTTTACCGTTTGCCCCATCTTCTGACTGCTTGAATTTTCCTTTGAGAGCTCAAAGCTGTGAGCAGAAAATTTTCAAATAATCAGTAAGAATTGCCAGCTTCTGAAAGCTATATGTAGAGTATATTCTATGCGTCCGGTCCAATGCATGACATATTTAAAGAGATGTTCAAAATACAATTGGATGGAGTAATGAGCTTTTATCATTTGAGCCTTGAATTTTCTCCCATCTGTATAATATGGTTGAACTGAACATATGATAATCAAAGAACACATGTATGTTGCTAGATATCAGTCGGATCATTCTTTCGAAAACTTGTATAGAGAAAAAAACATACTTTTCATGATTAAATGCATCAAATTGTAAAACAGACTATGCATGAGGAACAGAACTGTCTTCAAATGAGCCTGATATGTAAATGATAAGTAGGTATGCTTACTCGAAAGGGAAGTCCTGATTGTGAGGTCGTTGCTGCTGATCAGTTCTTATCCCCTTATATATGTTCTAAATGTAGAAGTTGTGTTATTAAAAGAAATGAGGTGAGGTGGAACATACGAATGGTTTTCACTTTGGATTATATTATCATGAGCGCTTGTACTGTCACCTGATTATCCAGCAATATACCTCCATCGGACTTGACAACTATTGACTAATGAAGCTATTATTGACTTAAATTAGTCGTGCTACCTTTTCTTTCAATTATAGAAGACGATGATGAAAGCGCATGTCAGCACCGGGGACTTGAATTGCCGAATATCGAGGGTATATCGTGTCTCTCTCTCACACACACATATTGACTCCTACAAGCATTCACAACTTTTTCATCACAATGATTTTCTTCTATCAGCTACACTTGTCCCATAAGCATTTCCACATTTTTTTCCCCGACTGAAAAGATTATTTGTACATGAGTAATCAACCAATGTGTAACCTATAATGATCGGTCCCTCCCTGCTCGTCGTTGGGATTGATGGAATGTGCATTATCGTAGGCATATGATCTTGTGCCTCATTCTTTATCAACGATGGAGATACATATCCGAGCCTCCGAGGATGTGGGGACCTCATTTCACCATTATTGAAGGGGACCAGGAAGTATTTAAGCATGTTTCTTCAACCAGGTGCTATTAACAAAGTAGTTTTGGGTCTGTTGATCCATGGTTTGGGCACAAATTGTCCCAATACATGGGTCACCACTCACCACTTACATATCATGCAGGAGTTGCAACTTTTTCCTCTGAATTAAACTACGCACTACTGCGTCAGTGTGTACAAATCAAGTGTTGTCTGATGGCCTTTCGGTTACTATCTTGGGAAATTGGAGTTGGGGCTTCGTCGGTTGGTATTTGGATTATAATCCAATGTCAAAATTTAAATTTTCAAAGTCAATTTTGACATTAATTTTAGGGTATTTTCATCATGATTTTTTCTAGATGTCTTTTAAACCATAAACAACACATATACAAAAGTTTCACAAGTAAATTACTATTTAGTAATGAATAAGCAATTTCTGGCCAAAATGGCCAACCGATGAAGCCCTTGGACTGATTCACCGAGCTTCATGTGGTTCAGAGGCTGGCACGCCACTACATCTTCCTAGTTGCAATCGAATCAAATCTTAACATTCTTCCTAGTTGCAATCGAATCAATGCTTTACACTCTTCCTAGTTGCGATTGAATCAAAGCTTCACAGTTGCAGCTCTAAACTCCAATCGACATGTTGGGCACGACTAACCGTGCTGCAATCTTTTTCGTTCCTCCAGAGAACCAATGAACCATCACCACTTGTTTAGTGTCCTGTGGTGCTTGTGCTAGCACACGACTCTTGCTATTTGCCATTAATGATGTATTTTAAAATGCTATTTCTCTAAATGTTTCATATTTTATCATTCAGGCTCACGAAATAATTTTTATTTTGTCACTTTTGACTGCCAACCCATCAAATGAGGTAGAACTCATGTAACCCCTCACCATTCCTCCTCTCCGGCAAGAGATAACATGATGGAAGGGCCACCACGCCACAACGTGGGTGAGCTAGAGCGGGGGTAGTGAGGATGTCATTGCCACCTGCGTCGTTGAGACGGATCTTGGGCGGTAGCTGCTTGACGTGGGGTGGATGAAAACACCGTTGTGGGCTTCTCTAGCTTGGTTTCTAGCTAGTCGAGGACAAGCTCACTGAGAAGCAGGAGATTGATCGATTCTCTCGACTAGGTTTCTGGCTCATTGTGGGAGGACTCGCAGAGGAGCGGGAGATTGAGCAACTGCTCCAGTGGAAGAGGTGGCATAATGGCTCGGGGTAGGAGGACGACATCGACGCCATCACCACAGGCAGATCCACTGTAATTCATGGGTATTCACATGAATACCCATAAAATTTTAAACAAAAACCTAGTATATATAGGGTATAATACATATATACACACATAGTCTAGC
Organism: Leersia perrieri; assembly: GCA_000325765.3. Lineage (NCBI taxonomy): Eukaryota > Viridiplantae > Streptophyta > Magnoliopsida > Poales > Poaceae > Leersia > Leersia perrieri. The sequence continues at coordinate 20,105,225 of CM002480.1, read as the reverse complement.
TATATTTGTGATATTTATACCTGATCAATCTAATTTTGCCCCTTTTCGAGGCACCTCCCTCTCCCTAGTCCCTCTCAAGCTGCCATAGTTTATTCTAATTTGGTTAGACTTTTTATTTATTGACATTGGCAATTGATGAACAGGTTGATCAGACTTAGTTATCTTGGCTTGTTGTATGTCTTCTATTTTCTATGTGCATATAGCAATAGAACTTGACTGTAACTTCACCCACATGGTTGTTTTCTCTCTATATTGTTGTGTACTTGATGCCAATTATCCAACAAAAAGAACGCCTATTCAACCGCCGTAGTTTAGGAAGAAGTTAAAACTACCCTTTGCTATATAAAAATTATCGACATGTGGTATGTAATCACTAAAAGTCTGAATTATTTTAGACACTCTTGACCCCTCAAATCAATGGGTCGAGCTCCCACAAAAACTTCCTTAAAAATGTTTGGTGTCAATTATAGCGAATCATTACACTATATATTTTCTTGTATATATACACATATACGATACAATGTTTATGATGTAATTAATAAAATACTATATCATTCCGTCAACAAGTTTGAATATCCGTCCTACAAATCCTAGCTCCGCCACTGGCCGCCACCACTAATGCCTCGTACTTCATCCGTAGGAGATCTCGCCACCTTCTCACTAGGATCTTAGCCTACACCACTAGTGGCGTTGCTATCTCTACCCGAGAAGTTTTTGTCTCCAATTGCGTCATTGACAGTGGAGTCACCACCACCCCTTACCCATCATCCATCACTGCCACTAACAACCATCCAATGGCCCCAATAGGCCGGCTCATCCATGTCAAATGAAGAAGAGTGAGATGAGATGAGTAGCTGTGTTATTTTCTATCGTGTTTGTTGATTCGACAACTAAAAGTAGCAAAATATAAACAATTTCGTAGGACCAGATGGCAAATTGACAAATCCATTCAAGAGGATGGTATTTGGGAATACGCCATCCAAGAGGATTGCAAATAGTAAGAAACCCTAGTAGGTAGACTTGCACCGGTCTCTTGGCCCATCTCATCGTGAGCCTAAGCTTGTACAATTTTTTCCTAGGTCCAAAACTAGCTTTCATTCTAGTTGGACCACCTGGGACGGACGTTCACCACCCCTAGTTGGCCAGTTTTGTCAATGCTCTAATGGAGGAGGTGGCATAAATGCTTGGGGTAGGATGACAATGTCACCACTGCCACCGCTCCTACTTCCTCATCCATATGATATCTCGCCACTTTCTCACCAGGATCTTAGACTACATCACTAGCGTCGTGGCTATATCTCCACATGAGAAGTCTCTATCTCCACTTGCATCGCCGATGGTAGAATCACCAAAGCCCCCTCCATTCATCACCGCCACTCACAGCCGCCCAATGGTCCCAACAGACCAGCTCATCCACGTCAGACGAAGAAGAGTGAGTGGGGGCAGAAAGGGCCATTTTCTTTATTGTTTGTTGACTCGACAACTAAAAGTGGCAAATTAGAAACAACAAAAATTTGTAGGAAGGGATGGCAAATTAGAAAATCCATTTGATAGGATGATATTTGGACATATACCATCCAAGACTCAAGAGTATGGAAATAGTATGAAACCCTGGCAGGTAGACGTGCACGGGTATCTCGGCCCATCTCAGCGCGAGCCCAAGCTTGTATAATTTTTTCTCTGGTCCAAAACTAGCTTACAATCCAGTTGGGCCACCTGGGACGGAGACGGACGTCCACCACCCCCAGTTCGTCCTGTTTTGCCGATGAATGAGAGCCCACGGGCCGCTTGCACACCTGCACCACGGCCGTTTCACTACGCGCCTCCCGGCGACAAACGCGACGCGATGCCCCCTCCGTCCCGCTCCTGCGCGGGGCACCCGCGACGGCAGCAGCATCGCGACGTCGGTTTGGCACGACAGGTCTGTTCATTTATCGCTTTCACGGCACCCTTGTGAAAAATGGGGAAATGGATAGGAGAGAAAAAGGAGGCGGAGGCGTACATGGAGCTTTCAGGCTTGACCCCGCCAAAGAGGCGGCGGATCATGATGGTTTGATAGTAGTAATCTATATGTAAGAGCACAATCGGTTAAGAAAAATATATAAGTGCTAGATAGGCTGTGTCGTGACGTTTAAGTTAGTATTAAGGAGAAGAGGATAATGTTGCTCTTTCCTGTTGCTGATGCTGATGCCACTGGTAGTATTTCATCATGCAAGTGGCACGCACGGCTACCTGGTCAATCGTTAATCAGCCCCCGTGTGAATTAGATAGGACTGTGACGCGTGGCGTCGGCACGCCACGTACGACAGCCTTGCCGATCGAAATCTCATCTTGAGATGCAACGACGAACCAGCTGACGGTATCTTTAATTTCCTAGCTTGTTTTCGTCGTGAGTGTACAAAGTAACCAGACGCGAGTATTTTAAGCGCAACGATGATGACGCTTCCTTTTTCTCGTCAACGTACTTTGCGACGTGAGTTGGACAACGCAGCTAAATGCTTTATATCACCAAAAAACAATCAAACATACATATAGGAGTAGATCCTAATGAACCCATTAGACCGAGGCGTGTGATACTTTGATTGCTGGCTAAACTGCAAGTAGGTAATTAGTTTGGCATATTTTTATGCAGGATGGATTAACCCAATCTATCTCGACAACGACCACTTCCATGAACAGGTAGAAACCGACGCATCTTTACACTTCTCCCTCCAGAAGGCGAAAGAATTGTCGCCGCTCTGATCTTTCTTCCCACCCGCGACGAAATCAACCGCGCGTTAGCGCTAACTTTTTTTTCCCTCGTGACGCCGCAACCGTTCGTGATTCGACGAAACTGCCGGAGCGCAACATGCAGCGCGCGCGCGCCACGGTCGGTCGCTGCCGCGAGCACAGGAAACCCGGAAATCCGTGGTTCCCTACGAGTGCGACGTGACACGCGCGGTCGCCGCCGCCCGCCCGCGCGTGGATCATCCGCTTGCCTCCTCGCGATGTCTCGCGCGCGAGTCGATCGATCTCCAATTCTCCATCGATCAATCAGCGGAGGAGACGACCCTGTTTCTCTAGACGAAACGAACAGTCAGCCTATCCGTACGTGATCGATCGGCGACGGACTAAAACCAGTCAGTCGTAAGTGCTCGTCTCGATTGATCCCAAGATTTTATTTACGGTCCTTAATTTCTCGAGTGATTATCAGTGTGAAACTGTGAAATGGAAGCTTCTACGGTGTGCTAATTAATTAAGTGCGGTGTAGTGTAAATTGCTGTTACCATAACTTTTGGTGCACTGCATCCGTGTGTTCAATTCCGTATTAAGCCGAGAATGGACAGTACGGCTCTTCTGGAACGCGAGAAAAGTGACTAGCTGATTCGTGTGGTGCATGATGCAGTTCGTGCAATGCGTAAGTTATGAGAGTACGTAGTGGTGCTTGATATCGATTTCACGCCCATCGAATGGATTTTGGTCGGACTTTCCACCGGAGAGACGGTCAGCAACGTAGGAGTACTCACTTAATGACAGATATATGGTGTGTACATACCGACGTGGCTGTAGCTCAGCGACACAGTGGAGCCTAGGGTAACCAGACAATTCTTCACTTTTGGCTGAATCGTATAACCGAATCCTCTGGACCAATTCATGGGTTCATGACAACTTGACAAGAGGAAAAAGCCCATAGGGTTGAGAACGGAGTAGTCTGGGAAGTCCAAATGGATCTATTAAGCCCTCGAAACTTGAAAAGTAGGCCGAATGTGTAGCAACAGTTGTGGGGTGCTTGCGGCTAGGTGTCGCTATTGTCGAGTTGCAGCATTTGTTCCATAACAGTATAGAGCATCTCCCTAGATTAAATAAGATAATTCAGGTAGATAGTCCAAAGATTAACCCCATATTAGTACTAGTATAGATACTAATAGTCGGTAAAGACGGACGTGTACGTCTCGCTCTCAACGGTGTGCAGCTGTGCTCCGTCCGGCAGCCGCCGCACCACCCGCAATCGAATCCAAGCATGGTCCCGTGCCAAATCAATCTCTACTAGTACCACTACATCTGCATCTACTACCAACACGAATAGAAAAGCAACCAAACTCAAACCCAAATTTCGCCCAAAAGCTCAGTCAAGCCCACCATTTACTCCAACCCCTGCAATAGGCATCATTTGCCTCCCTCCTTCCCTTCGCTTTGCTACTCTTCGCCGAAGCTTATTTAAAGCCCAGCGACGCAGCTTCGCGGACCGAAAAAAAAAAAAAAGTCCCCACGCCAAAACGCGCACCTTGGCCAAGGCTAACAACCAAACCAATCTCCGTTTTAAAAAATTCGCCCAAATTTCAAGGGAAGGGAAGAGGAAGGAAGGAAGGGAAGGAAGGCAGGTGCGCGTGCGCCGTTGGAGATTGGGAATTTGGCGGCCGTCTTCTTCCTCCTCCGTCTCTCGATCGGTGTCCGTGCCGCGCGGCGAGGGGCGACGGCGAGCGGCGGCGCGGGGAGATGAGGAGATGAGATGGGCATGAGGTGCAAGAAGCACCCGTACCAGGCGGGCGGCGGCGTCTGCGCCACGTGCCTCGGCGACCGCCTTCTCGCGCTCGCCGCCGCGCAGAACGGCGGCGGCGGCGCCTCGTCGCCTCCGCCGCGTGACGACCCCCCGGCCGCGGCGCCGCCGGCGTTCCCGAGGTCGGTGTCGCCGTACGTGTCCCGCAGGAAGTCGGATTCGCTGGGCGGCGGCGGCGGCGGGCTCAAGCACCACCCCAGCCTCCTCTTCTTCCGGACGCCGCAGGTCGGGCCGGCCTACGGCGGCAGCAGCGGCGCGCTCGAGGAGGGCGACATCGGGTACGAGAAGCAGCGGCGCGCCGGGAAGTTCTCCGTCCTCGCCACGCTCTTCGGCCATCACAGATCGGAGGAGAAGGACAAGGAGAGCAGAAACCGTTCCTGGCTCGCCGTGTTCATGCCGCGCCGCCGCAAGAAGCAGCAGGCGCCAGCGCCGGCCGCCGCCGCCGCCGCCTCGTGTCCCCCACTGAGACGCTCCTGCCGCGTGGTCAGCAACCGTGGGCTCTCGCCGGAGCGGAACTGCGACGGGAGCGACGAGGAGAGCAGCTCGCCGGCGGCGGATCCCCCATGGCAGCCGTCCCCTTCACCGATGCGGAGGACGCCATGCCGGCGGCGACAACCCAGTACGATGCCGTCGGGCTTCGCCGTCTGCCTCAGCCCTCTCGTGAGGCCAAGCCCCGGCCGCCGCCACCGATCCTCCGTCCAGCCGCCCGACCTCGGCTCCTTCTCCTGCGAGCTCCGGCCATCGCCGCTCCACCACCTCTCCTCCGCCGCCTCCATTACACGGTGCCGCTCCAGGAAGCTCGTCGACGGCGGTCGCTTCCGGTGATCTTTTGCGTTTCACCCCTTTTCTTCACCACTTATTAGTATATCACCAAATCCCAATTACTACCATCCAATTTAGATTTTTCTTCTTTTTTTATTTGCATTTTGTGCATCCATGAAAAGTCTCTGTAAGATTGTATACTCCCAACTCCAAACCACTTCGTTGACATATAGGTTACCACTGCTTGACAGCCGACCATTACTGTATCGAGCTGCTTGTTTGTTTGTACAGCCAGTTGTCTGATCTTGATTTGCAAATTATTAATTAACCTTAGTTTTTCGTTGATGCTTGGGTTTAAGAATGAGGAGTGGACTTGTTGATGTGCATGGACTGCACGGTACATGTCGTTTGTACATAGGATTAAATGCTGGAGTTATGAGTGAGAGGGATCTGAGTAGGGGGATAGTAGTGTCTGTGGCTTTGTGCACAGGGATTAAAAGAAGGTTCTTGATTGTTTTGTGTCTGAATGAATTCTGAATCCGAGTCCATGGTCTATGAATACTCCATGAAAGAGCATCAATTCAATTCCATTTGGTCAGAGCTTTCACATGGAGGCAGGCAGCATATTTATGAGCGATGGCTGCCTCTGCCTCCATTACTCCTTTTCTGGTGCACCAAACCGTACTAAATGGTCTCAACCTCTTTGTGCATACCGAACTTAAGGAGCATCTGTTCATTCCATTTTTTGCACCGTTACCACAAGCAGTTAGGAAAATTATAAAGGGCATAGGAGTATAGTAATACCTCAGCTAGTTTGCTTTCCACAATATCTATCAATAAGACCACATGGTTGACACGGACCAAAAATATGGTAAATCAAAGAAAAACTTAACGGAAACGATAATGTCAGAGATATGATATGGATTTATAATCACATTTATCTGGATTATATACTACTCTCCTATAAGGCGAATTTTGTTTCTTTAGGATGAGAGTTTGACCTATAATTTCTATATTAGTTGTGATATTGAAAAGTATAGTTATAAGAGAGTACTTATAAATACGAATCTAACAACATTACGTCATAAAATTATTGCTCAAACCCTTGTCCTAAGAAAAATATCCGAGCTCTGTATTTTAGGACGAAGGGAGCAGCAAGTAGTTAGATTAGGTTTCTACTAGGAATTCTAATTTTTATCTATTGAGACCTCTATTTTTTTTTCTTTGAGAAGGGTGTGACAGCCTAGTGCATTTTTTACGTTTGTATCGCAAAAGTAATTCACGTTAAATCGTGTTTTCATTGTGTTTCGATTTTTTTTTTAACAAGTGATATTAAAGCTTACACAATTCCTAACAAATGGTTTATCAGAGCCTTGGTGTTAGAGAATTGGATCTATCTTGTGAGTTGTCATCACTGCTGTCATTGCTACGGATGGGTTTGTTGTTCCATCGATTTCGCTGATTCAGTGAAATCGATCTACACATCACTGTCGGGTTTGTCATTCTACTTCGGTCTGTGACATTCGTCGGATCGAGGACTTCATATGATCGGCCTCACACGCTTAGTTTTTTGGCAGACGTGATTGATTTTTTTTGTGGGAATGGCGAGGCGGTTTAGTGTATTTTCTTGGGTTTGTGTCGACTCTTCAGTACTAATGGTTGCATGTAATTTTTCTCATGTTAGGGTTTTTCACGTTAAATCTATAACTCCGTTATGCCTTGATTTTCGTAAGGGATAATACATGTTTCTATTGCTAAATGACACGATACAACCACTTTTGATCTCTTTCAAAGCATTTAATCACGGTTAGAGAGTGTAATCATTGCGATAACTACATTCTGATTTGAAGCGGTGACTACAATGACTATAGAATAACATAATGAAGGTTTCCGTTTTCTTGATGACAATAAGCAAACATCATGAAAGGGTATACATACAAACATAGTATTCGTTAGTACCTCTTGTTATTAGCGAGCATATTTTCCTTCTGTTATACGAAAGCTGACATCGTTTTTGCGGATTTGGTATGATCATCTAAATTTATTTCAGGTCATTTTAGGTCTTGCTGGCGACTTGTGGGCTGCCCACGATGTGAATATGTGATGATGATGATGTGTGTATTCGTGTGGGCACTTGGCAGTGCCGTGGCTGGTTGATTACGACGTGCTAACTGTTAACATGCGCTGCTATGTGTTTAGAGTATTGCAATATTTTGTGTTTACTCGCTTTCCTTCTGTAACTCTATAAGGTTTTGTCATATATGTAGCTTCCCATCTTTTATCTTTCACATACTCCACAAGCTGTTGTTAAATTCAAAATTTTTTTAAAAATTAAATTGATTTTAAGCGTTCTCGTCGTAGTTTATTTTACCATTAGCTTTTAAACTACGAATAAAACATATAAAAATTTTACCATAAATTATCTATATTCTATATGCATCGTATTGGGTAAGTTACATGCTACTGAACTCTCCAGCTCTTTAGTTGCATACGTCGTTTTCTTACTTTCTCCTGATGCTATCATTTTCTTTTTTGTTACATGCTGCTTCAATCTTCCAGCTCTTTGGTTGGATTCATCCTTTTGTTTGCTCCTGGTACCATCACCATACCAAATTAAAGGAGTTGGTGCTAATAATCAATAGAGAATCAGATAGATAGTACTCCTACTTCACTAAGCAAAGATATTCTTGGGGAGGTGTGGCTCACTCTTGTTAAGTTCACCTGTTGCTCTTTCTGTTAGCTATAATAGTTAATTAAAGGAGAAGGTTAGACTTTTCACTTGCTATCTGATAATATAGTACTACCTTCGTTTCATAATATAACGCGTGCACGTTTTTTAGGTTCAACTCTTCAAATATTTGACCAACAATTAGTCTATTGCTATTTAAAATTTATTTGATAAAAATAATATTATTGAAATGATATTTAAATCTACTTTCATATAATTATAATTTTATAATAAAAAATATTATAATATATGAGATATTGAATATTGAAATTAGTTTTGAAGCCTATGTCAAGTTTGACCGTGCCGTATATTATGGAACGGAGGAGTAATATTATCCAAAGGGAGTCGTAAAAAATACTAGTACAGAAAATTTTTGAATGCTAGTACTAGTATTACTAATTTAAGTGAGAGTTTGCATCATCACAGAAATAGTTGCTGCAGGCAGAGTTTTGATTCGCCTTCGGCCCCTTGGTTTCAACATATTTCACTTTTTCTATCGGACTCTATATTCTAGCAATTCTACTAATAATGATGATGTCTCAATCATGTGGATCTGTGTTAGAGACAAATGAGTCGTGCAACTGGGCAGACAATTGCCAAGTCAACCCTCTTCGTGCAAGGCTGCAAGCAATATGTAAAAGTCAACCCGCATATGTCCTCTCCTGACTGTGTACATGCAAGTGGTATAATGTAAAATACTCTTCCAAATGACGCTCCACCCGTCGATTTCTTTTTCCATTAAGTGAGGGTATCTTAAAGCTCCTGTTTATTCACACTGTTCTTCATGTTTGTAATCCGGAATGGAAGAGACTGAAAAGCCAAAACTAACTAGCATCGGTAAGAAAATAAAATTTACAACTAGACGAGGCATCAATTGTTATCGAAGCATATATAGTCTTTCAGTCGATCTTAAAAGTGTGTGGATGCAATTTTAGAGATGCTTATATGGTGGGGTGTACGCAAGTTTATATAGGTCAGATGCACCTATGTTTTTGAGTACGTATTTTGACCAAAAAAAAAACTTGTACGCATACTTTTCTGTGGCTAAGCCGATATCAAAACTGCAAAAGCAACGGAGTTAAAAACCAGCAAGTGTGCAATCATGGCTTGCATTTCTGACCCGCCCAACATGGATCGACACTGCCGTCCGCTACCTGCCTGTGGCTTCGGGATCAAGCCCTGCCTAACGCGCATAATCCTCGCGCCGAGACGTTGTTAGCCAGTACTCAGCTCATGTCACCTGCGGTGGACGTGAACGGCGACGGCGCGCGCGATGGTGGCACATGCGCAGACACGCACCGGCGTTTGGTGGTGGGTGGTGGGCTCGCACGTTCGTGATGATGGAGCCGAGCACTCGGTGTCTCGGTCTATCCGCAGTCCGCACCGGCGCTCGCTACTCGCTAGTGCGCGCGCACGTACGTGAACAACGTACGGTTGACCCCGCGCGCGCGCGCTCCAGGGACGCACAGCAACCGCAGCTGCCGCTCGCCTAGTGCGTAATCCTCTCGTCTCGTCTCGCCACCCGCTTTTCCACCCCTTTCCGCGTCACCTCAATGGTGGTTGGATCGCGTCGCGTCTTCGTTTGGCTTGCGTTTGCCGTGGTGTTGTCGATCGGGCGGGGTACACGGTGCACCACACCTGGTCGATCGATCGATCGGTCTCCGGTCCCGGTGGCGGTTGGCTGCTGCTGTAGTTCTTCCACTTCTTTTGATCTGCTTTGCGGCGAAGGGTGGTCTTGCTTGCTTGCCTGTGGGCAGCTGCTGAGGGTCAGTGAATCAATGCAGTGCCTCGTTGCAGCTCGCAACAAACTTCAGGTGAGGTCCCGAGCGCGTGAGCGATTACGCGATCGATTGTTTGTTGGGAGCTTAGGGAAAATCGTACGACATCACGCATCTCTGTTTCATAGGAGCATTGTCTATACTCTCCGCCTGGGAAACGAAAAACACGATTTGCGTTCTTCTGGTGTTTTTTTTCTCTATTTTACTTTTGAAGACAACATGAAACGGCCACTCGGAATTAATGCTCTTTTTCCTACGACCTAACTGAGATTCTAAGGATGGCAGCATCGTATGCTAATTGTTGTGTTCATCTAACCGGCGGATCAGATTGCACGAAAACGTAAAAGGCTGGTTGCATGCACGGCAAGGCTACTGATCCAGCACTATGTGAGGCTGATTGAAGCTTCCGTGCAGGAGTAGAATCTTCTGAGCTTTGTTGCATTTCAGCTGCAGGGACAAGTACGCCGATGATCGCCATTCCACCAACCTCGCGGATAAATGCGTCTCGTCACAGTCGATAAGTTGGTGTACATATGAACGCAATAGATGAGCAAAGTATTTAAGCACATGCCTTGCTAATTGATGCGTTCACAACAAAACAAACCCTTAAATGAAGAACTGTATTAGGACCATCCATGAAAAGTACCACAAAATGGAGTTGCACAGTTGCACTTAAGCTTCTCGCTGACGCGCCAGCTCATTCTGATGACCCAAGCATAATCTGCAAAACTGGCTGTTGAGACTTGAGAGTATTAATGTCATAGATTCTCCATTTTCGGTGGCAGCAGTCCACCTGGTTTCTCTATTTCTGCAAACTCTGTACTGGCGTACTGCAAAATGAACGAACGGTTCAGTGAGATTCTTGTCCGGTGCTTGGGTGAACTCTGCAACTTCGAAGGAAACTTGTGATTTGTACTCTGTTCTCGATGGGCAGAAAATTCATGGTTAGCTCCTCTACACACACACACACACACAGAGAGAGAGAGAGAGAGAGAGAGAGAGAGAGAGAGAGAGAGAGAGAGAGAGAGAGTCACAAACACATATATTCGTCAGAATTTTCTGTTTTTAGTTTCTCAAGGTTAGCTCCGTCAACCATCCTACACTGGAACACGGTATTAGAGGGCCAAACTATTGCGTAGAACAGAGCCTAAGCTCTTCATTCTGGGCTATGCTGCTGTTCATGATGGGCCTTGGAGAAAAATCTCTAGGTCCTCTACTCCTCTAGACCTCTTTGGGTAAATGGGCCGCATGTAATCCAATGCTAATAGTTCGGCACGCTCGTGGGCTAGTGCCCGTCCCGTTCCAGGTTGCCTGTTTCACTAACCAGAGAGCCAAACTGAACCTTTAGCTAATAATCTATCAGCCTCCATATTGGAGCTTCTACTCTCACGAACAGGTAGGTCATAAACAGGTAGGAGCAGGACTTGTGGCTTATTTCTCCACCAGCCGGAGTTTGTAATTCGATTCCCCAGAATGAATAAAGGCTGGTGGTACCCCTAAAAAAAAAACGAACCAGAGAGCCGCGGAAAAATCTGAGAAAAAAAAGAAGTCCTTGGGAAATTCTGAAATTCCGGGATATCTCGATGACAGAAGGGAGAGAAACAAAAATGACAAGTACTGCAGCAGCCGATGGGCATCTTTGGCTGCTTGTAATTTGTATGAACCGAACCGGCCGGGACAATGAGCAGATCGACCGTCACTCCTCTTCTGGTTGGATTTCACCACCAAGAAATCATTGTGATATAGACATGTTCGACATGCATTGATGCATATAGACACCAATTCGTCAGATCAGTACTGAAACTGGCAATATATATATCTGAACCTTCACCTAAGATATTGTATACACTGCCTACAGGCTTTGACATTGTGCCCAGTAGTGGCACAATAGCAACTTATCATTATCACTCGCGCCAAACACTACTGCCACTATATCAACTTACTAGTAACTACTCTTCACAGGACAAGGTACATTGGGAATATCATAATTTTTTATTCTCTTGCATGACACATCCTTATATCAGAGTATATATATAGTTATATACCAACTGGTACAAAAATGAAATTTCTTTGATGAACTTCCTAATAGCTATATTACCTTACTCAGAACCAACAACTTAAATTGGCAAGAGTGGCATGCTGGACAACATTCTGATGATTAGTCAGTTTCCTCTACATTGGCTGTAGTCTTTCTAGCTTTCTTGTCATCAACATATAATTGGTTTCCATATGAAATAAATCCCCAAATGGCCATCAGCATAGCTATAATCTTTACTCCATCCATCTTGTCATGGAAGAAAATCACAGCAAAAACAGGAATGATTGGTAGAGCTAGGGTGCTTATCACATTTGAAAACAGTGATGACACCACAAAGACCAATCCCACCACTCCAACTGATGCTACCTGCCAGCATATAGCAGTCCACAGCAGTGTCATTACATATGACAGCTTCCCAGACTGAAATCCATGCATCTCTCCTTGTAAAGTCATCCATTCACCGCTTGCAAATAACCCAACAAGAGAAGCCAATGTTGCCACAAGACCTGTATATATCTGCATGTTCAACACGACCGAGAAGGTCTCCCTCTTAATAACCTTCTCAAATGTGACTTGTATCAGGGAGAGAATGAGTGAGTATGTAGCTGATGCCCCTAGTGTCAACAGGAAACCCAGAATGTACTTCCCATGTGATATACTAGTAGTTCCCTGAGAATCCTCATCAACTCCAAGGAGTGAAGCAGAAAAGGTAAGGAGGACTACAGAATTGAAAATTAGAGGGGTGAACTTCTGAGAATTGAGGAAATATGAGAAGACAGCATTGAAGGCAAGCTGACTAGCACATATGAGCGAATACGTTGAGACCGGAAGATATAGTAGGCCATAGGAATACATCAAGTCGTCTGCAGCAATGATGAGCCCTAGGGCAACATATATCAGAGTAATTTTCTTGATAGAAGTTTTAGGGGCAGGAATACTAGCAATTGTTTCTGTAGAAGACGTCTTTGAACGGAAAAGAAATAGGGCGATGAATAAAACTGGAAATCCAGCAGTTTGGACGAATGTGGACATCCACTTGCTATTGCCGCCTTGATTGTAGTAGAACCTCCCAAGAAGTGTAGATGCTGTCTGACCAGCAATGAGGAAGAACATGTTAACTCCCACCATCAGCCACCATTGCCAACTCTTGGCAGGAGAGTTCTGTCTATGTACTTCATGAATTGAGGAGGTTGCAGCTTTAGATGAACCTGCAAGTCACAGTCGATAGGAGTACAAACAGGTTAGTCTAAACTTCATACGTGTTAAGCATACGCATGGCCAGCTGAAACTTCCTTTTTTTTATTCAAAACAGGTATCCACAGTTCCCATAATGAAGTGAATTTTATCCTTTTTGCAACAATAGCAAATAGGACATAAACCCAAATGCTCTAATTTGATTGTAAGAATGTTTCTCTACGTCGGCAAAAAATTGATAAAATTTGGGCAACACATGACTATGGCTCCATCTTTACAGTTCAGTGTTGTCAATTAGTGAAACTATCAGCAAGTTTATTGGAATATTAGGAAATCCTACACTAATATAATAACTAATAAAGCTTAGTGTTGCATGCAAATCATACTATATCTGGTGCTTTCATCAACCACTTACCCAGCTCATGCAGACAAACAACATCTGTTTGCCAACTAAGCGCACATGCCTACTATGTCACTCGATGCCACACTTCGTCCGAACACGTCCCAGACAAGCTGAAAAGGAAATATGGTCTATATGGCTGTATGTAACATGACAAGCACTCGCAGGCAATTCATCGAACACCTCGCAGGCGTTTGCTTCCACACCATCGAACAACAAAAATCCCAAGAGAACAAACGAGATTTTTCATCTGGGTTTACCGCCCATAGTAAGGCGACTCTAACAGCCAGAGCTCAGCGCTCTCCTCACCACTCCCTCGACGAAGAAAATCAGACATATCCAATCAACCGGGCTTTCGATAGAGGAACGGACAAAGAGGAAGGGGAAGAAGACTGACCTGCGATTTGTATCTGAACCTCTTCCCGGTTGCCGCCGCCGTCATCGTTGTTGTTGCCGCCATCGCCGCCGTCTCCCGCCATGCCGTCGCTGTCGGCGCTGCTCCGCGTGATCCGAGGCAGCAGGAGTGGTGGAGAGAGAGAGCTGAGACGATGGAGTAGGAGAAGACGAGAATTGGGGCGGTGGCGTCGCAAAGCCGCACGGGAGAATAGGAGAGTGGAAAAGAGATAAAAAAACAGAAAAGGAGGGGCTGTCTCGTGCAGTCGTGTGGAACCGTCAGATGAAGGATGTGGAGCCGTCAGATGAAGGATCGGATGACTTTGCAGCTGAAATTCGATCTGGTGGAGCAATCATTTTCAGATTGAGTGAAGACCAGCCCAACTGGTATACAGTTGGTACTCCAAATTTGACCGAAGAATGTATACTCAATAATCGAGCACAGTGCACAATCGATAGCTAACTCATGTTGTGTTCAGATCCAAAATTTTTTTGCAGAAAATATCACATCAAATATTTAGACGTGTATTTAAAGTATTAAACATAAACTAATAATAAAATAAATTATAGATTCTGACCGTAAACTGTGAGACGAATCTTTTGATCCTAATTAATCTGTCATTAGCACATATTGGTTATTGTAGTACTTATGACTAATCGTGACGTAATTAAGCTCAAAAGATTCGTCTCGTGATTTACCTGCAAATGGGGTGATTGGTTTTTTCGTTCACATTTAATACTTCATACATGTGTCCAAACATTTAATACGACGAAAAAATTTAAAGTTTGAAGAAAAAAAAAATAGAAACTAAACAAGGCCTCAAGGTGACATGTACCAGTGGAAGGCTCACATGGTATGGTATCTTATCTCTATCCAGCCGTGAAGTGCCGACACGATCGAGCTGACATCTCTAAGTCCATCGCGTTTCGCGTACGAAGCACGAGCGTCTTGCCTTTTTAGGATTGTGTAGCTGTAGCAAGATATCACAGTGGGTCAGGACATGCATCGAATGGACGGTGGTGGTTAGCTTCTTCAGTTGCGCAACGAATGGGATGCCGCCGTGCCGATCAAGAACCGGGGCGCGTGGACGCCGAGCCGCCGGAAACGTCGTTCGTTCATGGTCGATATTTTGGTCGATTTGCCTGCGCTGCATTGGATTCTTCCGCTGCACAAGTTCCTCGCTGCGCCGCGGACTCTTGACCTGGGCTGCTTCTCCGATGTCCCGAACACGATGAAAATTGCCTGTTGATCGCGGGCCCTGTGTCCACAATTCCTTGTCTCTTGGGAGCGGAAATATTAGACCTGCTTGTTGCACGCACGCGGATCTGTTGGGCTCAAGGTGTATGTCCAGCGGACGGGCCGGCCCAACTGTAGGAAGTCCAGTATCGCAGTATTCTGTCAGAGCAAGCCAGTCAGATAGACAAACTTTCTATCCGTGTGGAGAGTATTTGTTGCCCGTCAATCTCAGAAAGACAATTGGCATCCTCTGTTTTGTTTTCGGAAAGATCTGTCATTTGTGATGATTTTGTTTTACAAGATCGCTTATGTACTAATAACACAGTATAAAAGGTTTATTTTGCATGACTGCATACCTGCATCCCGCTGTCAATCCATCGCCTTTCTATCTAAGCTTGGTCCCCGCCCCAAATCTAACTACTGATCTAGGCTCTGGCTATTATATAGTGCTGCCACCTCAGTTACGTTTGGTGCACCCAAACAAGCCTAGCATGAATCGTCCAAGATACCGAGGTTAGAAACTGGCTTAGAATTTTCAAATTCAGGAGATCGGTGGAACTCAGACGTATGGGCTGTTCAGTTTATTGCCATTTTTAACCTTTTCAAATTTTGGCATTGCCAAAATTTTGGCAAGTTACCAAAATTTGGTAATTTCCAGAACCTTCTGCTCTCAAAATTTCTATCAAAGTATAGTATGATACCAAACTGAACACCACCATCTTCACTTTACCAAATTTTGACATTACCAAAGTTTGAAAAGTTTTTTTTTGGCAATGAAGTGAACAAGCCGGTAGTACTCTCGGTGTGGTCTCCGATGCACTCTATTTGTGGAAATGCTCTTCTTAGCTGCTGAATTGCTATGGCTCTTTTTTTTTTTGAGAGATGAATTGCTATGGCTCTATGCGTACCACTAATACTCCAAATCATCCAGGACACCACAACCAAATCACAATTTCGTAGCAGATCAATATCTGTCTTCGTACTAGCTAATTCGCAAAAGACACAGGAAGAAAAAAAAAAAGAGGGCGAAAAGCAAAAGTGCTCTTAAGATTTCAGAAGGCAGCACGCCTTGCTTCCACTCAACGCTCCCACTTCAAGCAAACAGCTAGCACCCACGTTCAAAGACAAAATGGAGTATTAAAAAAGGCGCGAGACGAGATCCCAAGCTGGCTACTCGCCCACTACACCACGTTGCATGCGAAACATGCAAGGCACACACACTGGAACAAAGATCAAACTCATCTTCCAATTAAATCATACTTAACACATCAGGCAGTAATCATATCATCGAAAAGCCTTATTACAGAGTCCATGTCCACGAGAGACCACGATGCTAATTAAATTGCTAGTAAAGCCCGTAAATAGAGACTACTATCAGTTCCTGGTTGCCGGCGTCGATGGAGGCGGCGCCGTGAGCGAGGCCGCGACGGCGAGGGCGATGGTGGCCAGCTTGGTGAACTCGGCGTCCTCGGGCGCCAGCGGCGACGCGTCGTCCGCCTCGCCGAACGCGTCCTCGCACGTCCCGGGCGCGTCCAGCGCAGCGCTGAGCTGCGTCAGCGCGTCCTCCTCGCCGCCCTTCCTGGCGACGTCGTCCACGGCCTCGCCGAGCTGGTCCACGGCGTCCGAGTACACCTCCGCGCACACGCCGAGCCGGTCCCGCCTCCGCGCGTCCTTCTCCGACGCCCGCAGCGCCACGGCGCGCGCCGACGTCGCGTTCGCGGCCTTCTCCGCGATCCTGGCCGCGACGGCCGCGAGGGCACGCGCGTCGGCCGCCGTGGCGCTGTCGCGGTCGGATTGGAACGTCTTGATGCAGTAGCTGTAGCTGATGGACGGGTGGCCGGCGGCGACGAACTTGCACGTGTCCTGCAGCACGGTGGACAGCGACTCGCACGTTGATAATCCGAGCAGGAGGAAGAACGCCGGGACGAGCAGGTGCCTCATGGTTGCCGACTCGCTGGAATCGAGTCGATGGTTAGGATTGTGTTGTGGTGGCGGCGGCGTTTGGGTTTGGCTCGTGGAAATTAAGTGGCGAAGACGTCGAGGGTTTCGATCAAAAGCACGCGTCTTTATACGCGGGCGTGATTTGATACTACCATGATTCTCTTAGTTTCGCTTGCCATAAAAGAACCGATGTGCCAAAAGAATGTTGTACCTACCTCTCTACTCGTGTCATCGTCAAACACGGGAATGGTATTTTTAGAAGGTGCGATTTAGGCAGTGTATTCAATTTTGCTTGAGAACAGCCTACGTTTACGATATTTGCTTCCTTTTTGGGACACAAATGGATCTCGTTTACATAAACTGGACCTTTAGGGCTCATTCGGATGGATGGGATCGCATTATTTTCACGGTTTTTTTTTTTTTTTTTTTGCTGCTATCCTACCGTTCGGTTCGAGGAAACCAGTTGCAGGACAAGGAAAGTGCCGATTTCAGGGAAATTTTCCATCCACCTCGAGCTCATTTTCGTTCCTTCGCACGAGTTGAGGCAATCAAGCAACGATATAATTTGGGCCTTTCTACTTGGGCTATTTGGGCTCTAAAAGTGTCCTAAGGCAGGCCGAAAAACACAACAGAATTGCAGCTACTTTGGGCCTTTCTAACCGGTCCCAAGCCCAACTCAACACCGCAAGGATCAGTCAGTGAATTGTGATACTGGCCCAGACGTCAGGCCCATTAAAATACACTGCTTCTCCGGTTGATGTCCGTGACGACGGAGCGGGCGCTTAGATCGGAGTTGCAGCGGCGGCGGCGATGGCGATCCGGCACTACTGGTCGATGGCCGCGGCGGCCGTAGGGTTCCGGCTCGTTCTCGTGCTCTTCGGCGGCGACCTCCACCTCGCCTCCCGCCCCGAGGTCTCCACCCCCCTCACCTCCATCCGCCGCCGTAAGCGCCCCCTCGCTCCCCAACCTCCTCTTTCTGGACTCCGGCTGTGTCGTCGCCGTAATTTGTTGATTGGGTTTGGTTCCTGTCTGTTTTTGCAGTGGCTGAGGGTTACTGGTTGAAGCAGGCGTCCATGTCGCCTTACTCCGGTACGTTCCACACTCCTCAATCTTGCTAGCTTAGGTTTTTCTTTTTTATCCATCTCCTGTATTTGCATCTGTAAGTCGTGAATTGTAGTCTTGTAGAGCTTGGGATAGTGAAATTAATGGTGGAATTATTATCAACGTGCGATTATCTTTTGAAGTAAATTGACTGGTGTAGATGCTACTTCTACTGATAAGCGCCATTTAACAAACCTGAACCGCTGCAAACCTGCACGAATGGGGGTGTGCTTACTATGCATGATGTTTCTTGTCGTTTGGTAGGTCTATCCAGTATGTTTTAGTTGGGTCTCTTTGCAACGTGTTTTTGTTGTAGCTTGAACTGGAAGCGGTTATTCAGCATGTTGAATATTTTGTCTTTCAGGTTCAATGTATCATGGTTCCCCATTGCTTTTATCGGTTCTTGGCCCATTGACCAACAAAAGGTGATTAGTTCTTTGTGTTCTGGTTGTGTCATTGGTTACATTGCTGAAGTTATGCCTGATGAACTGATTTGTTTATCACACCAACACTTGAGATACTAACATCCTTGTATTTAATGATATCACAGATCTGTTGGACATCATGCGCATATATATTGCAGGTGAATAAGTTGGTATGGAATATTTTTCATTACAACTAGGACCTATGTCTCAAAAAAGTATTATTTACAAGGAGTTTTTTATTATGTTCATATTTGATGTTAGCATGTAGAGCCAAATAAAAAGAAATCTCCAATGTACTCTATGGCCTTTTGAATTATGTTGGGGATCTTGTAATTATATTATACTCATGAATGGAAGACAGTTTGATTTTTGTGGCCGTAGATTTTATAGCTGCTATGCTCATCCGAGCAACTGGTCGCAAACTCCAAATAGCACGCAATAGAAGCTTGAAGTCACTTGATCTCACAGAGGCAGTGAGTAATTCAGGTGAGTCCTATAGTTTTAGGACATATACTTTTGTGTCCCATCTTGCAGAATATGGTTTATCAATGCCACTTGTTTACCTTGTTTTACCAATAGATTATCATTACAAAGCTCCTTGCAAACTTACAATATCAAAGTTTCAAATGTGTGTGAGTTCATTGAATTGTCATCTTTAGAGAGCCAATTTTGTCTTTCATAGTAAAGAGATAGATGGAACTGCTATGAAACAGCTTATTGGAAGATTAATAGATCATTTGGAATGGAAGATAGAAAATGATTGTGATATTTATGACAAGGTGAAATGTTGGATATGAATCATAATTAGTTATTCCGAATATTTTGTGTATCTGAAATATTTAATATGAGTAAAAACAAGTGATGCTTTCAGATTCTGATTACTTAATATTAGTTATGCAGCTACTTATTGATATTTATATTGTTCATGCAGTTAACGTAAGTGCAGGAGACATTGCTTCCCTTATATATTTGTGGAACCCCTGGGCAATAGTTACTTGTGTGGGTTCATGTACATCGCCAGTTGAGAATTTAATGGTTGTGATAATAATCTATGGTGCCTGTTCACGTAAGTGCAACTCAAGTTTGGTTTCTCTTCAACATTTTTTTTAATCCAGTAGCGCCATTCTTGTTGTCGAGAGGACCTTTTATTTTGCAAAGCATCTACTCAACATTTTCATGAAGTTGATATATA
>CM002480.1:20053170-20085399 GCA_000325765.3 Leersia perrieri | reverse complement strand
TATATATTGGAGCAAGTTTTCATGTTAAAACTTGAAATGCCTCTATTATTTTGTAGGTCTTGCTCCTCTTGCTGCCTTTGGATATGTCATGGCTACACATCTCTCACTTTATCCTGCAATTCTCATTGTACCGGTCTGTGCCAGAATCTTGTTTATACTTTTGTATTCATCTATTTGATCATGTCTGCTACTTATCTGTGTAGCCGATTACTGAAAAAAAAATTCTATCCAGATCATTCTTTTATTGGGATATGGTCCAGATACTCCTCCAACAAAAGTTTTTCGTCTAAAAAACTCAAATGCAAGTAAAACTGACGTATCATATGATGAAAAAAGTTCTAGCTCAAGAGACGTTCGACAATTCTCGTGGAAACCAGTATTGCACTTCACATTGTGGCTGCTTTTCTGGTCATCTTATGTGCTATTATTGAGCAGCATAATTCTGAATAAAGTGGGTGGTCTTCAGGAGATGTTTAAAAAGTAAGATACTTAAAACTTCAGTAGAATATGTTTCTTTTGGTAGTCATGAAAATTCATGTCAGAGTGAGACTTTCTGCTATCTTCTGTTGCTTTCCCCCACTCAAGATGCTGTAAAAGTAGGAACCAGGACAGGTTTCCTCAAGGAGTACGTATTCTGGTATTAGCATGTTTGATGATATCCTTGTTCTATCCACTCCAACATTTCAACTTTTGCTCTGCCTTATTTCATACATGGTCCTTGTCGTTTGTAATCAACTGGTGTTTATCCGTGACCTAATTACCTGTTGGCTTGTGCTGTGTTTCTGCAGGACATACGGTTTTATCCTTACAGTTAAGGACCTATCGCCAAATATTGGAGTATTATGGTGAGTCTTGATCAAAAATATGTTATAAATGCAATGATATCTCCATTTGTCTCACTATTTTGGGGCTAATGCAGGTACTTCTTTGCTGAGGTCTTTGATTTCTTCAGAAGCTTCTTCCTTATAGTCTTTAATATGAACATTATTTTTATGGTATTGCCATTGGCGATCCGTCTGAAGCATCGTCCATGCTTCCTAGCCTTCGTTTACACAGGAATTGTCGCAATGTTGAAATCATATCCATCTGTAAGTACATCTTAGTACATGATAGTACCTATAACTTTAGTCCCTCTGCTGATACACATTTTCATCAGGTTGTTTTTGTTTGTCCTATCCTAATCTTTTTTTTGCAAATTAATTGATACCATATTATAATTTATCTTGAAGGTTGGCGATTCAGCTCTTTATCTTGGTCTTCTGGGCCTATTTGCTAATGAATTAGCAGGTGCTTAGCATTTCTTTTTGACATATTTTGAGTGATTCCCAGTCTTCTAGAGAACTAATGGTTTATCTTTACACCTTGCAGAGATGCATTTCACCTTTTTCTTGTTTTTTGGATATATCGGAGTCTCTCTCCTTAGCCCTGTCATGCACAACCTATGGATCTGGAGGGTATCTTTCTCTCCTCTCCCTCCCTTTCTTTCTCCTAGCCTGGTGTGTATAATTAATATTAGAGTGTCAATTATTTCAGGGGACTGGTAATGCGAATTTCTACTTTGCCACCGGTTTGGCTTATACTTGCCTTCAGGTAACCTGCATACTATACATCCTTCTCTTTTGGTCTTCCAATTGGAAGATTAGTTTCGCATGTTGAAATTCTGTTCTTTGGAGCCTTGCTAATACTTAGCCAAGTGTTCTTGTGTTTTACCTCTTTTATATTTAATCAGTGTTGAGTGTTATCGTATAATGAAACAAATCTTGCATAAGTTCGAGTATGCATTTCCTTTCTAAGTCTTGAATATAATTATTTTTCGCCTTACTTTTTGCAGACCGTGTTGGTTATAGAGAGTGTAAGTTCAATGATAAAGCATGACAGGAAGTTAAGACTACTTGTTACAACTTGATTTCATTCTTTACAAGTTCAACAACTCTGATGCTTCCGCTTTGCCGGAGTTTGGAGTAGATGTAGTTTATATTTTTTTGTACTATCTTGTATTGTACTTCCTATATATGTAAAATATGGACCACGGATCATGTAACCACTAACCAAGACTAAAAAAAGACGCCTTCCCCTCTTAACTGTGTCCTTAATCTGGCATGGTGAAATTGGTCATTGCTACATTTTGTACCATCAGTTTGTCAAGTCAAGATAAATTAACATGACATTTAATACCTCTGTTTTCGTTGCCAAGGTGCCTAAATAGACGTTGGTCCATGATTTCCCCCCTGGTGAATCCAAGGTCTAGTTATTTACACGTTCCAGTTTATTTATTAGTACCATCTTTTGTCTGCTCTGCAGAGCATTTTACACTTGAATTCCCTTAACAGAGGTTTTCTCTATTGGGGCCTCGTGGGTCCAGGTCCATCGATACCACTACCGCGATACCACTACTGAGCTTCATTCATGGTCAGACCAACAAAATCTGTGTAGTTGCTGTAGATACTGTTTTAGTCTGCATAAGCGATATTGCTAACCACCAACAGTACATATTATATACTTACAAGCTTGTTGGCCGCCCAAATGCAATCCTCTCCGAGCTGTTTCCTGTTAGTTGCGAAAAGATGCGTGTGTTATGTCAGTCCTTGGATTGTCTGACGGCTCGTAATTTAACTATGTACGTTTGACATGCTAGGACGCATAGAGTAAAAGATTGTTCTAGCGAGACGAGAGAAGTAGATGGCCAAACTAAATCGGCTGCTAATGGCCGTCGTCGATGGTGGCAGTGTTTCTTCCACAGTTCCATCCATCAACAAGTGGAAAGACTTGTGCATAGTCGTCGTCTTCGTCGTCGCTTCGGTGTTTGTCTATTTCAGTTAATATCAATTTTAGCAACTGTTTTGTCACAGTGGCATTGATCCAGTATTGCCGTCCACAGCGTCAGGTTCGAGCCAAGAACAATCATGCACATGACAAAACGATCACAATCTCACGCTGTTTATCATCTCTCCCGTAAAACGAGAGGGTATCCCCAATCAGACCATACAAGTTGATACAAGTATACAACTCTCCCCAATCAGATTCAGAAACAAGTTGTATACAACTATAGAACTCCATGCATTTCCGCAACTTCGGTGATTTGCTACAGCTGGTGCACAGGGTGAGGCTTCCACCAATTTGGATCGAATGGGGTTGGTTCTTTCAGGTTGGCCATGGACGATTTCAATGCCTCTGGGCCCGCTCCGCTCTGCCCTTGCTGCTACTACGTGTCTGTGTCTGCAGGGAGGCAGGCGGTCGTGGAGCCAAAGCCCCTGCCCCTGTGCAATGCAGTGCAAATGCAAAGCGTCCAGCGTGCAAAACATCCACCGGTGACGGGCACGGTCAAACCGGCTCACTTCAACGTGCCATAAATTGCTCGGCGCCACTGATACGCAGGTGGTACCACGACGACTCGACACGGGAACGGGAGACACAACACAACATGGGTACCGAGCACATCTGCCGGTCTGCGTGTTCACTTCACGGCACGGCACCGCGCGACTCGACGCGACTACGAAACCGAAGGGCACACACGAGCATGAGCGAGCGAGCGATCTCGGTAGGAGGCGTGAGTAAATGAGAGCATTGAAGGTGAGAGCGCGCGGTTGGGTGCAGCTGGTCGCCGCCTGCCTCCCGTCCCGGCGTCCCGCTGCGTCTGTGTGTGGTTAAAAACACACGACGACGGACGGCACAGCACAGCTGCACACTGCGATCACTGCTCCAAACCGTCAATCCAATTCAATGCCACGAGACGGTGCCTCTTCCTTGGGTGGCAGTCACCAATCAGTGTGTTTGGTAGCAGTAGCAGACTAGTACTCTTAGCACAGCGAAAATACAAGGCTAGTAGAAAAATGATGGTGCTGGTGACGATCAGCCGAGAACAGGGCGAGAACAGTTTGCCATTTTTCTTCAGGCATTGCCATGCAAGTACTTGTGCTTGCGCCGATGATTGATCACCAGGTCCACACACATACGAGGAGCCATCAACGATAACGAGATCAGGAGACCTGGAAGACTTGGTTGTGTAGCATATAGCCATATACTATTACACGTTAAAACCTGAATTCATATTATATGCTAGAAGGGATTGGCAATTTGGCACCATTGCACCAAGCCACCAACCATATCCAATGATAACAAGGACCACCAGGTAGGCATCCCAAGTTAGCAAAGATCCTCGACTCCATGACAGAGACAAGCCGGGAGCATGCTATGGCAGCAACAAGCAAAGGGAAAAAAAAAAAGAAGACAAAAATTACACTTTACAGTGGTCTCTGCTGAATATTTTTTTGCTAGAATTGTGTACATATATATACCAAATCTGACTAGAATTCCTAATCCATTATTGCCACTCTGCCCTAAACAATTACTAGTACTAGTAATAGTAGTAATAGTATACACTTATTACTTGGGCACAAGAAAGTATCACCACAACGAGTCCTCAATTCTGCACACGGACCGGCTGGCCGGCCATTGGACATGTTTTGCCTGCAAGCCTGCGACGCACTACGGCACTAGCCACGCACGGCCATGGATCCATTCCTTTCCACCACCCAGCACAAGTGATTCAGAATGCACACATCTGCAGGTTTGCAGGCGCACCACCAGGCAGCACAGAGAAGCCGCGACCAAAACAGCTATAGACCACAGGAAAAAGGGGAGCAAACAGAACGGCGTCCTCCTGCCGTGCGATTCACCCGATTTCCCCTTCACAAAATTGCAACTCCAGAAAACGAGTGAATCATTTCGCCCGTGGTTGCAATCCGAGCTCCATTGGCAGCAGCTTGAATACAGCCAAAGTTTTGGAGAATGGAAGAATGGAAGAAGGCGATGGCGCTGTCCAAATCGACGGAAGGTTCTCCTCAGAGGCATTAAGCTTACCTGGAGCTGGGAATTTTTTTTTCCTCTCTTTACAAAACAGTCCTAAAAAAATGTGGAACGAAATTAACAAAAAAAACCCTCGTGATGTCCTGTAATTACAAGTGGTGCTAGTTCCTTCTCCTATACGCCTACGATCCAACGGTACAGCGTGACGAACCCCGGCTCGTCGTCGTCCACACCTCGCGGCGCCGCCGCCGCCGACATCGCCGCCGCCTCCGGGTCCCACCGCCACGAATCCTCCTGCCGGTTGCTGTGGTGGCTCTGGCTCCACCGCGCGCTCCACCGCCCGCTCCACCGGCCGGAGATGGACGAGGCGGCGGAGGAGGCGAGGCGGTCGACGTAGTCGCGTAGCCATCCCCGCGAGCCCGCCGCCTCCGCGAGCGCCTCGCCGGGGGCCATCGGCGCCGGCGCGGCCCCGGCAGTCGATTTGGCGGCGGGGCGCGCGATGCGGGAGACGACGGCCTCGACCTCCTCGTCGACGCGGTAGTCGAAGGAGCCGAGGGAGTAGGTGCGGCGGTCGTCGGCGCCGCCGCCCCCCGCGGCGGAGGAGCGGCGGTTGCTGATGCTGCCGATCTCAACGCGGAAGCTCCTCGAGTTCTCGCTGCTCCGCCGCGAATCGAGTGGCTCCTGCTGGGCGGCGGCGGCGGCGGTGGCGGTGGGGAGAGGTGGGTGAGGGAGCGAGACGGTGGCGCGGCAGAGAGGGCAGGAGGGGGTGGTGCGGAGCCAGGCGTCGACGCAGGAGGCGTGGAACGCGTGGCGGCACGCCGGGAGGAGACGCAGCTCGGCGTCGGGGGCGAACGGCGAGAGGCAGACGGCGCAGTCCGGTGAGCTCTTCGGCAGCGCCGCCAGCGCCGACGCCATCGTGAACAGCGGCAGCGACGCGATCAGCCGCTCCTTCTCGTCGTCGACCACCTCCTCCTCTCCTCCGCCCCTCCTCACCGACGCCGCCTCCTCGGCCTCGACGGACGGCGGCGGTGGCGCGCGCCTGGGAAGCGGGCTCGGAGCCGGATGCGACGACGGGCGCGCGAGGCAGCGGAGGAGGAAGTGGATGGAGACGGATGCGAAGAAGACGAAGGCGAGGAGCGCGGTGATGATGAGCAGCGACGGGGAGAGGTTGAGCGACGACGACGAGGATGACGGCGGCGCCGGCGACGACGACGGCAATGAGGGCGGGATTGTGGCGGCGAGGGGGTCGCCGCCGGCGGGCGGCGGGAAGGAAGAGGCCATGGGGAGAGGGACGAAGGTGTGATTAAGGCTCGGCCTGCGTGTGGTCTCGCGCCTTTATTTATGGGTTTTGGGGTGCGCGGCGTTGGGCATGGCATGGCACGGAGTAGACTAATAACTACGGCCGCAGCAAGAGACGGGAAACTGGAAATCGTAGGGCAATTACCAGGTGATTAGGGGGAACAGTGAGACGATGAGTAGAGCACGCATATCACTACTGGAGTACGTGACCAGGTCTGGTGTTACTTTCCGGTGAGCGACCCATGCCCAGTTTTTTCTCTCTACTTTCCTTGTTAATATGTGGTTCGTGTTTGTGACTTTGATTGCTTTCTGTGTCATTATTCTCTCTCTCCATGTTGATGAGATGCTGTTTGGAGGTATTAGAAGATTTAGGATCCTCTCACGACTGCACCGTGCAGTGCACTGGAGAGGAACCGCTTCATGTTTAGAGGCATAGGACATGTTGAGAATTTACAGTTTATTAGTACTAAGTTGATAATTAATCTGATTTACTTCATGGGATTTGACCATTGTCACTGTTTACCCAGAGTAATCCCAGATAGATACAGGTTGATCAGCCAATGCTGCGCACAGTACATGAAATCAATATTGCTGGTGGCAGATCGCCGTGTCATGTACTATCGTCACCATCAGTCACGATTCAAGGATCAGAAAAAAACAGAACATATTCTTGATGAAATTGTTTCAGTTATCCTCATACACTTGTGTGAGTATATAGATCGAAAGGCATTTGCTTTGACGCTTTGTTGCCTGTATACAACTAGAATGTTTTTTGGTCGAACAATTTGTGGGGCTTGCTCAAGTAGCTTTTAGCTCTAAAAGAGAGCCGGGCTCATAGTTCTTCATGAAGAAGCTTAGCTAACCAAGCCCTTTCTTATCATGTCAGCATCACATCAAAATAATCACAAGGTTGATTTACTGCAGAGCTTTCTGAAAAAATATCGAACGACCGAATTACAGTAACCGCACCGACAGAGAATTTGTTGAAAGCCCATTCAATTCAATTCAGCAAACCAATGAATACATGGGCATACATTAAAAACCACCTCGGTACACATATGTACGTATATCTACCTCTGTTTCTACTCGACCCACGCATGAGTCTTTACGGATCAAGGACGTTTCTTGCATTTCAATCCATATGATATTTTGTTACCAACACAGGAGTAGTATATCTTAAACAGATAATAAATGGGCGTGGATCGTTGTCAGAGCTAAGCGAGAGAGCAATGGTACCGTGGCCAGCGTAATGGGCATCTTGTACAAATGCTGTACGTGCCATGAATATATCTCATCGATCTCCCAGAATTTATGAACTCCATCAGACACACATCAACCATGTCGGTCCCCTTGATCCACTACACTTATGGCGTATCCAATGGGAGAAAACTACAAAATTACACTCCACTAAAAATGTCTCTTGTTGGATTTAATTGAACGGTTGATTAACGATATCTTTGATAGTTGGATGTTGTTGGAATCGAATTAAGTCGTCACATGCCAGGTGCGAGTCGTATTTTGCGTCGTGTTATAGGAGTACTCATCGATTGCATGCGTTTGTTGAATAAGAAATGGTGATTTGGAGACATGAGGAATTTTGACTTTCGATTAGTAAATTCACTTGCAAATTCTCCTTGCACATGCGTATAGAGGTCGTTGGAGGTAGGAGTATCGTGCAGCTTCGAATGATTACGAATAATTACGCAGGTACCACGCTGACCATTAATAAAATTAATGTAGTATATACGAGCAAGCAAGCCTCACGTACGGCGAGCACTATGCTTTGCCCTTCAGGAGGAAATACAGATTTGAGCTTTGTCATACCAGCAGGTCGATTAACTGGCTCACATGCATGACAATGCCATGATTCAAGGAACTAAGCAACAATGGACGATGACTGATGCAACGCAAATGTGTTGATCGATCATATCGAGCTCGGATCGGATCGATCGGCGCGCGTCGGCGGATTTCGATTTCACTGGCTGTTCTGTATTGATTGTGCTTGGAACAGTGGGATATATTTTTTTTTGAACTGGAAACAGTGGGATATTGTTTTCTGGTTGAGCATTCACATGTCATTCACATTGAATAACCGACCGATTTATACAAAATGTTTTAACGCGATTAGTACTGCCCATGATGCCTCATATAGTCATATATGCACTCTACGCTAGCCGATCCACCGCTATGTACAGTGTGGTTCTTGTACAAGAGTTGATGATGGAATTAATTTGTCAACGGATTCTCGCATAAACCTTTACTATAGCTAGTTGTAACAGTGGAAGTTGGTACAATGGCTGTACTCGCACGGTCACACCGGGCCAGGAGGATTTTAACGGCTCCTAGGATTAACCAGTGGCCAGGTGGATTTTAACGGCGCCTGGGATTAACCAGTCGGCTCGCCGGACGGGTGCTCGGTCCGTCGGTGGCGCCGTAGCGGACGTGCAAGTGCAAGGACATTTCACCATATTGCCACAGTTTTTTTTTTAGAGAAAAAAAAACACATGTTGTAAGTCAGTAACCAGGGTTTACTTTTCCTATTCTAATGGAAATACAGAACCTGACAGAATGGCAAATTTTGAACAAATTTTAATTAAAATTTAGTCAAACTTACTGTATAATCTCGAAATCCATTCGAAATTACACTCGAATCTACTTTTGTTTCGTGTCGAAACCTCGAAATTTTCACAGATTTCGACCGGAGTTCGCCAAAAACGTGAACCTAGTAACCACGCTTTAGTTGTGAAAATAGCTACAGAAATTACCGACCAATTGATACTCGCTTTCTATTTATATCACTGTAGCAATATAAGCGGAAATGAAAATGTAGATAACTATAAAAAAAGAGATCTTTTTATTGTTGTTTTATCGATCGTTTTCTTGTTTTACCGTGTTTTCTCAAGAATTATGTTTTTAATATGGTAATTACAATATTGGTAAACACTGCAATATCTATTGTCCAGGTATCGACCCTTATTTGTTTGACTCATAGTTTAGACATGTCTATCAACTGCTCAACCACGTCCATAATCTGAGTATACGGCTAAACGAGAGACGGTTTGTATTTGACATATGGCGAGCTTGAATTTGTTTGTTCATATTATATAGTCATAATGCGCTTTACAATTCCATGTTTACAACATTTATTTCTAGCTTTTGTTATTTTCTAGTTGATTGCGCGATGTCACGTGTGCCATGTGGGACTAAAACAGTTTAAGAGGAACTCGTACTACCGCAATAGTTTGAGGGGAGTTGGGGGACGGGGGATTCAAAATATTTTATTTTTCGACATTTTTTGAACTTTTTTTTTTCAGTTCCATTCTTGAGAAAAAAAATGGTGGTTACGGAAATGGTTGACATTGTTTTCTGACGATTTTCGACCGTTTTGCTCGGATCGTTGTTCGTATCAACTATCAAGGAGCACGTACTGGACGCGCGGCATTCGGGGGTGCGTGCGTAACGTGTGTAAGCATGCAGAGAAGGTCGCGAGGCCGATCAGGAGAATAATGTAGTGGTGGTAGCGGTATGGAGGAGAATACTGCTTGTTATTGCTGCATGCGTGGCGTGGCAAGCTGTAGCAGGCTTAGCTTAATTCCTCCAGCATGCATGCATCGCAATTCGCAGCATGTAGCCATCATTGTTATACTTAATTTGCATCGACGATCGATCGATCTGGTCCATGCTGATGCATATATGCAATGGCTGCCTCCGTGTCTCCGGCCCGTTGTTTCATCATAGGATGGCACGAGTTGTAGCGGCAAACCACCAACCCTGTTGTTCATAGTAGTATGTGTTTCTGAAGGACGTACGGTGACCTAATGACAAACAAGGCAGTTTAATTAAAGAAACACTACACATGTAACTAGCTCTCTGATGTTACATGCGCACATTATTATATTTTTCTTGGGGGGTACTAATACGTTGGGTCAGCTTAGGTCTACTACTGAAAGTAAATTTATACGCATGTGATGTGTCCCTGGGGCCGTGCTTCGTCTCCCATCACTTTTGTACTACCGCTTTGCCCTTTGTGCAGAAAAATCAAGTCTACTTTGTCTCAGATCCTGGGGTTTAGGTTAGATATGTATGCAGGTTACATAAGTTACGGTGGTTGAGATGCCTTGAGACACACTACAGCCTTGTTCTTTCCCTGCTAATCCCGTGGAGACCGGCCGTCTAACGCAAGCAATGACCAGTAACAGCCATCAAATCACAGCTATTGTCTTTAGCACAAGAACAAACAAGAGTAGATTAATTGCGACTTGGTCTAGTTTAATCCACCAGTGCCATGGGGCAATGGAACCGGGAGGCGTTCAGGAATATTGTAGCTGCAGGTTCTTCTCCTACATAGGGACTAAAAAAATATTATGGGCTGAGACTTGGTGTTTCTTTAATTATTTTTCATGTTTGCTTGAATGGGTCCTAGGGATTGAGGATATAGGTGATTCGAAACATCTTCGTTTGTTGCATGATCTAGAGTAGCCAATTGTTTACAGGGGCTATTAACGGTCAAAAATTGTTTCTATCGATGGCAGCAAAACTAGCCGCTTGCTGATAGCAGTAAGTCAGAGATAATGAGATACTTGGAGATGGCTTTGCAAAAACCGAGCATAGATCATGCACCCTGGCCTGTTGGCACAAATATATCAATAGAAAAACACAAACCGGAGCAAAGATTAGAACATGTCACTTACTAGCCAAAACTTGATCCTCTACCTTAAAAGTTAGAGAGGCATAGTAGATGATATGTGGTTCATGGTGATAGAGCCCATATTTCAGTGATAAAGTTAAGTTAGATTTGGTTACGCTAGAGCATCTCCGAGAGAATAAAAAATCAAGTCCAAAAAGTATTATATTGGAAGTTGTCCCAAAATATTTTCTCTTAAATTTCTGCTAACTCCAACAGTCCTCCTATATCTAAATTTCAAAATTATTTAATTTGTCGTAGGCTGGTGAGAATGGGAGCACCAAAAAGAGCTTTAGATTTGGCTAATTTTTGGGTTGGTATTGGGCGCGTGGTCAAATTAGGAGTGAGTATTGCGCACTGTTGGAGGCATGGTTTTAGACTAAATCCCCATAATTAAGTTTTGAGAGGTGCTCTTACTGCCACTCCCTAATTAACCTTGAAACTCCAGAAGTGCCGTTGATTTGATTATCAGTTGGCTGCCTGTTGTCCAGGGGATAATTTTTTGTTAGTTCTGGACCAAGTACGTTTAGAGTTTGTTCTCTTGTGTTATTTCTTATGTGCAACCATGTGGGGTGGGGACTAGGGAGGGTGTTAATTAACAAGTAGCATCACCTGATTACCTCACTGCAAAAGTGGGCTTTCCCCATATTTACACGGGACCTGGCTGAACCACTGTCACTGAACAGTTCAATTCTACACTTTACACTTTGATAGCAAAACTGCAAGATGGAACTGTTTCCCATTTTTAATATTGAGCCAATGCAAGTAAAGCACAATCCCTGCATGCAAATTGCAACAGATGTCATATGGATTCCTAAATGGTGCCCGATCTTAAGGCTGCAGTTCTTGCAGGCATTCAGGCAGGCAGGTTTGATGCTGAAACTGATGAGCTCTTGCTCGGCTGCTCCTTCCATGCCTCATGATTCTTGAGGATCCCCTTGTCCCTCTTCTCATTCGCTCATCCCTGATGCCATACCATGATGAGCGTGAAGAGCAAGCTGCCTTCTTCTTTGTTCTGTCACCTTTTGATTTCTCTATGTCATCAAGACTATGATGTCATGATGAAAATTGACAAGAAAAATCAACGATCCATATGATACTCAAACAAAAAGACTGCTCTGATATTGCCTTTTTCCTTTCTTCTATCCAGTGGGGGAAGAAAACTATAAAAGTGTCTGAAACCGAATCCAATACTAGTAGTTTTTCATTCTGCAGAATGATCCACCCTGCTTCCCTGTGGTTATTCTAACTCAATCAACCTGAAACGTTGACAGGAGCGTGTTTACATGGCATTCTGATAAATCAAATACGGGTTAGGTTCAGCGTAAACCCAGAAGTCTTTCCATTAGATTATCCGATTCTTGACCCATAGCACAAGATTTTATCCTAAGCTGACATTGTAACAGCTTCATGGAGGGTAGTTAATTTGATAAGGTGCAGGTGCAGCCGGCCAACGCGGCTTAGACAACAACTTGACACATACCCAAACCTATTAGCAAACACATAATCACACGTGAAATTACCTTTCAGCAATTTGAAAATAAATACAGTCACAATCGAAAATCTCCACATGAATTACTATTACAGGTTCCGTAGAAGGGTAGATACAAATCTGGGTGATGTCTCATGTGACCTAACTCTCTTCCATGACATCGCTACTCATAGACAAGCTTTCATACGTTTGGATCGACATGGAAAATTCAGGGACCATGGTTGACTATACCCCGTGTTGTTACAAGTGGCTGGTCCATGCAAGTTATGCAGGTGAAAACATCTTAACTAAAGGTAAAGGAGTCAAACTTGTCTGCAACTTGCTGTTCACCAAGAACATGCATATCGTATCCGATCGAAAGCAGAAAGAGGAAATTTGAGTTCTTTTTTAGTTTTTTTTTCTGACAACTGGAAAGCAGAAATGTTAGTAGTAACATAGATGATCGACGTTACGCAAGGTTTGGGGGGCAAAAGGAGCCGGCGTTTCGCTTTGCCTTTTCCTTCTCATTTTCCTTGTAATATATGCCGTGGACACCAAGCTTGATGGAGGCTTGTACGAGAATGTTGTTGAATGCGGCAACTAAAAACATGAGGCGGAGTGTCAGTGTGTACGTGGTAGTAAGTATTATTAAATACTGAGAAATGCATACATTTGCTGTTCTATACCTGCATGGATGGATAGTTCTTTGCTTCTTTGGGCCGGTTCTTCGGCTAGATGGCGTAAAAGCCCATTAAGTTAAAGTATACGATAGTATAAACTTATAGAAGTTTGGTAACAACAAATCAGAGTGGCGCAGCGGAAGCGTGGTGGGCCCATAACCCACAGGTCCCAGGATCGAAACCTGGCTCTGATACGCGGTTCAGTTGAGCTTCCGTATTTTTTTTCTTTTGCGAGTCCACTGTTTTTTTAGATGGGAGTCCACTGTTTTAACAAAGCGGCCAGACACATTGCGTTCAACTTGCCTGGAAAAAGATCTAAGCTGCTTATTGTCGTTCATGTGTTCATCATAACAAACTGAACCTATCTTGTTCTCCAGATGAACTTACGTGCCCGGTTCAATTTCGAAACTCGAGGCTCAGCAAAAAAAATGCCTTCTTTTCTCACACTGAATGCATTTGTGTCTCCTTGACAACCCGGTGTAATACAATTATACAATGGCCAGTGTTCAACTGTCCATCAAACAACAACAAATTGCAAAGGTACAGTCATGGCAATGTGCCCTCAGTCTCAGAACATCATGTTCAAGCATGATGCAATATCAGTAGTAAAAACCAGGGAAGCCAATGGATACATATTGCCTTAAATAAAAAAGGAAAATAAAGACAATAACGAGCATCTCCATGGCCAATTGTACAACAGAGCAAGTCATTAGAATTGTAGTAGAAAAAAAAATCAACAGAGGAAGAATGGACTGGTACAAGCAGCTCCATACAAAAGAATCTATCACCGTCTTGAAAAGATTGCATCTCCAGAATTTCCATCACGATGTAAAATTGAATGTGCCAACATATGAACGATGTTCCCAGTAGCAAGTTGGGGAAACAATGGCCTAATGTAGTGGTCATGGGAGGTGAGCTATAAAAAATTAGCTTGAAACTGAGTTCCCCAGAGAGGGTAAGACAGAATGCCCGAATTGCTAACCGGAAATCATATTACGTGTGCTTGAGAATCCATGCTAGTTGCCACATCCACGAGTACATCATTCCAACACCACAATAGAGTGACAACATCATGAGAGGGAGGAAAGGAAGTCTGTTGCCAAATACATAGTGGTGGAATACTTGAGACCATAATTCTATAGCAACAATTCCTAAAAGATAGCTACAACTGACCCACCCAGCAAAACTATTTTTCTTGACTCTGTTGCCCGATCTATTCACTTTCTTCTCTTCCTGAGCAGAGTTTGCAGCAAAATGAGAGGAAAACCCCACCCACATAAGGGTAGCATAGGTCAACAAAAGCAGAACCTTTATTGGATATTCTTGGTTCTCAAACAACAATGGGAACAACGAATAACATGAAACTGCAAACACACAAAGAAATGAATGTCACAACAAAACCAACAACATATATTCAGCAGTACATATGTCAGTGTTAAACTGACAACTTCAGAGTGTCTTGAGGCAAAAGTATAATGCGCTTATTGAGCAAAAATAAAATCCGTTTATCAGGCTATGCTAATTAAACTACATGAAAATTTGCTCAAATTTGTTGCCATAACATAAAAGAGGAATTATGAAAATAAAGTTGTGGGGCGTAGTTCAGCGCTTTATGCATACTCCAATAAGTTAACAAACTAAGAAGCAGCAGAGTATTACATCAATAGCTCATTAGACACGACAAGCAGTATGTATCTTCAAAACGAATAAAATTTACAGGAACGGGAGTGTGGAACAGAAGAATGACAAATTGGTCCATCCTAATGCAATTTCAGTTGTGAAAAGCGGCAAAATTGCACTGCCGTTTGCACTATTAAAGCAGAAGTATTATGATTAGCAGCGGATTGTACCACTAAAAATATAAAAACACTGTTATATCGCTTGGTTGTCTTTGCTCCCTTTTCACCCATTTTCTTGGACAGTGTACAAAAGAATGTTCATTCCCAATAGTTTAATTGGAATTATGCCCTGCTTGTTTCTACTTAGGATTATTGTAATCTAGATTATTGAACTAGATTACTACAAGCTAGAGGGCAACAAACTGCGAGTTGTTTGTTTGGATTACTGGGTTTGCAAGGCTAACGTGAGAACTGGGTGGCAAGGTGGGTAATTAATCAATCAATAATCTAAAAAAAGCTCACTTGGATGAGCTTATCAGATTATAGTAATCCGGGTTTCATAATATAATAAGCCATCCCAATAATCTCTTTGCTTGCTTTAGATTGCTACCAATAATCTAGATTATGATAATCTCAAGTGGAAACAAACAGGGTCTTATGTGTTTTCTATTGGCTTGGGTCTTTAACCATCAACTGGTATGAGTTACTCACATGGTAACCAGTACCCTACCCCCATCGTCTTTTAAACTCTCTTCTAATATAGCAGGTAATTTAGTAAAATCAAGTGAAAGAGACGTTTTTCCATAAAAATTGCAAAAAAAGGAGGTATTACAGTAAAAGCAAGTGTGAATTTAAGCAAGAGTTAACAGTGATAGATTCAAACATACCTATTGACAACACAAAGTAATGCTTGGCGTCCTCCAAGCTATCCATGGCAATTAGGACAAGCGGAATAGTGAAATGAAGTGATGCCTTCTCATGCACATGCCATCCAAACATAAATCCACATGTAGTTGCATATGACACCCACCTAATAATGTGCTTTGGTTGGGGTTTATAGAATGCTTTCATAAGGCAAGGAGACATAGCAAGTATGACCAATAAGAATGTAGTTATTGGAGTGACCTGTAATCCACAAGTATATTAAAAGCAAATCATTAAACCATTGAGATAGATATTCTCCCTTGGGAATATATAGGAATCGATAGTGGTAGAAAGAACCTTAGGAAGAACAGCAAAAGGAGACGAATTACCAACAAGCCCACCAGTAAATGAAGCTTCAGGTATTTGGATGTCGAAGCCTAGTCTTCTAAGAAGAAATGCGAGAATCTTGTCAATTGTTATATAGAATACCCAAAAATTGGGTGCCCAATATGCATGGCACAGGCCTCGACCAAAGGGAAACAGCCGGTTAAAGAGTTGTTGCATCTGCAAGATTATTGGTGCAATAAGTATGACAATCATAGTGTCAATCGGGAAACCTACATGCACAAATTGATAGGGATGTCTATCATAAAACCAAACTGACCACTACATGCCGATCAGATTAACAAATGAACCCACATAGCTATTTGCTAGACTTAACTTCTGTGCAAAATTGAAGCAGTGGAGTTCTGAACATTCATTTAGGCATCAGACTTTCAAGTTCTATCTAGATAGAAATGGATAATTTATGTATGTGGCACAGGGCGCTATTACTAACAGACTAGTAAAAAGTGAGGGATAACTGCATCAGCTGTTAAGATACCAGTTAACTGAATATTGTCGGAATACCATGGTAACAATACCTTAAATACCATTGTGAACACAGGCCTACTTATCTGTCAGCTTCCATTTCTATTATACAGATTTTGTACAAAACAGATACGCTGTATACTACTTAATTATAAAGTTCGACAATCTTCTAAGCACTTGATGAACTCCAGGAAAATCCTGAAGTACTCACAAGACATTTTCCTACATTTCAGTGAACAGATGATTATAGATGGTTTACTGTATCTAAACAAAAAAGACCGCATCAATTCGTCCATTTCAAAGGTAAATTAGCCGAGCAAAGCTCACCTGCCCATAGTACAGGAATGGCGCAAATGCCGCAGCGAAGACAGCAGCCACACTAGCACCCATCAGCACCAGCCTTCCCAATCCCCTTACCACTCCCCGGCCACAGCAATAATGACGGAACAGATACACGAAATAGACCGGCGCCGCCACTAGGAACAGGTGTTTCGAACACAGCAAAGCAGCAAAAACGACCCCACCGGCGAGATCCCTACCCTGCTCAAGGAAGTGCAGCGACAGCAGCAGCATCCCCATCAGGAACCCATTATACTGGAAGTGCACGTGGTCGACGGCGAGCAACGCCGGCGACCACAGGACGAGCGCGAGGGCGAGGAACGGCCGCCGCCGCCGCCGCGCGTCCGTGGCGAGCAGGAGGACGGAGGCGAGGAGGAGGAGATCGGAGAAGGCGACGGTGAGGCGGAGGTAGAGGAGGAAGGCGAAGGAAGGCGGCGCGTCGGGGACGGGGAGGGAGACGAGGGAGGCGTCGACGAGCGGCGCCGGGACGGCGAGGAAGCGGGAGAAGTAGGCGAAGAAGGGCGGGTAGTCGAGCGTCCACTGCGACGAGGCGTCGGTGTACCAGCGCCGCAAGGGGAGGGCGTGGGTGAGGGCGAGCCAGTAGCGGTGCACGTCGAAGTCGGTGGAGAGGTAGGTGGGGACGAGGAGGAGCTTGACGCATGTGGCGGCGGCGAAGGCCCAGGCCACCGCCGGCGCCGGAGAGGTTGCGGCGGCGGCCATGGCGGACGAGTAGATCTGGTGATACCGGTTCCCTTGTCAGTTGTCAGGAGAGAGAGAGAGAGAGAGAGAGAGAGAGAGAGAGAGAGAAGGTTGGAAGAGAGAGGGGAAAACGCGAAACAGAGAAATCGCTGCAAGCCGCAGCACCGCCGGAAGCCGGCACCACCGGGCGTCGGCGAGGAGGCAGTGGGCGGCAACAGCGAGCTGCGTCGCCGCCGTCGAAGCCGCTCGAGCCGCTACCAATTTCGTTCCTCCCCCCTCGAATCTAGGCTCCTCCTCCTTACTCCTCACTGCTCAGCCTCGTCGGCGCGGCGCCGACGCGAGACGAAACGGCCCCAGATCGCCCGTGGATGGCCGATCTGTGAGCTGCGGGCACGTAGAGAGAAAAGGGGGAACTTGCAGGGCGGAGGAGGGGGCAACGCAGCGAGGGGAGGGGGAGGGAAGATGGCGGCGGCGGGGAATATCGCCGGTGAACTCGATCGAGTATCGAGAGTCTGGAATGAATAAAAGCGGGTAGAAGCGGCTGGAAGATGAAAGAAATTTACCGGACCTGTCACTGACAGGTGGGGGGTTGGGTAGGGTTATTAGATGTAATAATTTTTGGGCTGAAATGAATAAAAGAAGGGACTGAAGTGTAAAATGTTTTGTCGGCACCTCCACACCGTAGAGCTCCTTTCTCCACACCGTAGAGCTCGTTTCCTAGTAGGAGCTTGAGCAGAGGTGGAAGCCAGAGACACACTGTGTTCGTTTGCGAAATGGCAAAGTACACGTAAAAGAAGAAATATCATTAGCATTTGATTGAATAAATATTAACTATTTTAAACTTTAAAAATAGATTAATTTGTTTTTTAAAATAACTTTTGTGTATTTTTTTAAAAAAATACACCGTTTGGTAGTTTGGGAAGTGTGCGGATGAAAAAAGAGAGAAAAATACTGTACTAAGTAGTTGTTGTTACTGTTTTTTCAGGACAAATGAACGCAGCCGTAGGAACCATTCGTTTTACAAGGAAAAACGCAGGAAACTAAATCCTAAGGATTAATTCCTACACCTAGCATTTGTTTTGGAGGAACGAGCCAAAGGAAAAAGGGAGGATTATTTTCTTCCCTGCCGATTGGAAGCAAGAAACGGAGGAATTATTTCATCCAATCAGACCTAATGGAATTTTTCCTGTACGAATGGGCACGCGAAAACAACGCACAAGACGTGCGGGGCGACAGGCCGGCCACGGCCGGCAACGGGCTCGGCGCGGCGCTCGGAGAAGAAGCCGGCGCACTAAGCTCGATGGCGGGGGGTCGGGGCTGGCTGCCACGCGTGAGGCTGCCGGCAATGGGGTTAGGGTCACGTGTGGAGCTCGACGGTGACAGGGGTTGAGGCTGGCGGCCGGCGCACGGAGAGGAGTCGGGGATGAGGCCGGCAACCGGCGCATGGGGAGGAGCTCGATGGCAGCGGGGTCGAGGCCGACGACCGCGCGCGGAGATTGCCGACAATGGGTCGGGGCTGCGTGTGGAGCTCGATGGCGACGAGTGGTCGAGGCTAGAGGCCGGCGCACGGAGAGGTGTCAGGGACGAGGCTGGCAACCGGCGCGCAGAGAGGACCCTGATGGCGGCGAGGTCGAGGCCAGTGGCCGCGTGCGGAAAGGAGTCAGAGACGACGCCGACAGCCATCGGACGGGAAGGAGGCTATCGATGGGGTTGAGGGAGGCGGGCAGCGTCTAACACATGTTGATGCGGGCGGCAACGATGATTAAAATGGTTAATAGACAGGATAAAGACGGATTAATATTGTTTTCCTTTCCTGCCATCCGGATGCACTTATTCTCTCTATTCCCCTGTTTCTTAATTCTCTGTTTTACCAATACATTCCTCTCATATTCCTATGTTTTTTCTATTGCTGTGTTTTTCATATCCTACAATCCGAATAAGCACTTAAGCAGTTGGAATAGAAGCACACGATTAAAAATGGAAGGCTCAGATTCGCATGCTATCTTTTAACTGTAGCAATTAGGGAAATAAGAGTAGCAGAGGTGGGTGGGGTCGTTCTATAACAGGTGTTCAAACGAAGTATACGTAAATGTGACAAAATTTATAGAAAAATGTGATATATTTGTAACATGTAACAGAAAATACATATATTTTATATTGAATTAATGAAATTATATTGGTGCTATAGATATTACTATGGTTTTCAATAAATGATCATACTTAATGATGTTGAATTGTAATGGCCAGGGTTATAGGAATATTCTACGTCAATTATGTTTATTTATACTCCACCTGTTCTAAAGTGTAAGGCATAGCTATTTTTTCATGTGTTCCAATGTATTAATTGCATTGAACATGCATCCGCAATACAATAAATTAAAACAAATTTCTATAGCAAATATTGGCTAGTTTGCATTCAGCAAACGCACAATTAAATATTTCTTAGTCTTTGTCTAAGGTGGTTATGACTTATATTTTGGCACGACTGGGTACTTAGTGTTGCTTATATATTTTTTCATACTTGTGCACTTTTTTCATTTTCTTGGAAATATAGAACACATGCCCAAGGTTTTTTTACTCTGTTCCAATCAAATGGATAGAAAAATTTGTTAATCCAAATATTTGTCGGGGCCGCAAGACCATATGCGAGATTGCTAATACTCCCTCCGTCTCTAAATGATTTGCGTATTTGGTTTTTGATGATATCTTTAAATGATATGCATATTTACAATTAGGCTGTTCGTTTTGTGAGCGTGAGTTAAGGATCCGTGCATGCATACATACAAGTATGTTGTTGGCGTCCTACTATTTGCAGGACGAGGGTGTTGCTTCACCTACTCAATGCATGTCCATTCAAAAAGTAAAGATAAACATTAAAACATGCATGTATTAGCATGAGTGAACAACCCAAATATAAAAATTATTTGGAGATGGAGGGAGTACGCCTCTAGGCGCACACACACCCAGCCACGCGCCAAGTCGAGCCATGCGGCGTGCCGAGGGGAGAGAAAGAAAGGGGACGGTACGTGATCAATTACTCACCAAACTAAGGCCTTGTTTAGTTCCCAAATGTTTTTCCAAAAAATATTATATCGAATATTTGAACACATGCACGAAGCATTAAACATAGATAAAAAAATTAACTGTATAGTTGGCATGTAAATCGCGAGGCAAATCTTTTAAGCATAATTAGTCTATGATTAGCAATAAGTGTTATAGTAACCCACTTATACTTATGACGGATTAATTAGAGTTAATAAATTCGTCTCGTGGTTTCACCCTATATAATTGGTTTTTTAATTAATTGCTAAAATAACCTTCTGACGTTCGGTAAAACATAGGAACTAAACAAGAGCTAACTACTACTCCCATCATCTATGGGCCTGTTTTTTTTTTTCTTTTGTTGTTTATAGATATTTTGGTTAAACAACCGGAGTTTAAACAAATAAGTCCCACCATCAAATATTTATGTTTCTAGGAAATCAAACAATTCAGGCATTGTGGTTCCTTTCACATTGACATCGTACTAATCAAGTTATGTTTTTCCTCAATTGCATAGCATACCTGCTTAGTGCAAATATTTTATACTAAAAATGTTACATGATTTGTCCATAAGGTACTTGACTGCACCTTGGATGTACTTTAAATAGCTGTTTGTTCAACGTGAAGCATGTAATATTTTATAATTTGTTGACCGACTAATTGTAATAGTGGTGCTTTGAAGAATGCCTTCTTGCCGAACCTTTTCAAGTCTTAAATTTCTTCGGTTCAAATTTTAACCACAGGGAATTATCTCATGGGAAATCCAATCCATATT
This sequence comes from Leersia perrieri, assembly GCA_000325765.3. NCBI lineage: Eukaryota > Viridiplantae > Streptophyta > Magnoliopsida > Poales > Poaceae > Leersia > Leersia perrieri. The sequence continues at coordinate 20,064,251 of CM002480.1, read as the reverse complement.
CAATCACATCCAGTTACTCTAGATAACTATGAGTAAGCAATATTCTCCCTTTTCTTCTTTCTATATTGATCAACCTAATTTTCATATTAAAAATTGATCAGCAAGTTCAGCAGCAACACGCACATCCAATTCCTTGGCCTTCTATTAATGCTAAGTCCTGCAAGCCATAATATTGGAGCAATTCCTTAAATACCTACAAAAATTTTACCTTTTAAACTCATACCCTACATACCCATGAGTTTTCATTTCACCCTTGTCTAAATATATCCCGTTAATTTATCATTAGTTCTTTTGGTCAAAATGACTATATTGCCTTTTGTACTAACTACTTAGTAAACATAAATCTCAATATAAAAAGAATTGAATTCATAAATAAAATCAAAACATATCATTGACAAATTTAAAAACAAAAAACAAGCTTAAATTTCAAGATAAAAATGTACATAATTAATCGAATCTAATTTAAAAACATTTAAAAATAAATTAAAAATTTAAATGGTTGTCAAATAACTGTGTAATTTGTTTTTCTATAAAAGAACTTATGTTTTCTAGATAAGTAATTACACAAGTACTAGAGAAGGGAAGGGTAACAGAAAATTTAATAGTCGACTCACAGTCAACTAACGAAATGTATATAAAGAGAATAAAAATAAAAACTCAGTGACATATAAGGATTAACAATTTTAGGGGCACATATGGATTGAGTGAAAACTCATAGGCTCATAGGCATAAAAGTAATTTTCTCTAACAAATATTGTTATTGGCCCAACCCACGAGCCATGATCACCTCGTCGTCAAACCAGAGATGTGACATGCCTATACTTGCGGGAAGGATGTAAGTTGTTAACCAAGCTTGAGGGTAGGAGGCAACTTCAGTTCGGCTCTTGGATTTAAACATTTCTGTTAACAACCAAACTTGGTTTTCCATTCTATGCTTTAACAATATATCTTTATAAATACATTGTTAGAGCATCTCCGGTAAGGACTCTAAACGAGGCCCCTAATTGGATTTGAGGGGTTAAGGCTAAAAATCGAGGTCCAGCATGGTCCCTATTGAAACCCTCAAAATAGAAAGGCTCTTAAATTCTCCTTAGCCCCTAGTCCTAGGAGCTTTACACCTAGCCCCTATTTTAAATAGTATGTGCATATACCGTGCATAGCTCTTAAATCTTACATATATATTGCATAATAAACTATGTATTGTGTATATATTAATATTTATAAATATTTAAATATTGAACATTCATGTGATGTCTAATATTTGCGTGTAGCATATATCATTTTTGTGTTTGGAATGTTAAATTTGAATTCAAATAATGATGTTTCGAAATACAAATTTAAATATGGTTGAGTTCTACCAGTTAGAAATACCAATAATTATTATGGTGTTAAACTACCTACCTACATATATATATATATATATATATATATATATATATATATATATATATATATATATATATATATATATTATGAGACAGGGCACATTTGGTGTGGAGGTTGTGCAGACCCATGTTTCATTGATTAAATATTCCATTTTACTGCATGCAATTTAATCCACGTGGATTTTAACGATGATGATAGATGATTTTTATTTCTTAATTTTTTAATTGATACATTGGATTAGATTTAGCTGATCGACTTAATCAAGTAAAACCAGTAAATCATATACACTAGGAAAGTAAATTATGTGATAAATCAAGTAAAACCAGTAAATTATGAAATAAATATATATATGGTCAATTTTCTTTTTACTATATTTACACTAATTGTGATCGTAGAAATGAATCTCAATCAATTGAAAAATAAAGGTGACTACAGGATACGTGAACATGTCTCATGTCAGTAGTGAGCATGCAACTAATTTGTACTAGTACGGTGTTGGTGGGACCCACATGCTGAAAGAGGATTACGTGATCACATAAATCATGTCATGCAACTAAATAACACACAGTATATTTCTATTTTAAAAATGCATGCACGCATGTGGCACCTAGGTAGGAGAAAAACAAATGGGATTAAATGAAAATATCTCACGTTAGTTGTATGCATGCAGCGTTAATTCACTGCCTAACTGGGCGCATGCAGCCAGCTTGTCAAAGGGGGACCCACACAAACATGATTACGGAGGGAAAACGAGATTGTCGGTGGCGATCTGGGAGGGTCTGCGCATCGCAAATTGTCGCTGCACCTGGCGCATAACAGTCGTGTATGGCCTTTAAGGTTTAAATTTTGTTTAAATTATGTTTAAATGAATATGAAAAGTTTTAAAACTTTTGAGTATGAATATAAACTTGTTTACTAACTAGTTCAAACAAGTTTGAATTAAATTTCAACTTATACATGTCATATTTTGTTAACTTTTGATTCTAAGTATGCAACATATATATATATATATATATAATTATTTTGGGTATGAGACACATTATACTCAAATATATTTGAATTTGAGATGTTTTATTACTAGGTATGGGTGTTTAATACATTATTATAACTATGTATATACATACAAGTTTCAAATTTTCAAAAATTCAAACTAAATTTGTGTATTTTATACCATGAAGGTCATACACCATGATGTCCTATTTTTATGTCATATATATATATCATATAAGATAAATAAATTAGGGGCTGAGAAATAAGTGCTATTGCTAGAGTTGGAGACATATTTGAGATCTATAGAAATTAGGGGCAGCTCTCATCTAACCTTCAGGGACTTAAGAATAAAGGTTATTACTGGAGATGCTTTTATATAATTAAGAAGAGAAAGCATGGCATAGATAAATCTTTTTATAGATAAACATGGTTGACGAATCCACTAAACCAAATTCTACGGTCATAAGAAGTGGCATGTCAACTTCGAAACAACCTGACAATCCGCATGAGATGTTGCCATTGCCATGGAGAAAAGCAAATGATTTGTAACTCTGTTTGAATATAATTTATTAGTCAACTTGATTTTCTTTTTAAGAATACTTTGATGCTCTTTAATACATCTGTACACTAGTTTCACTCGATATTCACTCAATATAATGAGCACATTAGATAATCTGAATTCAGAGACGCGGTGTGTGCAACGGCACATCAAAGGGGTTCACCATCCAGCCACCGTTTTGCCATAGTGAAGGATTCTTTAGGCCGATTTTCGGGAGGACAATGGCAACCGCCCTACACCCATAGGAAAACAACCAAAGAGCCTAGTGTTAGGCATGTATATTGGCCATTCAATGTATGAAAAGCAGGGTGAATGGACGCAACGAAGGGGGTAGAAAACCAGATAAACCTTTATTGTCGCAAAGGTCAAGTTGTTACCATACTTGATTGTGAATCTGGTGTAACGACAACACGCACAGTAATCAGATTAAGAAGACTGGCAAGCAAACTTGTTTTCATAGAAAAACCATTAAGAACATATGGGGATGCAAGAGCATAGGAAAATCACTTAACCCTGCAGACTGGCCATCAAGGTGCCATGCTCTCCAGTCATCAACAATGGAAAAGTTTAATGATCTTATCCATGCTTGCGTGCCTGAAAATGGTACGATAGGATCTTGGTCTCCGCTGCACCCACAGAAGTTTCATACGTATCATCAACAATAAGCGAGGAAGATTCAAAACAACATGTAAATAAGAAATGAGCATGTGGAACATCATGATGGTGCTAATTAGACCTGTATACAAGAGCACGATAACCCCTGCTGGTGAGGTTAAAATGGCAATTTATGCTGCTTGGAAGATCATATGTGTAAGGAAGACCCTCAGGGCACCTTATCCATTCTGTCACTGTTCCCTGTTTTGGAGATAATTTAATCGACTTGCAAAAAAATACGATAAAAAGCTAACTTCCGAAAGGTAATAAGCTTGCCTCCTTTATCCCAAGAGCAACTCTGGTGGAATTGTTGTTTGCCCAGAAGTAAGACAGGTAATATCGGTATGCCTAAGAGCAAATTTTGGCAGTCGTATATATGTAATGAAAATCAATTGAGATGTAAATGCTTCCATCTTATTCGAATTAAATTTGCGTGAAATAAAAAAAATCTAAAACATGATAAATAAAACTTACAGAAAAACAACTGAAAGGAGGTTCATCAGGTGGGCCACCTAGCCAATAGTGCTCCTCGGCTAAAGACTTCCTATGCGAAGCATCTCTTCCTGGCGTTGGCCATGGCCACTCAAAGGGACATAATGGGTTCACTTCTTCTGAAATGAGCTGTGAAGAAGGTACGGTATAGTGTAGTCAGACTATAGCCAGCTATATTCAGGAAATTCAGACAACCAGGACAATAGATGATCGAGCTTACATTGTTGATGGTCTGCATTACGTAAGCGCATTGTTTGTTTGCTAGGTTTATGTAATCCCCTTTACAATTTGCTACGGCGGCCTTTTGACAAATGAAGGGGAAAGAATAAGTATTTTCACTGGCATTGCATCCTTAGGCTGCTAGTGGGCTTCACTTTCACAAAAGAATATGATAAGATTACCTCGTACATTTGGTCGGATATCACTCCAAATGAATGAGAATACGGAATCCTAGAGTTCAGATCAATCTTGTCTCCTGTAATAGGATTGCCGACTAAATAGCCCTGCACAAAAGCAACAGTGAGTAAGGAAAAGAGTTAAAATATACATAAACATTTTCTATTTTGTCATGCAATGATTATCTGTACACTAGAAATTATAACCTTCAAATTTATAATTGGATGGCGCATGTCTTCAATTCCTGAAGCACGGTAAAATTGTTAATAATGAATCACATATAGAGCTCAAGAAAACAAATCTTTGTTCTCTTATAAAATAATTAATTAAGCATTGAGCATAAGTCATGCGGAATTGTCCATCGAAACCCTCCTTAGAGTAAGCCGTAGAAGATCTGTAGGAGTATGTCAGTATGTGGTCCCTCTCCGCTTCCATCCTAGCTAGTCCACCTCTAAGGCCTCCTCTAGTAGATGTCTATAAGCTATCTATAAGTCAGCTTATATAATCTTTAATAGAGGATTGATAAAATGTATCTCTTGTTCAAGAGATAGTCTCTTGCACACATTTCAATGTCAAGTGAGAATGACTTGTGGGGTAATTCGTATTATAAGTTATTTGCTAAGAGCTAGATTTTTGGAGAAGTTGTCTTTTAAACTACTTAGAGATAGCAGCTATCTCTAACCTTTGGAGAAGGCCTAATGACATCGAAGAGGTCTTCCTAAAAACAACATGGTCTGATCTACGGCATCATTGTGACTTTGTCTCCCACCACCGTGTGCTCCTATCCAAGGGGCCAAGTGATGGAGACAAGTATATGCGGCGTTGTCTCGTGGAAGGTTTGATGTTGAAGAGGTGGTGGATCCAGGGATTTTGATGAGCCTGGGCAAGACAGACGATGAATATTAGAGCAAACTCAAAAGCTCATCTATATTTGATCATCCATATGTCCATTTGGATGATCATGTAAAAAAGATCCTCCTTCTATATCTCCATGCACTCCAAGAGCTCATCCATATTACATCATTCATAATGCAACCTCTTATATTTTAATAATATTTTATAACAACCTCTTTTCTCTTCTCCTATCATGTTGCTTGCTTCAAATATGGAGTGAAGAGAGAGAAATTGGATGTTCTCTCTCCAATATGGATGATGCTTTATTTTTTGATGATGTGATGGAGTATTTCTTGAAGCAATATTTTTTTCACACATACTCTATATTTGAGATGGAGGATGAGATAGATAAGTTGTTGGGTTTGCTCTTAGCAACCATCCACAAAGATTTTCAAGATTGGTTGCTGGAATCGTAGATCAATTTTAAAGGACAAAAAAATTGTACACATGAATATCCATATATAAATAAAAGAGAAAATATAGAAAAATGAAAAATGAGAGAAAATATATACACAAAGTAAATAAAGAGATTTGGTGTAAACCCACCAGCATCATAAGTCTAGGAGGTAAGAACACCTCTATAGATTATATAATCTAAACAAATTTTAACAGTCTATACCTACCTAATGCTAGCTTGAATGTTGATCAAGGAGATTAGTGTGCTGCTAGCTGGAAGAGATAGTATTTCTATTGTGAAAATTCAGCGTACTCAGAATAAGTCTATTCATATTCTTGCAAATTTGGGCAGAGCAGGGGCACAAACTGGTTTCTGGTTTGGGCATATCTTTAACCCTGTTGCACAAATTTGGGCACACAGCACTAGAATAGCTTCACATATGACATACACAAACCGTGGCCGGAGCCCGGACAGCTGCCCATGCTGGCCGGGCCTTAAATCCGCCCCTGGTTATAACTGATCAGTTTAGCCATTTGAGGCGTTGACGATAGTACCAGCGTACATTTTTATTGATGTACATCAATATAGTTTTTGATGGGTCTTGGAGTCATTGATCTGAAAGTGCAAAATAAAGCTTGGACAAGTTTTACAACAAGTTGGTGGTGTCATGGGTGAGATTGATTTGGAGTTCGTACTATGCAGACACAATCCCACATGTGGCTAGATTTTATGGCTCCTTTTGGTGGAAAGATGTGTTCCAATATGACATTATCTTTTGTGGTATTGCTAAACCACTTATAGGATCCAGATCTTCAGTTCTCTTTTAGGATGATCTTTGGAATGAAAAGGTCAGGTCCTCAAATTACCCAAGATTATTTTCCTTTGCACAGCATAAAAATGATTCAGTGGCCTAACATATGTCAAAAAACCCATCAGAGCAATTTTTCCTCCCTATGTCCCCTCAGCCATTTTAGGAATATGAGCTTTTGCAGCAGGAGACCATAGCAATGCAGTTATCCCAGGAGAGTGACAAATGGTTATACATCTGGGGAAATTCTTCATATACGTCAAGACATTACTATAAACTCAACTTCTGGTCTCTTAGCCCACTTCCAACCTTTTGTTGAATCTAGACAAGCAAAGTAAATATGAAGATCAAGGTCTTTGGTTGGCTTTTGTATATGGACAGACTTAATACAAGAGACCTTTTTGAAAGGAAAAATTACCGGCCGCCACAGGTGCCCTCAACTGTTCTTGTTGTCCCTCTAACTTCAGAGAAACAAGGGAGCATATGTTCTTCTCATGTAGTTTCAGCTCCTAGTGTTGGGCTTCTTTTGGGTGGATATGGAGAGCTAATTCAAAATTTCATATAATGTTGCAAATCCAAAAGGTTCGATTCCACCAACCTTGTTTCATGGAGTTATTTCTGCTGGCTACTTGGAATATATGGAAGGAAAGAAATGGTTTAATTTTCAATGTAATCCAGCCCTCGATAGACACTTGGAAAATAAACCTGAAGCTTGACCTGAGCCTACATTTACCTAGGGTCAGAATTATGCACGCCCTTTGGTTCAATCATGGATTGACCTTTTGTAATATCTGTTGTTCTGTTGTTCTTTTCTTTTCTTCCCCCCCCCTTTTTCCCTGTGTACATATTATCTTAATTTATAGAAATCTTAATTGTGCGGTCTCCCTCACCGTTTTTTCCCTAAAAAAAGTATAGATTTTGATACACAAATTTCATTATTGCTTTTTCATGACTATATTTACTGTTAAAAAATAAAAATATCACCACATAATAGATATTTTTTGCATTTATTCGCTATTCAAGATTGTAATGTTGTACTATGTGCATTTTATGACGTCATCCATTTGAGGAGGACCTACCTAGAGGCTGATTGTAATAGGGATACACATCGACCCCCAGCCTCCTTGCGAGGGAAATTTAACTATTTACTACTCTTACAAAATGCTACTCTAAGAATGCAACTTTTATGAAAGTTCCTACAAAATTGCCACAAGAGAGAGATTAGTTCTTAACTATTCACACTTTTGCTAACGTGGCACGCCAATGAGCTTGCCAACAAGGAATACCTAGGTGAAAATGTCCATTGTGCCCCTTGTGGGCCCCACCTATCATCCCTCTCCCTTTTTTTCTCTCTATGCATTCCTCTCTCCTCCTCGCTCCTCTCCAATTCAACTCCGGCGAGATCGATGGCCACATTCACAGCGCAATAGTGGATGGAGCTGGAGCTCCAGACTGCCAAGACCCGTTGCCATGCGTCGCCCCTTCCTGAAGCCGTCCACCGCCCTATGTGTCCTGTGCCCCTCCCCATGGCCATTCGCCGCCATGTGCCTCTACTCGTGGTCGTCCGCCACCCATCCCCTTGTCCCGTCGCCACCCTGCGACCCTCTTCGTCCCGTCGCCGCCGTGTGGCCCTCTTCGTCCCGTCGCTGCCGAAGAGGACCTCAAGGCCGTTCGCACACGCGCCTTCCTGCAGTTGTCCTCCGCCGAGCAAGCGCCCTCCGTTGCAAACCTCCTCCCGGTGCCTCCCCCTTGTCCTCGGCGGAGGTCGCTGGACGCCACAGAGGTCATCGGAGAGAAAGGAGGAAGGAGTGGGGATGACAGGTGGGGCCAACAAGGGGCAAAAAGGACATTTCACCCAGGCATTTCTTGTTGGCAAGCCTTGTTGGTGCGCCATGTCAGCAAAAGTGGTGAATAGTTAAGAACTAATCTCTCTCTTTTGGCAATTTTGTAGGAACTTTCGTAATAGTGGCATTCGGAGAGTAGCAATCCATAAGAGCTGCAAATAGTTAAATTTCCCTCCCTGCGATGTCGTGGCCTTGTCTCGTCCATGCCACTGCAACACGTGGCCGCCTTCCCCCCACCACCCACCACAGTCTAGGCTCGCCAACACCAAAAGATGCCAACGGCACCGTGTTGACGGCTACTAATGTCTTATTTTATGTCGTTAACGCCTGCATAAGCATAATATAATAAAACATCTAGCCTAGTGGTAGGGATTAATTCTAACCATTTCCACAAGTGTTGGTGAAATATTTGTATGCAGGAATAATGTACCAAAAATGGAAGAATTAATCCTAAATGGAGCTTACCTCGCTTCCAAGCAAGTCCAATGGATAAGAGGGCCCACCTGACAGGTGTAACCGCCATAGAAACTATCATCACATCCACAACCGCCAAGGGGAGCCACCTGTCAGTGTACCAGAGAAGACTGGAGTCGGTTGGCGCCGACACTAGTTCGCCCAAACAACCAAGGTTTTGCCACCTGTCTCCCTGCTTCCACGTGGAGGGCCAGGATTGCTTGCTGGTGGCGGTTCTAGAGGGCATAGTGATAAATTCCCATCAGAGTTGCCGCCATTTGAAGTCTATTTAAGGAGCTCTCATCCCACACTTAGAACACTCACTAGAAGCTTGAGCTGAATTATAAGAGTCTCATTTGTACACTAAAGCTTGAGCTGATTAATTTCCAGTAGTTGCTTCATATCCCATAGTTAGTTTGAGGAAGGTGTAGAAGTGGTGACAACCCTCGAGATCACTTAGTTCCTCCCTGTCCGGATGTGTAGTAGAGCATTTTATCTAGGAGCAGCGAGCTGGCCAGTGCTCGAGGTATCTTATTAGGATCAAAGTTAAGATTCATGTAGACACTGTCTCTTACTAGATAAAACCTCTCTACCCATAGCCGACCTTACCTTCATGTCCTTGGATAAGCCGGAGGAGGAGTTGACACACACGTTTCCTGTGGATTCGATACCTTGGATTTATACTCCCAGGTGATGTGTTGTAGTGGTATTCCATGCGCTTGCGGATTTATCTGTGGCCATAAGAAATACCAACACACCACTGAGCTCCCTCCCCCCACCACCCACCATAGTCTAGGCTCGCCAACACCAAAAGATGCAAACGGCACTGGCGAGCCCCCTCTCCCTCCCTTCCTACTTTCGTCTTTCCCAACTCCGGTGACGGCGGCTTGCGCCACCGGAGTTGCCGCCGGCATCGTTCACCCAACCACCAACTCCGCCCCACCACTGGCCCTCAACTCCACAGCTGTGGTGGCGCCATGGCCGCCCACCGCTGGTCTGGCAGCCACCGCCCTAGCTATCTCTTTAAAACCGATGAACTCTGGCCAAATCCCCCTCCTCCTCCATCCACCCCCAAACCCTAAATAGTTGGTCAGAGTTTGCCTTTGTTGTCATCGTCCCCGACCATATCACCACCACCGCCACATTGCCGCCGAAGAAGAAGATGTCAGAATCTCAAACGGTCGCCGTTAGATCCTACATGCCCCGTTAGGATCTAAAGGTTGCCTTTAGGATCTAACGACGTCCGTTAGTATCGGAAACACGTGGGTTTGGTGGGGCGGGACACGTGTCGTTTGTGTGTGGTACCATCGTCCACCACTGGTTAGCGCTATCCGGTGTGTACGCACCGGATAGATTTTACGATTTGAGAAGTATTAATTATTATTAAATACCACTTGATAGTATCACCAAGTGAAAACACATCAAGTTACCTTCAGAGAGATACTGCGTGATAAGAGGAACCACCTTTCCTGCATACGAATCCCCTCCAACATAGAACGAATTGAAAAGATACTTTGGATGATCATCAAGCCACTGTATAAAGAGGAAAAAGAAGACAAAAGTAAGTAACTAGGTCAAACATAAATATTTTTCATTAATGAGAGTTTAGAGTACTCTCAAGCTTGCCTTGTCTATATATACCTTTCTTAGAAATTTCACAACTTGCATAGAAGATGATATGTCTCCAACATCATAACCTTTGGGATCGTGTGCGTATGAAAAACCAGAACCTACAGGGGTGTCCACAAAGAGAATGCTTGCCAACTGAAATGTCCAAACAACCATACACCAAATAGCATCAAAGACACAATTCTATATTTCCTCATTAATGCAATCTATATATACTATATAGTTGATCCACACTAGGTGTAGTTAAGGATATTTCTCTCTTCTCCCATTAAGCAACATCACATTAATTATTTTTAGCACTTGGATGATCTATCTATGGTCTAAACAGTCCTTTTTTTTTTCTCTTTTCTCATATAGCCATTTTTTTTATTTCAATTCTTCATCATACATTTGTATATATGGTAAAAATTATCACTTCTCTCATAAACTATATCAAGTTAATTATAGATAGACTATTTTAAATTGACAAGAGTGCATATTATATTGTAAATATTATAAGGTCACATTGTGTATCGAGAAAGTAAAACTATATTATTTCTATCATTGATATCCCCGCGGCAATATGCGGGACAATATATA
>CM002480.1:20014079-20039450 GCA_000325765.3 Leersia perrieri | reverse complement strand
GGCCCCCGTCTGCCGCCTCGAGCCCGCAGCCGCCGCCGTCGCCTCGCGCCTGTGCCATCACCGACGCCGGCGTCCACGCCCGCTGCTCGCCACCTGAAGGAGAAAAGAGGGAGAGAAAAAGGGGAGAGAGAGGGGGAGGGGGAGAGAAAATATATAATGTGAGTGTGATAGATGGATCCCACCTTTATTTTTTTGCCACATAAGCATCTAGGGATTTGTTTTATTACTGACATATGGGCCCCACGATGCCACGCCAGCAAAACCACCCCGCATACTGCCGAGGTACCTGATTTGAACATTTTTCGTAAGTTTGGGGCCAAACATTTCTGGTACTGGGGTTGAGGGACAATTTTCAAACTAGATACAAAGATGAGAATCCAAAATAAACTTATTCCTAGAGACCATGGTGTATACAAATCCAAAAGCCCACCACCCACTCCCCGCTTTCCTAAGGCCTGCAGCCTTCAGGTTGCTGATCCAACTTGTCGGCCCATATAATCAAGCCCATTTTAATCCACGAACAGGTCACCGGACCTGAGATGCAGGAGCGAAGGGCGTCGACGGGCGGCGGCGTTTTCTCCGATCTCGACGGCGGCGTTCTTCTTCCTCGATCCCGCAGTGCCAGTTTTGGGTCGCAGCGTGCGGCCTGCGTCCATGCGTCGCTCTCGCTCCCCGCGATTAGCGCCCCATCGGTTAGTACTTGTGTACTGTTTATTGAGTACTACGCGCGATTGCTTATCGAAAAAGCCCTAATCCTGTTTCTTCGACTATTTCCGTTGTCTCGTGCAAAATTGTGGAATTGATATTGGCAAGGTAGGTTGAGGCGAGATATGCAACTTGCCGATTTCGTTAGTTGTGCGATTCTTATGCGATTAGCATGCTACTAATTTCTGGCTCTGCAACAGTGCTAACGCAACTGTAAGAATTAGTTGCCACCTGTTAGGCCCAAAACACAGAATTTTGATAGAAATACAAGTGCATAATAGAGGATTGCAAAATTAAAAAAAAATACAGGAATGACGTTTGATAGGACCGCAGAAGATAAACACAGGAATCGGATTAGAGATATAAACTTACAGGAATTTTTCCAAGAGGTTTGATTTTATGCTAATTTTTCTCCCAAACCGGAATCCCCAATATTTTATTTCGAAAGGTTATATAGAAATTTTTTATAGTATTTGAATCCTACAAAATTCCTCCGCAATCCTTTTGGTTCAAAGGGAGAGTTTTTGTCCGCGCACCACGATTTTTATCCCTTACACTTGCGTGCAAATTAAGCTTTGTCTCAATCTTGATCTAGCAGTACTTTTCAAGTGGAAATAATTTACCTTCTGTTTCTCCTCTCTTTTGTTTGTGGGCTGTCCATATTTTGCTTGTTCCATTCTGCAAATTTGTTCGGATTTGGTTGGCCAAGGTCCTCCATCCTGCTCTCTCTCTCGTTTGCCAAACTTTAGATTGAGAAATGATTGACGTGTGGTGCCATGTAAGGGGAGTAGAGGACGGCAGATTGACATATATTGGAGCAAGCGGCAAGTGGTGCTTGGGATATGATTTTTCTGGACATCATATCTGCAAGTGTATTGCTGTGGAGTGTTTCGTCTTTTAAAAATGCCTCACGGGTTAACGTAGGATGCTATTACTCGCACTAGCTCATTATTTTGGATATCTGAAAACGAACTCCACCACTGAAATATGACTATGAGTAGATGCAGTATATCTAAAAAATCTTGTGATCAGGGTTAGTGACATCTTGCAACACCAGGTGTTTATGAAAAAAATTTCAGTTTAGAATATGCCACTGTGGTGGTCTAGCTAGTGCACTAACAGGAGGAAAAACTTTTTTTTTTTGAGGGAAACAGGAGGAAAAACTATATCTGCCAAAGTATTGCTTATGTAAGTGTTGTCATCATATTTTGCAGTTCTATGAAAAGTTAGCTTGTGTATGTAGTGTGGACAAGCTTTAGAAACAAATGTCCAAGCCAGTAACCTGCATTAACTTTGGATATACTAATATACTTAGAAATGCATACCAATGTTGTAGAAAGTATAGGTGGACTTTAAATAGCCAATATTCGTTGTGTTGTCTTTGTAGAAAACTTGTCTGAACTTGGCCATTGGCGCATTGTCTTGCAATTGGCAGGTGGAGAAGATGTCTTGTTTATGCACATCTCTATCTTGCCTTTCTCATTTGTCGGTTTACAATCAAAGCCTTTGCCCTTGCAATATCCAATTCTGAATTTCTAAGGGGCAACAGAGGGTGGTTTGGAAAATGGTTACAGCTGAACTTGAGATCTTGAAAGAAGAGAGACCTCAGTTGCTATCTGGCAGTCGGTACTGAGCACCATCCATCTCTATCTTCTTTACTTTCAGCATCTTCTTACTCACCCAACTTAAGCATGTAACAAACCCACCATGGATGCCTGTGGAGCAATTCTCTCCCTTCTTTTTACCTGCCAAAGCTTCCTTCCATGATGCCTCCTTTTTCCTTCATTTCCCCTCTTTCCATTTAGCCTCTCTTGGTGGCATCATGCTCATCAAAGGAATGGACTTCGCATCCATTTGGTGCTAATCTATAAGAAGCTGGCTGTATTGCATAAGTATTCTTTAAGTATCATAGATAGTATTTTGTGGGGTGTCCTGACTATAATGGAGAAGATACCATCCCCACTCCCTACTGGTTATGTATACCCGCTGAAACCAATGAGCTTTGCTTGTGGCTTTCCTCTTCAGTACTCCGGCTTTATTCCCATTCTCTTATTGTGCACATGCTCCTCTCTTCATGTTTCTCGGTGGCATCTAACAATGCTGATGGATATATCTGCAGGCGTCTTGATGCATCCTATGCTTCTGCCTTAAGATAAGCAGAGCAATGATGTTTCTTACCTTGTCATGTTAGCATGAAGGTTGCCAATTAGTATATGGATCTCAGAATTTCTTGAGGACCCATTTCTTTGAGCCATGTATCATGTAAAGAAAATGGATGGAAAAGTAGGAGAATTCCATAAAAATGAATCTGTCATAGGTTGTAGAGTTGGACTAACAGCGTACAGATATTAGTGGGCCTTGTGGTTGTGGCATAATTCTTTGTTGAGAAAAATTCTTGCACACCCCTGTATCTTTCCTCTATCCCTTTCACACCCTGTAATTTGCCTCATCCTTTTTGCGCCCTCGAGTTTTCTCTTTGATCTCCTACTCCCTCCGTCCCATAATATAGCAACCTAGGAGGGGATTTGACCCCTCCTAGGAAATCCCCTCCTAGGACAATGTATGTGGACATGTAAATTTTACCTAAAGTGACCATACTCCCTTCTTTTGTACTTTTGTGATACACACTTAAAAAAATAGAAGTGTCGATGTGGAAATTTTAGTTTATAAGAAAATCAAAGGGGGCAAAATTAATATACCCCAAATTGAAAAAATAAAAAATAAATTTTATACAGATTTAAAAAGTTTGATGAATTCATATAAAATTTAACTAAAATTTTGAAAATTAGAGGTAATTTTACTTGAGTTTTTTAAAATATTGTATGAATTTTGTAAAGTTGATTTGAATTTATTTTTAAAAAATAAAATCAAATTTCACTTTTCAGTGGAAAATAATTATATACCGTTTCTGTTTTCTACAAATAAATTTTTAGTTGAGAATTGCATTTCTTACTTACTACCTCCTAAAATATAAGTAGTTTTTGACTCATCACGGTCTTCAAGATGGACCAATAATATTTATAAAAAATATGCTATTTCAAATTAAAATAGTTGCATATTATTTGTTTTATGATGTCTAATAGCATTGTTTTTATGTGATAGTTCATTTTGAGTTTTTTTGCTATTAATAGTCAAAGTTTAAACTGTTTGAATTTGATTTTCCTAAAACTTGTTATATTTTGGGACGGAGAAAGCAGCTAGCATCCGTAAGTATGAAAGATGGGCAATGATGTCATTGTAAAAAAAATAACTGTCAACTAATGTAAGGGATATATAGGAGATGGAACTGAAAACTCATGGGTATGTAGAGGATGATACATGTTTTAGGGATATTTTAGGGGTATAGAAGGGATTAAGTGAATCCCCACGGACACACAAAGAATTGCCCCTTCTTTGTTAGTACTTATCCATACATGTGGTTGTACAATAATGTAGAATTAGATTAATCTGTAACACATATTTATTTCTCTATCCACGCTTACCTGCAAATTCTACAAGGCCACTACTTGTCTATACTTCTTGTGATTAAGCAAAGCATCCCTTCGCGCAGTCTTATCATGGGCTTCTAGCCTTGTGCTTTATAATCTCTTGCCATGCAACTAGGCTTACCTTTAGGACCCATGAATCCATGTGCCAGCATGCAACTAACTGCTATCAAATGTGTTAGTGTTTCTCTTCTTAGCGTCTAAACTAGGCGGAAGCAACTGATCTGATCCTTCTTTCCTCGACGCAAGATGCTGGTTCGATTAGGTTGTGTCGTGTGCCAAAGGGGCCAGTACATATGGAAGGTATAGTCAACACGATAAGTTGCAAAATAATTGTCTAGATGGCTGTTTATGGAGCTTTTTAATAGGTGGATAGCACTAACAAAATAAGATCATCCTTTCTGCAGGGGACGAAATGTGATTGTGGTGCTAACATTTGACCAACTAAAAGTGAATTTGATTTCAGAAGCTTTTTGTTTGGCCTAAAACTAACTCAAATCTCTAGGAAAGAAGAATCAAGTGCTATGTTATGTCACCCTTGATTAATGATTGTTTGCAAAAAAAAAAACATCTTTTATGCCTGGCGAAAAAAACTGAAACATTGTTTCAAAAACATAATTTTATATATATATATAAAAACAAACTGCATGTGACTGCCATGAAGAAGTGGTGTGGATAGGAGGATTGAAGAGGTTGGACTGCCTCTGCCTGCAGCCCATGCCTCGCAAAATCCAAACAAATTAAACTCCTGCCTACAACGGCGACCCGTTCATGCAATCTTTTCTCTCCTTTTCCTCTCCAGAGCTCAGGATCCAGCAGTGTGCCCAGCGTCCCTATTGCTGTATGTTTTTGGATCAGCCGGTGACTGATGAAGTGATGAATGAGTGTGCTGGGCTGACCATCCGTCCGGCCTCGATCCTGGCTCCCATTAGAGTGGGCATCAAAAGACAGTGCAACACTGCCGTGGACTAGATGGGCAAAGCAGAAAGCACAGGGCCGACCCCTTGGAAGGGCATGCCAGAGGGGCACACGTTAGTTGACAATAATATCAGTCCATCAACAATTTTAGGTATCTGACTCGTCTCTTTCTTTCACACACTTCACCAGATGGGAGTAATGGTGTGAGCTGCCGCTGCGTGGTAGAAACAAATCTATGGTCAGAGCTAGCTAGAGCGAGCCCATGCATGATAGAGGGAAGGAACCTTGTGATATGGATGAGCTGCAGCATCGCATAGGGAAGGGCCGATGCACATGCCAATGCCACTGCCGATCAGGTACAGATATGCTCTCTCTACAGATCTCTATCTTGGTTAATGCCGTTAGGTTCTATAAGTTTGTTGCTTACTTTGCTCAATGGCTGTGGTAAAAGTGGTGATCACGATAAGGTAGAAATGGTGAATGAAACAGTGAAAATCTGAATTATCAGGATTTATCGAGATAACTAAAGCTATCAAGGCATGCATGCCTCGCAGGATAAACTATATACCCATCTCTGTCGGAACCTTTTCAGGGTCATGTCTATAATGCCACTTTGCTAAACCATTGATTTGCATTAAGCTTAGCTGAGGCAGCATGAGCTTGGGGCCCCGCAGAGAGTGTATCTGTGAATCTCTGATGCCTCAGCTTTGTTCCAGTGTGCAGTCACTCACTTATGATGTTTTCACCCACACATACAGAGAGATACACTCCTATTACTTAAAGATTGCACACATACAAGAGGAGTCAGTCAGTCACTGCGTCCTGCAGCGTGAAGGGGGAATAGGAAGCCATATTGGAGAGACAAGGGCAGCTGTTGAGACCAGAGAAGGGGGTGGTGTTCTTGGCACTGCTCACATGAGAAAGAGCAGAGAAGTGTAACAACATAAGGCAGTGCATGTGATGGTGATTGGTGCGTTTGGTGCTCCTCTAGGAAACCACTCAGCAGTCTCCCGTAGCATCACTTACTATAACAATTAAAGTCCAAAACACATAGCTAGCTGTGTGTTAGCATGTTTATCCAACCAAGAATGCGAGGAGCAGGATATGAAAGAAAGAAAGAAAGAAAGAGAAGAAAGAGAAGAAAAGGATGGAAAAGAACGGAGACAAGAATGCTAATGGAGGCAACAGGACTACAGAAGAGTAGGTGGGCTAAACAACGGGGAGGAGCATGGAGAAGTGTGAGCTTGGGGCCAAAGGAAAGGAGCGCTCTGACGACGCCCATATGCTTTGGTTCTAGCACAACATTAAGTAGCGAGAAAGACGGTGGTGGTGATGGCCATGATTCATGAGAACTTGCGAAAGCTCATTAGTACTGGAAATGAAGGTTGTTTATGCACTTTACCTGCCTTGTACCAATCCCCTAATCAAGCTGTTTGGAATCTGTTGTTAAAATTGAAAGGTTCTGTGCTGCTGTTAAAGTGTCATGTGTGCAGTTCAAGTAGATGCATCATGCCACCTGCATATGTTGGCATTTTTTGGAGTATATAACTGACATTATTTCTGCTGCAGTTTCCCATTATTATACCTGAATGTATTCGGTACCTCAATTGACATTTTTGTGTAAAATTCTCAGGGCAGATGCAATAATGCTTGCTTGTTTGGTTGGGTGGAGTGATATCTGAATTCTGAAAGCAGGACTGCATGAGGCAGACCCTTTGGCACCAGGCTGCCAAGTTGAAGCAGCATAGTATATAATTCAGTTGCCGTTGCACCATCTCTTCATTGGCATGGCATCACACCTCTTTCCTGTAAGGAGGCTGCTCCCCCACTTTGTTCAGATCTCCTTGGTCTCTTCTTTCCTTAAAGCACGGGGAAATAAATACTACTACTACACACTGCGCATGAGGTGGTGGGGTTGGAGTTTCATAGGAATTTGGTTCTCCCCCCTCTCCCTGACTTCCAGCCTTTGTTTTGTCCTCTGACCAATATCACCAGCCCTCCTTTCTTTGAGATTTTCACTTGGTTCCGATTGATTTTTTAGTATGATTTTTCTTGGTATTAAAGGATGTCACATGAAGTTTGCTGCTTGCCTATCCCTGTTTTAGGGTCCCCTACATAAAATTGTGTTAATGGCATTTGGATCTTTCAGATGCTGATGGGAATTCTTATGTCCTTTGTTAATTAATGGCAATTGTGGATGGTAAAAGTAATACTACCAGTCCTTTCCGATTTACACCGACGAAAATTACTATCAGCTGATCAGAGGCTGACTAGACTCTCTGTAATCTGTATGTATATGTATTAATGACTGCAGAATTGATATTGTGTTCTGTAAATTCTTCGGCTAGTGTGGCTTGCTACTGGATGATCATGCATTTTGTTCAGATGGCGATCGTGCGGGCTGACTCTTTCTTCCAGCTGCAGGAAAATTTTGCAAGTGCCGTGGCTTGTTGAGTGAGGGTGGCAACAACTTCTAGTTGAGGCATCCAACTCGTTCCTGAAATGCAAAGCTAATGGTATCCATTTCGCAAAACAGATGAGCGATAAAAAATTAAGAATAAGCAATTGAGCAGCCTGACACCAGTCTGTCTTTTCCTTTTACAAGTACACGGGACTACGAGAGGCTGGTGTCCTGAAAAGTCACACCATAACTACAGTTTATATATCTCTGTTTATTTAGGCTCAATGTAATCCAGCATTCACCAGCTGACAGGATTGCTCCATCTACAAAAGCAAGGCTGGATTCTGCCGTGCTAGCTACTCCCTCCGTCCCAAAATATAACAAGTTTTAAAAAAGTCAGAGTCAAATATTTTAAACTTTGACTATTAATAGAGAAAAAATCAAAATGAACTATCACATAAGAACAATGCTACTAGATTCATCATTAAACACACTATTATAACATATAACTTTTTAAATTTGAAATAGCATATTTTTACAAATATTATTGGTCAAAATAGCATCTCGAAAACTATAACGAGTCAAAGACTGCTTATATTTTGGGAACAGGCGAACAAGGTGAACATGCGACGACTGCACCATATTTTTTCTTTTTATTATGGCAGATGGCCAAACAAGTTTGGACCATCCAAGCATAGTTGAAATAAGTAAATTACGTAGAGTTACAAAACCCTGAGAAAACCATAGAAAAATTCAGCATCAAATTAATTATAAAATATAGTGTAATCCTGCATCTACAAATTGTGTGATGGTGTGGCTCATTCCATGTTTTGTGATAGGTTTGTCATGTGTGTTCAATTGTTTGGAATTTACTCTTGAGTAGTTTTACATCCGCGAAGTGAACTGGTGTGGCCCAGAGCCAGCCAGGTCGATAAGATCACAAGCGGCCGCATGCACCCCATGAACTTATCACGCCATCACTCTTGCCATCATCAAGTCATCACTGCTGACTTGTCATGTTTGTCATGTATTTGTGCGTGACAATGGAAGCACGCATTTGACACCAAGCATATATACATAGTGGTTTCCAGCGATGTGATTCTTAACCTCCCTTCCATATTGATAACAACGATGCCTTTTTTTAGACTTTGCATTCTACTTTCGATGTAGCACTTTACATTTGTTTTTTGTTTAATTTCTCGCTCACTCTGCAAGAGAACGGCACAATCGGAGATGCAAGGGACCAGAAATCTGCAGGCAAATATCGTTCATGATTGTGTTGTATTGTACGCATTCTCAGCTTGGATAGAGAGAGTAGAAATACCACTAGCACAATACGTAGCCATTCTTTGAACCCGACAAACAAATGTTATTCCAAATTCCAAGCTAGCTATCATCACCATACATGATACATCCCGTTGTTTTCCTATCATTTTTTTAAAAGAAAGATGTTTTGGTCAGATTCGTGGATAGTTCTATCAAAGCAGGTCCACTGCAGCATTTAGAAGTAATGGTTACCGCCGTTCACGTCAGCTCAAAGAAGCTGTAACCGTATTCTCTATTCCAAGCTTGCAACATGGGATCCGGATGTGCCTTGTTAATTGGTAGGTTTAGCCGTATTCTGCATCCAAATGTCAAAGCTAGTTTGATAGTGCCAAGGCACCCATGTCCACACTAGAGATGCTTCCATGCATGCCTCGCTGTTTTGTTTTTTAATCTCATGGATTCAATTTTATTTTACCAAGTTGTTACCTTATCAAAGCAGCCCGGTGGTCATGTGGATCATGATCGATAATCCACGATGCTAGAGGTTTTTGGTGATTAAGTATCCTTTTGGCCATTGTGTTTAGCACCTTACCAAAACCCCTCATTTAATTTATATCAATATTTTTGGGGAGAGCATTGCCTAAATTCTATATACCTATTAATTACTACCATCATTCTCTGTATATTTCATGTCTTAATACCAGTTGAACCTTTTAGCCACACATATCAGATGACCCTACTGATTTTTGGACATGATATTTGACCATTCATCTTGTTTAAAACAATTATAAGTATATTGAATTTGTTTTAGTTTGTTTTATCATTAAAGGTACCTTTAAACATGAATTATATTTTTACATATTTCAACTAAATTTTGTATATAAACGAATAAAGCATTTTGTCCAAAAGTTAATACCGTCATATATTAGAAAAATAGAGGGAAGTGTGGGTGAGTATTAATTACAAGGCATACTCCACTAGTTTTTATTACATTTGCTTTTTCATAAAACTAGTTTTCATTATAGATAATTTACATATTACATTTTTATCGGTTTTTATATATGTCAAATTGTTTAAAAATGGTCAAAGTAGTAGTTTTGTAAGAAAATGAGAGATTACCTAGCATCTTGAACAAGTATTAACACAATAACACATACTCTCTATTCCACATCATAAATCGTCTTGGGTCTGTCAACAAATATACTCCTATAAAACCATATTTAATTAATGTAGCATTAATGAAATTAATTTGGTGTGGTAAATGTTGATATGTTTTTCCATGAACTTCATCAAACTCAAAGAAATTTGACATTAAGACAAACCCAGAATTTACTTATAATGCAGACCAAAATAGAGTGTTAAATTGATACATAAACATTTACTAGAGTTGTAAATGTTAGTATACATAAACATTTACTGTTATTATATCACACACGTATAGGAGTTGTAAGATTATATTTTACCAATAAAACTATGTAATCTATTGAAAAATCTTTGCCATGAATCCAATCAATTACCGATGACTATGACAATCTCTAAATATGTTGACTGAATCTTGAAAGGTGCTTATAGTCATAAGGATTTTTTTTATGCGCGTGTTTGTATGAGTAGTGTGCACACATGTATCTCAGGTATGCATTTGTACTGTGTTACACAGCGAAAAAAAAAAGATGAATCATATGTAAACTCATGCAAATCCATATGAAATTAGTATGATTGGTGTTTTTCTAAACTACAAGATGTGTGTGTTTCGTGAAAAAATCTATGGAGATTTTTTAAAAAAATTAAAAAGTCAGGTTTTTTATTTATTATATATAATAATTAATTATCATGTGTTAAAGACTGACATTTTTAGTGTTGTGGATAATCAGCTTAAAGCGAACTATGCTTGCATGTTATATTCTTTTAGATTGTTGGTTTGAATTGTTACTCGTTTTGTTTTCCTTTAGCGTAGATCTAATCATTTGTCACATGAAAAATTATACAAAAGTTTTTTTAAAAAAATAAAAATATTTTTAAAGTTTTAATATTTAGTGTTTATATGCCTCATTTTACATGTCACAACCAAACTCGGCCGTTGTGATTGTGAAGTTAGCATGTTCAATTGGTTAGGTCTGAATTCATATACTAGGTTAGGTCTTCGAGTTCATATACTAGATTTGACAGGAGTTCATATTATGATCAATATTTTTTTAGTGATAGACGATATATCCATCGACAATGAAATATTTGTTGTGACTTTATTAATCTTTATATAAGCTCAACCGCTAAGCTGGAGTAGCCTTGTGTTACCCAAATGTATCTAGATTAGGACTCGCACGCTCCATCCTCTCTACCCTTAAAACTTACACCGGTCACACCGGGTATAGTCACCAACCTCACAAACTACGGAAACAAAAGGTAATAATGACAAATAGTAATTCATTCCTTGTTTCTTTTTGAGTGGCGTAAAGCATGAAAACCGAACGTCCGGCCCGTAGCGACATGCGCTGCTCCGAACCAACCGAACGACGACGCAGAAAATCCGGCGAGATCGAATGACGTCGAGATGGAAGAACCGGCGCGCAATTGCTTGGGCTGGCACGGTTCGTCACGCCTTGTTCGTTTGCTCCCGTCACGTACGGCCTCGGGTCCGCATGCACACAACCTCCCGCCGAATCCTTCACGATGCGTGACAAAAACGCCCGCACCCATCCATCCATCCGTCGCATGAGCCGCCGTGCGCTGCGCGCGTCGCTTGCACGGATGGAGTGCGAGCGCGAGGTATTCCGTTCACATCGGCCCAGGTTTTAAAGAAAGGGAAACGGACGGCGTGCGGGAGAGAGCGATGAGAACACCGGGAAAAAAAATTAGAGAGTGTGGGGGGAATCTGCAGGGAAGGATACGGGGGAGATTGATTGGTGTTGGCGACCAGACCAGATCTAGCAGGAGGCAGCACACAGCACTCGCCACTTCTGCTGCCATCTTCTACGCCTGCCTTTGCGCTTCAATTTCGCCTGTTTAAAGCCGGTCGGGCCGACACGACGCAAGGCAGCAATTTACACAGGGAGAAAAAGCGGGGGCTGTGTGTGCGTGCGTGCGTGATTATATTCTCAGGAAAAAAAAAAAAGAACACGCACAAGACGAAGACGAGCAGTTTACACGAAGGAAAACGGAGGTGGTGAAATCGTACTAACTACAGGATAACAACACGAAGCTTTTGCAAGTTCAGATAATCTGATTAGCTTGCCAGCCATTTTGGGACGACTGTTCCGGGGAATACAGCCGGGTTACTCAACAAAAGGTTGAAAGAACCGTGCGTGCACTCGTGGAAAGAAACTTCAAGTCTGAGTCATGCATGCGTTGCGACTTGTTTGGGTTTTACATCACGCTAGGCTGCTATTCCAGTTATTAATACTAGTAGTATGATACATTATTAGGTCGTAGATATGACCTTCCATGTGTTTTGTTTCTGTAGCTTGCAAAACAAATGGTCCAAGCATATGGAGAGACAGTGTGCAACAAGGATCGTCCATATGTACATTTGCCGGCGACAGGTAGGCTCTGGTCCAGCTTCAAATGTCAAGACTTGGGAGAGTCCGTTGTCACATTTGACGCGACCACCACGGCCGTGAACCGTAACATCCGTCGTGTTCGGTCCCTTTTTATCAAGATCATGAACGCTACATATGAACACAGTCGAGATTGATGTAATCCGCGCTGAAGTTTTTGATAGTGGTTGGCTGGTTCCATTAGCCAACATTATCTGTACTTGTATACATGTGAAATTTGACACGGTCCGGCAGGAGATTTTGAAGGTAGTACGTACTTGTGTGCGTACCCGCCCAATCCGTCTTGGCAAATCCAGCCGAATAGATCGTTTCGGTTTGGTTACCGTCTCTGTCAGGGACTTTAAATTTTCCTTTCTACATGCGTAATTGAACCAAGTCGTTGTTGAGCAAGCGAAATGAGCTCCAACTACTAGTTACTAAACGATCAACTAACATTGTACACGCACAGGCTCACGTACCAAAACCCCAACAGATCAGATCGATCGGCCGATCTGAATCCTGATCATCGCTAGCTAGGCGCCATGCGTGCCTGACAGCAACAACCACCCGCAACAATTCCGATCGGAATTCCGATCGGTAGAATTGCAATACCTGCAACAGTTAGGTGCTAGCATTACGTGCGTACGTCCAAGAGGGACCCAGAGGCGGTCGAAAGGAAGAGCAACGAGGCATCACATGGATGCCCACCCGGAACACTTGCGAAAGAAAAGAGAAGTGAGTTGCAGTGCAGTGCAGGCATGGGCATGGATTATTGGCATCGATGTGCGTCGTCAGTTCACTCATCCTCTCGCCTTTCCTTCGCCCGCACTTAACCCGCATGCGTTCGTCGCGTCGGAGACCTAACTGGCGCGTTATCCGAATAGCTCTCACGAACGCGCGCACCGGGCCGGCGCCGCGAAGTTGCCCGTGTTGGTCTGTGTGTGTGATGTGGCGTGGTGTGCTGGTTTGTCTTTGGCTTCGTACGTTCTGGCCACGCCGGATTTGACCGGCCGTTTCCGATTGCAACCGGCCTAGTACTAATTAACAACGGGATCAGAGAGAGTATCAAAACAATCAAGAAGAGAACGCGTTGTGCCTGTGCAAGGTATGCAATACCATGAACTCTCTGACAAAAAAGTATAGTAGTGTGCGTTGGTGTGGGTTTGGTGCGATTGACATTTCGGTCGCATTGCGTTGGGTTTGACGACGAGGCCACGCATTTCCAAACCGGAATCGCGTGCCCACGATCGAACGCGTCGTCTAGTCTTGCAGAAAGCCAGATGGTATCTGTCTAGCTTGCTAGCTTCATCTATTATCTATATCAGGTGAAGTATCGAGGTTAGCTTAACCCCAATGCCACCAGCGAATTGGTATACTTTTGTCGCCGTTGATTAGTTTATGCGTCTTTCTCCAGATGGCTCTACACATCTACAGGTAAACTTGCTACAGTATGCAGAATCAATCACCATCACGTGAAGATGTATGATGCATCGTCCAGGGGAAGGGTGGAAAATTTTTAAAGGGTGGGGGAATTAAATCGGGGTGCGAAAATTGACATGGGGGAGGGGTTGTTTGCAAGGAAGGTAGATGCAACGGTGCATGTCAAGTGACAAGCACCTTGGGAACAAAGATGGCAGCATTTGATTCCGCATTTGATTCTTTCTAGCCAGCTCTCTTTTGAATCTTTCGGTCTCAAGCAATATTCTAGAGGACATCATTTTTTTCCTCTTTGCCCCCACTTCTTCCCATCTTTGCATTCTTGCTTCAATCGCCATGCTTCTGAAGACGTCGATCTAAAAGTGGAGAGGTTAATTCTAGTTGGTCCTAATGCTGATTACCAAATCTCAATCAACTTACAACTGGTACTACTAGTCAATAAAACTCAGCCTGCATCTAACTTTGGGTCCTACGCACGCCAATGCTTGCTAGTACTTGGCAGCTAAGATATCCATGTGTGTATTGGTGCAGCTGCTAGCTAGATATATAGGAAGAACCAACTGGAAAGCAACAATAATAAATTTTTCAATGCTTGCTTGTTAGTAATCTCCAATTCAGGCACGACATGACACTGGCGACTTCACAAATCTCCTATCAAGTTTGGTATTAGCCTATAAGGATAGGATATATATATGAAGCTAGCTAGACTCAATCAAAACATGGAGAATTATTTGTCACAAATATAAAAAGAAAGCCAGTGGAACAGATGTCATTGTTAGCATTAGGGTCAATTCATCATTTTTTTCATCAATCAAAGAATCCCAAAAATCCAAACCAAAGCATTCGACAACCACTCGAGTAGGTTGGATGCTTCAATCTTCGCCTGATTTCCGTCCCTTATCTTTTTTTTTTCTCTCAAGACAATGAAAGTCTTGAAAAGGAAAGAAAGTTCAAACAAACCCCTGCAATAAAACCAAACACTACTCTAGAACAAGACACGGGTTTTCTTTTTTCTCCATAAAAATTCTCCTCCTTATCAACAACAACAAGTAGTACTTGAAAAGGAGGCAGCGCTACAAATTCAACTATTGATTGCTGTCCTGTATTTATGCATTTCGCTTATCTGCCAAGAAGCAACGCAACGTGTTACTTGCGGCCTCTCAGTTTATACTATACATTTATAATAGCTGCTTCTAATTAAATTTTTGACAGCTGGAATGAAGGCGCCTGGAAAATCAAGTATTTGGAAGCTTCTCATAGGGAATGAAAACATGAATTTTGTCGCTGGCATCTGATGTTTGTTTCACCCACGTCCAAATGTAAATTTTGCCAAAGTACACAGCTTATGTGATAATATTAATATTGGCGACTACATAACTCATTAAATGGCTGGGAGTTCCATGTCACAAGATATTAGTTGAGATACCCATAACATTATATTGCTTGATGACAATGCTACAGTGTATGCTCCTAGCTAGGTCACGTCACTTAATATCATAACTATGCTTAGCTTACAATTAGGTCATATCTTTAGCCGGTAGGAATATCGTTTAATGTTTCTGTTTTTCTTTGAACTAAAAAGTTGTAGAAGCAATACATTGAGTTGTGTGTCATGGTGCCACGCCATCGCTGGCTCTACGCTAGGCCAAGTAGCATCTCTATATTGTGCTGAACCTACGGTAGTGTATGCTAACCAATACACATTTCGCTGCTGATTAGCAGGAACCGTGAGGATAATCAATGACAGTTTTAGATATTCTTACTTTCATAATTTTAGATTATTATTTAAAAATATAATACATATACTTAATCCAGTTATATAATTATTGACATTTAAGACAAGAACACGGTCTTCAAAATAGAGCTTTGATTATTTCTTTTTATTATAATATAAATAATATCCTAAGAAATTTATACTTTAATAAAATACTTTTTAAGGCTAATCTATGCATATAGTTTTGCTTTAAAACTAAATATTTTAAAAGTTATTTACAATCAAAGTTTTAAAAGTTTGACTTAATCATTGTCCAAAAAGTCAAGAATTATAAAACTGGAGGGAGTACTAGGTTCCTCTGTTAATTTTTATTGTCCAAAATTAATGATTCAGAAAAAATAGAATTAGTAAATACAATTATAAAGCATTGGGTTTTATTTTTAATTTTTTTCATTATCTAGTTTAACAGACACAAAACCATACTCAGTTTGGAAGATCATACATTCTTCTTGGTTCAATATACAAAATTGGATATTCAGGGCACCAAGTTGTAATGATTATATAGTATCATTTACTAGTGGGAAAAATCTACCCATACAAGTTTTTGAACTTTATACTCTCCCCAAAACGTACTGTGTAAAAAAAGAACTCCATGTAAATTCAATCTCTCTCTCAACTCCCAACTTTTGCAGTTTTACTACAATTTCCCACCATTTGCTCAATTTTCTACAAGTACAATGGTGCAGAGATAATGTTGCCGACGCCATCTCGACAATGGTGCGGAACTCCTTTGCAAGAGAATTCGAGTGAACGGCGATAACACGCTAAAAATCAATGGCAAATGAAAATTTAAAAGAGAAATTAAACTTGCAAGTGGTCTTTTGTAGTAAAGTACAGGGTAGAGTAGAAGGGCATGTGGCTTATAAGTGATACTTCAATAGTATTTAGATGTTCTAATAGTATTTTATTACTTTGTAATTATTCAAAATATAAATAAATATAACATTGTGGCATGGGGTTTTTTATTTACCACAAATAATTCTAAATTTGGAGTTAAGATATAGTAAACTGTACTTTATTTAGAAAGTCAATTTTATTCATTCTGAGATCAGGTTATTCAAAAATATGTAATCATTCTTATCTAGATAACACAGCTTTTGAAGAAAAAAGCATAAAGAACATGCATAGTCTTTTTTACATGAAACGCAAACAAAAGAAAATATGTAATTAATTAATATATCCATTCTAAATTATTTGTCGATGTTTATTTTTGCTTGTGACGTTTGATCACTTTTTTTATTAAAAAAATCGTGTGAGTATAATTTGTTTGTGACTTATCGTTATTGTTAAAGGTACTTTAAGTAACATTTCTTTTATATTTGCACGTTTTTTAAAAGAAAAATGACCAGCATTTCAATTGGAAGTCAAAAGGGACAAGTAATTTGAGATGAAGGTAGTACCATGTTGCAACTAGTGAGAAATTCATTTTCTTTTAAAAAGACAGCTATAATTTAAAAGGAAAAAAGATTATTTTACTCCGCTAAACTATTGCACTAAATCACTTAACCCAATAGACTAAAAGGAAGGCACCAGGCTCGCACGGCCTAACTGTTGCGCACACATGCCGTCGCCGGTAGGAGATACATCTGCTCACCGTTTTTCCTTCGATTGTGGACTAGGGGAGAGGTGAGATTTTCTCCACCGTGCGGGTAACGGCGCCCCGCGCGGAAACTGTGTCCGTGTGACATGTGTCGCATGCTCAGCGGGGGCACCGGAGGACGGGACGACGACCGGTCTTCCATAAGATATTACGTATTCCTTAATTATGTATAAAATAAGATCTGTACACATTTTTAGACCGAAATTACTTCACGATCTTGTGATTTCGAAAGACCGTGGGTTGAGCTGGGTAGCATGCATACAAAGGAAAGGTTTCTCCTGTCCTTGTATTTATCTTCCTCCTATAACTACGGCGTATTCGAAACGCCTCGGCCACCATTATTGCGGGGCACGGCGAAACCAACTCACATTATCGATCACTAAATCTCCTGCATCAACGTAAAGAAATCGGGAACAGCCGCTACTTTTAATCCCCCCACATCTAATTTTAACCACCCGTATCCGCTACCATCCTTCTTCTTCTGCCTCTCCAGTAATTTTAGGGCCCCTTCTTTCCGTTTCCGTTCGCCCGCCGCGCACGCATCACAGCTAGCGCGCGCGGGCGCTCCGTTCCGTTTCTTGTGATAGGTTTTAAAAGAGAGCGTGCGAAGTGGGTGCTCAGGAATTGGACTCGGCTCCTCCGCACCCTATTAAAACCACGAGAGGAAGTTTTCTTCCCCGTCAGTCATCACCCTCCCGCTTCGCGAACCACCCACCCGTCCGTTTCCTCCTCTTCTTCCTTCTTAACAATGGCGGTACAGGCCCAGTACCCCTCCAGTCTCCTCTTCCACGATAGGTGCGGCCGCGTCTCCTCCTCCCCAAGGCTTGTTGTTACGTCTTAAAAAGGTTTCGCCTTTGGTCTGATGGATTCGTCGTCTGGTTGATTTGGTTAATTACAGAGGTGAGCCGGAGAGGAACAAGGAGATGGACCTTCCCAGGACGCCGAGGTTCGCCGGAGTCTCACCGGAGGTGTATTTTCCCAGTGCCGGAGGTGCGTGACTGATAGTGAATTAGTGAAAGGCCATGGCGCCGCCGCCGCGACGGTTGTTGGATTGTGACATGACATGGGCGTATGTGGTTTTGGTTTCTTGCAGCGAGTGGGATTAATCGGAGGAATAAGCGCGCGAGGGAGGTCGTGGCCATGGCGCCGCCGCCGGCGCCGCCGGTGAAGGAGGAGTTGGTTAATCTGTTCGCGCTCCAGCCGCAGCAGTCGACGTCGTTTGTCAACATGGCGCAGCTCCACAACAGGGTGTCGGCGTCGTCCCCGTCCCGTGCGCCGCCAGCCTCGACGCTCGTCTCCACTGGCCTTCGCCTCGCATTGGATGAACAGCAGCAGCAGCAACAGCAGGAGGGCAAACGCCTCAAAGCCTTGTGCTTCTCGTCGCCGTTCTCCGATGAAATTGCCGGCCAGATGAAGCGGCAAGATGAGGAGCTCGACCGATTCATCCAGGAACAGGTAAATTCACAATCCGCTTGTTCTGGTTGTTCGTTTCATCGTTTGTTCGGTGGCCTGATTTGTCCACCCAACTTAGGGTGAGCAGCTGAGGAGGGCGATGGCGGATCGGGCGCGGCGCCATAGCCGGGCGCTGCTCGTGGCGGCGGAGCGATCGGCGGCGCGGCGGCTGAGGGAGAAGGCGGTGGAGGCGGAGCGAGAGGCGCGGCGCGGCGCGGAGCTGGAGGAGCGGCTGGCGAGGCTCCGCGGAGAGGCGGCGGCGTGGCAGGCGAAGGCGATGTCGGAGCAGGCCGCCGCCGTGTCCCTCCACGCGCAGCTCCAGCAGGCGGCGGCGGCGGCGCGGGCGTCCGGCGGCGAAGANATGTCGGAGCAGGCCGCCGCCGTGTCCCTCCACGCGCAGCTCCAGCAGGCGGCGGCGGCGGCGCGGGCGTCCGGCGGCGAAGAGCTCCGTTCAAGCCGCGGCGAGGCGGCCGCCGGCCCGGCGGAGTCCTCGTCGTCGGCGTACGTCGACCCTCGCCGCGTCGACCGCGCCTGCCTCGCCTGCCGCCTCAGGCCGGCAACCGTGGTGCTCCTCCCCTGCAGGCACCTTAGCCTCTGCGGCGGCTGCTTCGCCGCCGGCGATGTCAACGACGCCGCCATGGCGGCGTGCCCCGTCTGCCATTGCGTCCGTACAGGCGGCGTGGAAGCCATCCTCTGTTGAGCTGTCGTCGTCTCATCTCGGCCGTCCATTCTCGTGAGTTGGGTCTGGTGCGGAGGCATCATTTGCCCATCCATTCCAGAAAATCATAATTAGGGGGAAAAAACTTAGAGCTTTCATCTTTCTTGTTCATATCTTTTTCCAACTTTTTTTTTACCACCGAGGATTATTTCCTCGAATCTCCTTTTATATTTTGGGGTTTAGGAGAATTCAATTGATAAGTTCATTGTTAATACTAGTAGTAGTACTCAGCAATTGCAAAGTTGAAGCTGCACGTTCTCTCCTATCCTATCCCATATCCCTGCCCCCCTCCTAATCCCGACTGGTTCCTCCTAATCTTGCTTCCCGTATTTGTTTTGACGTCCCAACTTAATATGACATAACTGATGTAGATATTACTTACATACAGTACCATAGTAGGAGTGTGTACGATACTGGTGATATTAACAGCTGATCACACCCCACCGTGCTTTGATGCTACCGGTGTCGCCCATCCCGTACTCCCCGTGCGGTTTCCACTTGGTTAATTCCCCCCCGCATTTTGCCCAAACCGCCGCGCACCGGAGGAGGCGGCTAGCGCGCGGCGTAACTGACGGCATCGACGCGCGCGGTGAAGTTATTGCGGGGCGCGGGCGCGGGACGGCACGGCAGCACGGTGCCTTGGGTGTTCGGTTGCTGCCACGCACCGGCGCCGCGCGCACGGAGTGGAGAAGTGGACTCGCCGAGGTGGCATCGTCGTCATGAGGCTGGCACGAACGATGCCACGGTGGTAGGGTGGAGATGGGGGCGTTGGGAGGGGAGCCGGGCCGTCACTCATGCATGCCGTGGCCACGCAGGACTCTCTTCGCAACGGCAGGCACCGCGCGCCACTATGCAAGATGCTGTCATTACAGTAGGGGCGTAGTACTACTACTGCTAGTGCTATGACGGAGAGTACGTAATTAATTGCATGGCGATCTTAGTCCTTGACATATCCGCGAAGAGATCATCATCGACTCCGATCTGGAATTTTTTACCGCTAAGCTTTACCGGGATGCAATTGAAGTATGCAGTGACAAGCCGCTAGCGTCCAGGGCCCAAGGCCGTAGATGATGCACAAATTCGTGCATACAGCCTAACCCAACGAGATAAGTTTAGTCCGTCCAATGCACTATAGTACCGTAGGAGCAGTACACACCCCATACGCATGCTTCCATAAAAGTTCTCGTCCTGACGAAACTGCACTGCCCTCGTGGACACCCATTAACACAGCAGCCGTGGTTGAGATGCGCGAAGTCGCAGGCGCGCAGCGAAAGGAACACGCACTTCTCGTCGCGCTCGCTCTACCTGCTACTACCACCCTACCACCACCACCGCCGTCACCAATGACCAAACGCGATCGGCCTGACCATGCATCACGCATGCATGCCTGCCGCGCCCGGCTATTAACCCGCCGTCCGGTAGCGTCATGTGCGACGCCAGTGCAGGCATCACCCGTTGGATTGGTTGCACGACAGCGGCGGCTGCAAGAATAGCTCGTAAGCTAGCAGCTGCCACCCCGCCCTAACTCTGATCCGTTTCTTCACGGGTTTTGCCTGCCGCGATGAATGGGTCGCGCTTGCAAGTTCAGATCGGTCGTTCCTTGTATTTTTGGGTTGCTATCGTTCTCTTCTAGTGGGATGGTTAGGTTTGGAGTCTGGTTTGATTCTTCACGGGGTTTGATACTTTGATAGGTATCGCCTGTGTGACCTATTCCTGTATATATATATCGATCTGATCCTGTGGATGATTCGATGCGGCGTGTTCCATGCGTGATCGGCGAGTCTTATCGGTTTAATTTGAAGCTATAGCAGCAAGGAAACGCGTGCTTCCCGTAAAAGGGATTTTGGATTGGCGTACGTATCCACAATTAGCTCATGCGCAGCTGATAGACCGCTGATAATATTTTCAATCCAATGCGTTTTTGTCAACCCAACGCGCATTGGCCAAATTAAAGAAGTCTGTTGTCTGGGGCAGAAGAGCTGCCATGCTCGTTGACCCTCAAGATAAATACTGCCGTATAAGAGCATTTCTGACTAGAACTAGAATATGCGGAATCAGTCTGAATGCAGAATGCAGCAATATGGTCATGAAGAGCAATAACATACTGTATTATTTAGCATACTAGATGGTCATATGTTTTCACCAAAAAAATGTGTATGTGTTCCCTCTTTTTCTGACGAAGTGGAACTTCTAGAGAGTGATATGGAAACATTGAATTGAATACTTGAATTGCAGCGGAGGACAATGAAGAGAGCACAAGCAAAATTATCCAGGAGACCCGTATTTGAAACGGCCCGGCTACCCGTGTGCTGTACTCCGGCCCTCCGGCTTTCACATCTTTGACCCGCGGAACTTTTGTCGTGTTGGCCTAGGAATGTCATGTTGGGCTTTTATAGTAATTGGGCCTTCCTCTCTTTACGTCAAAACAGTGATAATACCTCTGGGTGTTTTCGTTTGTCACCAGTCGGCGAAAAAGAAAAAGAACAGTGTCACACGTAAAACGAAAAATATCATTAGTACGATGATTATTTGAGTATTAATTATTTTAAAATTTAAAAATGGGTTGTTTATTTTTTTTCGATAACTTTCGTGTAGAAATTTTTTTTTGCAAAAAACACTCCGTTTAGTAGTTCAGGAAGCGTACGCACGAAAAAAAGATAGAAAAATACTATAAGAATTTGCCGACACTGTTTTATTTAGCCACATCCGAACACCGGAAAACATCACAATACTTGTTCGAGCAGAAATCTTGATGAAATGGAATTTCTGCAAGCATGCCTTGTCCACAGGGTTACCATTCTGATCAACTGAACTGCGTGCGGTACTGGGCAATTCTATAGGGCGGGATCACGCATGTTCTAACCAGGTCATTAATCACAACAGAAAATGTGCTCCCTAGATCGTAGATCCATATTCTACTCCCACTGTATGGAGTCATGGACCATTCAACACGTTAACGCGCCCTGCACGTACACGAAATTACAGACGTGCTAGATGAAGCAGAGGAATCTGTCTGTTTCTCTGGAGTCTGACAGTAAACTTGAGTCACTTGAACACGGGGTCGTCGACTCGGACAGAAATGTCAATGCGGCATCCAATACGGTCAACACGGGTCAAGGGGACTTACTATCGGTGACAAGAGCCAATCAAACACGGGCTACAACTAGCCTACAAATCCTTGCAATTTGTTCACGGATCCACCGTGAATTGTCCGTCCCCGCACCGGTGACGCTTCCAAAGTTTTTTTTACACCGTTGGGTACAGAACTACAGACGCGTGCGTCGCCATCGATACTACGTACCTCACTCCTCACAGTGTATCGCACGTCTAGATTGCAGCTTCCTTGCCTTTTCTTCCCTATTTCATTGCTAGTTTCTCCTAAAAAAGAGCGAGAAAAAACATAAAAACCAGCAACATGCTTCACCTAGAATCATGTCCTCTCAGATTAGAAACAGTTGTTACACATTAAAAACTGATTAAACTAACCTCAGTCACTACTCTCCTTAATACCGCATTGAAGGTGTAATTAAATGTGTCTTAGTCATGTGCACCCCCTCAACACGTGGCGAGACCGGCGCAATAAACAAGCCTTAACAGCTAGCAAAAGACCACGAGAGGTCCCCATAGAATCGAATTTGCGCTTAAAGAAATGGCGCCCCGTTGTTGTTACAGATCTTCCGGTGGATTCTGCAGCATTGCAGTTCACAACACCGGCGCCTCCAAGGCAACCAGGGGAGACTAATCTCGAGTTAGCGAACAAAACCGGAACAGGAGAAGGGAAGGAATGCATCTTGTGTAGTTGTATTGGCCCTAGCATTGCTGGTACGGCCAATTTTGTGCTGGCGAGACGTGCTTTGTGCTTTGTTGCCGTGTGGGACAGATTCCGGGAAATCTAGCCGTGGTTTCTCGCGCATCCTCTGCAGTCTTCACCAAACTCTCTAACCACCACTACTAACCCTTCCCCTTTATTATAAGAGGAAAGACTCGCGTATCTCTTATATTGGCAGTGAGACCAAAGACTTGCTCAGCTCATCAGTCTTCTCTCCTCGGACCTCCAAAGATCGACGAAGATTTGTTACTTGTGAGCTGTAATCGAGATGGCTTCAGCGTCTTCGTCCACTTCTTCGTTCTTTGACATTGAGCCCCTCGACGGCGGCGAGACCTTCCTCTCCGGCCATGCCATGGACGCCTGCTCCCTCTGCCGGAAGCCGCTCTCCAGGAATTGCGACATCTTCATGTACAGGTCAGTCTCGTGATCAATTTTGCTCCTTTTGGCTGATTCTTTCACATAATCAAGAAATAAACAAGTACAAATCGATCACAAACGATCCGCTTCTGTAAGCTCTGATTATCTGAAAAACAGTCTGATCTCTGACTGAATTGTGTCTTTGTTGTGAACAAACAGAGGGAACACGCCATTCTGCAGCGAGGAGTGCCGAGATCACCAGATGGAGATGGACGAAGCGGCAGTGAGGATCAGCGCCAGGAATGCGAGGGAGCGAGCTGCAAGGAACGAGCAGCGCCGCAGGCTCGATGCCGGCAATGTCGCCGTCGCGGCGAATGTGCCCGTCCTGAGCTAAGCTTTAGGAGGAAGGAAGCATCCGGGGTGTCCCCCTCGAGAAAGTGAGGGGAATGAGAATCAATCGATCGTGATGAGTTGAACGTCTAGCACGGAATCTGATGAGTCAAGCAAGCAGCAAGCTCGAGTTGATTCTAGTGGTTTTTTCGTCGGACACCTTTGGAGACCAGAGAAAAGAGAATAGAGAAATGCTGCACATGACGGCGTTTTCCCCTTCTTTTTGTGAGGATTTACCCTTTTAGATTTCTGTGCGAGAGAATTTTGATGTTGTGTCGTTGCAACCAGTTCTTTCACCCTTTCAGTGCTGTACATTCCACACTGGGTAAATGTGTGCCTGAATTATGCAATTAACCCGAGCAGATGAACAGATAAGGCACCTGTGTAATGATCTTTGCCATGCTAAATTAGTACTAGCAGAATTGCCATCCTAGCCGGTAACATGATGCTGGCCTGTTGGCCCCAACTGCTGAGAAATGAACAATTGAGGCCCCGCACCGGCGTCCTAACGAACGGACAAACGAATTGAAGGCAATCGTACCGCCAAAACGATCAATATGATGCCACGCGTTGCATTGTCTGATGATTAAACCAACCAAAAAATGGACGAAAAATTAAAGAATACATAGCGCTTCAATTTAGACTTGACAATTTGTAATTGTGGGTGACTGAAAATAAACACGACACATAAACACAGTACACAGCCATCACCATTTCATCCCAGGACGTTCATGAGTTTTCTGACGTCCTTTAGGCCAAATCGCTCAATGTTTACACTGCAACATATGGTTTATTACGCTCCGACCACTGAAACCGAACCAAAAATGCTTCTCTCTCACGATGCAGCTCGTGCGCGTGAGTGAGCCCAGCACAGTACTACTTGTACCTTGTCTTCGTCATCCCTGGGGCGATTGACTTGACTGGTCACCCGCTCGATCAACTGCAATACATGCAAATTGCAACGTACTACAGTCTACAGCTAGCTGTCTCTACATTCTTGGCCAGTAGGAGTACAAATTCAGATCGGTCGTATAGCATGCATTCTCTATGAATCAACCTCTCTTTTTTTTTTTCCTTTTGACAACAGATAGTACTACGTCTCATAACCATTTGCAACCTGCAAATAACAAGACGCTAATTGGCACGCCTCCCCAGGTTCGTGACACGAAAAAAAAAGTTAGTTAAATAAAGATTGGGAGGAAAGAAAATTCTTTAGCTTAAAGGCACCCTTAATGGTGTCTGTAAGCTTAACCTGGCGACCAGTGCTAGCACGTGTTCCGGCACCGTGAGCGGGTCCCACCACACCGCACTGCACTTCCTCTCTCCTCTCTCTTGCCCCTTCCTCCCTCTGCCGCTTCCTCCCACTTCCTCTCTCCCCTTCTCTGCGTCGGGTTCGCGGCTCTGGCTCCGACGAGCGTGGGCGAGGGGCAGCAGCGCGACCGGAGAGGCGGAGCGGGGCGATGACGGCGCGAGGTGACGGAGACGGTGGCCACTGGCGCGACGACGAGA
>CM002480.1:20001556-20013979 GCA_000325765.3 Leersia perrieri | reverse complement strand
GCGGCGTTCGCCGGTGACGCCCGCGCGTTGTCGCCAGCGAAGTCGCGCGCGGCGGCGGCAGCCATGGGTGGTGGCCTGGTGGGTTTGAGGAATTTGGGGGAAAAGGTAGGGACTGGGGAAGAGAGATGGAATGTGTGGGGCCCACATAAAATTTTGGAATACGTGTTAACAACTGTTTTGTTGGGTGACTTAAGTCTATGGTGCTCTCTATAGGTGACGCGGATGAAGTATAATGTGCTATATGGGTGCCCTAAGGGGCCAAAAGGGAAAGACGAGCATGGCTGTACTATTGATGGTGGTGGTGGTCGTAGGAGATGGAATGGAACGATCAGTGTGTTCTGTGTCCCTATTATTTTCGCGCCTAACCGTGTGACGTGTCTGCCTCTCATAAGCGCGCAAAGGCAGATAGGCACGTACTCAAGACTTGATAAAAGCAGCCACGTACTGATCGTTGCATTAGAGGCTTGTTCTAAAGTCTAAAACTGTGTAGGTTCTGTAGCTGTAGATGCCAGCACATGGTTTCAACAAATTCATAGACAGATGGCAAGCAAAAGAGGATGCAGGATATAACTACTGATAGGAATAGGCAGAGGATTGAGCGGTATTCTTTAGCTGGGAAAGCAAAATGGTATGAATTTCAAGGGTATCACTATCACCTGATTTGTACAATTCCATAAATACATATGAGTACATTTTTTTAATTCCAGTACATTACGCCATGGCTGACTCTGACCACCTATCTGCATGACTAAATTATCTCTCTTGATTATATCACTTGCAACAAAAGTTAAACATGCAATTTGCGTACTTCTTCAACGGTGTTATTGGTGCTCCAAGCAAACGTGCTGTACTGCTCAACACAAACCACCCAAAAACCAGGAGCAAGTGACTTCTAGAACAAAATTATTCTAACCATCAAATTGGACGGGCAGTGTTGTACAAAGTAAAGAGGCCGAGAAATGGAGAGGGAGTGCATAGAATATGTTGGTCATGAGCCCACGAGGTGTAGCTGCACCTTATAATATCGGAAGACCATGACAATTGCCACCCTGCGCCCTGGTTTTGCTCTTGCTCGGCCACCTGATTTTCACCATAGCACTCAAAGGAGCCAGCTTTAGATTTGTTGCAACTTGGCCAGCTAGATACCTAACCTGTTAATAACCACAATTCTTTTCTTCTATTGCTTACTTTGGAGGATTCACCACTCATTGGAGGACGGATGTATTGTTACCTCTTAACCCCCATGCTTATAACAAAGACTTTAATTTAGGACAATGTTCTACGATTGACTCTTGTCGTTTTCTACAGCATTTCAATTCTCACTTTTGGGAATGGAAGATCGTACTAACGTACACCACTTGCATGTGAACTTGGTTGTTTTCAGTATGATAATAAAATGCTGACTTATGACTATTTTGGCGTGATCTAAGTGTTAATTTTACCATTCTCAGGGTAATGCAAAGTCTCACGGACACAGCAAGTTTCTATTTATGGTTCTTTGACAACATCTTTATCGGCCATTTTTTTCCTAACGCAAGATCATTTTACTGATCCGGTTTCTCTAGGGAGAAATCAAATACATTATGTTATGTTACATGTATCACACATCAAATGTATTTTTAACAACAATGTTTAGTTTGGAGGAGAAAATGTCATAAAATCCAGGACTACCTATTTAACACTCAACACGTTTTAAAGTAAAAATAGTCTAGTATAAATAGAATGCAAGTACATTATAACTGATATGTAATAAACTTATACACAACTGGCATGCAATTCAATAACCAATTCAATAACATTATATCGCTCGTATGTTCAATTCAGTTGTATATAAATCTCTTAACACACGTTCGATGGTAAAAAAAATTGACTATTTTTTAAGGAGAAAATGTGTCGACTCCAATTCCGTAAAATCTACTAGAGAAGTGACAAGAGCCCAACGATCCGAGCCATGCCGTCAAGTGGATTTTAGATGAGAAAAAAGGGGATGAGATCTTCTGACTTATAAATTATCATAAATTTTTAACTGGCATGTACTCATTAGACTCAGGTATGACAAAATCAATTAATTTAAAGTCGGAGAAGCGAGAAGGAGGTGCAACTTGAAAGAACCTCCCATTCGGGCACTCCCACTCCCATCTCCTCTATATAACCACCGTCCCCTTCAGCCAAAGATCTCAATTGCCTCTGCCTCCTCTCTCGCAACCAAGAAGAAGCAGCAAGTTAAAGAAGAGCCAACCAATCCGACCCATGGAGGATTACTTCTACTTCTCTGCCGCCTTGGAAATGGGGACCATAGGCGACCTCGAGCCAGGCTTACCGTCGCCGATTCCCCGGCGTACAGCGTCCCGCGTCGTCAACGCCCGGCACCAGCACTACCTCGACGCCTGCTTCCGTTGCGGGCGAATGCTTGCCGGAAACAAGGATATCTTCATGTACAGGTGAGCAGAGGAAACCACATGTTCCACAAATTATTTGCTTTGCTAGCTAGCTAGCTGTGCCGGCGCGCGTTCTGGTTTTTGACCGGTGGTTTCTGCTTTGCGCGCGCAGAGGCGACACCCCGTTCTGCAGCGAGGAGTGCAGGCAGCGGCAGATCGACGCTGACGATGCGTCGGAGATGAAGAAGAGATCGAAGCAGCCCGCCGCTGCCGCCAGAGGGGAGCAGCAGCGGCAGGGCCTGCACGGCGTCCCGGTCTGGGCTCGGTAGATGCCTGGCATGTGTACAAATTCAGAAAATTATGCGTGTGCTTGCGCCGTTGCGCGCGCGACGCCCAAACTTCGCAACACGGCAGCGACTTGTGTAGTCGTGTTGCTGTACATGTAATTCATCGGACTAGGGTGATCAGCTCGGTGGCGGCGAGTAGCCTGGCCGGAGCCGGCGCGTCCACTGCCGTGAGTTGGAGAGAATTTAAGATCGGTTCGATCGATGTAACTCGTGCCTGTGAATTACTACGGGCTCTGTTTTTCCGTTGCAC
Source organism: Leersia perrieri (assembly GCA_000325765.3). Classification (NCBI taxonomy): domain Eukaryota; kingdom Viridiplantae; phylum Streptophyta; class Magnoliopsida; order Poales; family Poaceae; genus Leersia; species Leersia perrieri. The sequence goes on along the minus strand of CM002480.1, from coordinate 20,011,004 downwards.
GACGCAGCAGAGCGGGCGTGCAAGGTGCGTGTTGTATTGATTTATGTGCTGTGTATATACGGCCTTGCCCAACTTTTTGATCTGGATGTTATAACTTTTCGACGAAGACTACGGGACAGCAGTTCGTCCGAACGGACTACTATCGAGCAAGCCATCCTGCCCGTGCGCCGCCGTGGGCTCCTGCTCCCGCACCCCTACGCCACACCGCCGCCCTCCCCTGTTCCTCCCGACCTCCCCACCGGCGACGACGACGAGACGGTGGGTGGTGCCGGCTCGTCGATGACAACGGCGGCAACAGCGGACGGGCAGATCTGGCGGCGCCGCAGCGGTGGGCCGACGGCTGGACCGCAGTGGTGGGCCGACGACGATGGCGCGACGAGCTCGGGAGACAGCAAACCGACAACTGGCGGCGGCCGACAACGACGGCCGGAGAGGTAGGAGAAGGTGTACATAATCTGATACTGGTACCCATGGTTCCAGTCTGGTATTCGGGGTACAAAAAATCCGATACCCTGGGTACCGGGTCTGGTTCCCGGGGTTACGGTTCTGGTACCTAGGGTATCTAAAAATTCTGATACCCCAGGATACCTGGTACCCTTCGTCTTCCTCATCGGGGGAAGAAGTGTGGTACCCTTTCGTCAGCTCGTCTTCCTCGCCGACGGCGACGGGGTTGGAACCGGCGGCGCGCTGGCTTCGATGTTAGATCCGGCCGCCCAGAGGCCGCGCTGTCGGTTCTAGATCACCATCGTCATCGGATCTGGACCGCCGTCGCCTCGAAGCCACCGTCGTCGTCGCCGTTGCCATCGTCGGGGGAGGTCGGGGATGAAGAGGGCAGGGGCGGCGATGCGGGGCGTAGGGACGCCGGAGCGGAGGAGGCACGGCGATGCACTGGCGCGCAGGCGCAGAGCGTGGGAGGCGCGGCGACGCGTGGATGCGGAGTCGGGGCGTCGCTAGGAAGGGGACGACGTCCGTTCCCTAGCAGCGCTTTAACTTTTTTTACTTGATTGACATAAAGAACATGCATTTGCAACTAATTTGTAATACTCCCTCCATCCTTAAATCTTTAAATGCTTGACGCCGTTGACTTTTTGACATGTTTGACCGCTCATCTTATTCAAAACTTTTATGAAATATTTAAAACTATATGTGTGCATAAAAATTTATTTAACAATAAATTAAATGATAGAAAAATAAATTAATAATTTCATAAATTTTTTCGAACAAGACGAACGGTCAAACTTGCATAAAAATAGTTAACGGCGTCAAATATTTAAGGACGGAGGGAGTATTGTACGATCAATGTTTTTCCCCCTCACAGGGTATCTCATTTCTTACTTGACATTCAAATACTTATTAAACCTCCTTTTAAAATTTAAAAAACTGGTCATCATGTGAATATGTGATATATGGGATCCACAAACGTATAAATTCAAATTCAACCTCTAGAGTTGTAAAAAACGAATAAATCAAACTCTATCTAAGTATATATTAGTACTATTCACAGTCAATTTTGCAAAACTACAAATACTTTGATCGAACTATCACAAAACTACAGATTTAATATGATGTTTCACAAAGTTATATATTTTACATCAAATTTATTACAAGACTACAGATTTAGGAGTAGATATCATAAAACTATAGATTTGACGATAAAATTATCATAAAACTGTATATTTTAGAATTTTAATCCCAAGCATTAATTGTTGTGTTAGAGCTATAGATAATGTTGTTGTGTAATAAAACCCATGCTAAACCTTTAGTATTATGTTAATGTTATTACTAAATCAACCACATTATTATGCTTCATCTTAAATAGTTTTGCGATAATTTTTGTGTTAACTTATAGTTTTGTGATGTAGCACCTTAAATATCTAGTTTTGTGTTAGTTTGTTCAAAGTTCATTTAGTTTTGCGAAATTTTCTACAAATTTAAATACATATGTTCCTTGATTGATATATCATTTGTGAATCTATCTATTAAAAAACATTCAAAATTGCTTGCGGCTATTTGCCTACATGCAAAGAATGAGGGGAATCCCCTTATGAGGGACAAAATACTTTCCCTGGCTTTGGCATTAAATTTTCAGTTACATGTAAGAATTAAGATAACATACACAATGTTCTTATCATTACAGCTACACCATATGGTGCCAAACTCACGTCCCCTTTCCCCTTTGAACTGTTGGTTTTAAACAGGATCTATAAAGGATTCACACCATTTAGATTTTAGTTGTATTGTGTATTTGGATTGAAGGAAAGAAACTCTCTAAATGCTATGGGTGTTTGATTTTTTTCTACGAGCTGTTTTATTCTCCTTTGAGAAGGCCATGCCCCTCTTCCTTTCTCTCCCTTCTCCCTCTTCTACAACAAACTTCCTCCAAATTTTGATTATTTTATGCGAACCATTCAAATACATTAATTCTAATGTCCATGCATGTTGTTTGAAATCGTACATTTTTATAGGACATGTCATTTCATTATTACGACCGGTACATGTCCATGTGGACCGAAATTTTTCAGGATCATGAACATTTCGGATAAGTTTGGAATGAAATTGTTAAATTTAAAATAAAAGTTTACCAAATCCATAAAAAAATTCAAAGAAACCCAAAAATCAGTGTTGTTGCGCCCGTCAAGGTGGGGGGGGGGGGGGAGGACCGGCGGAGGGTTCCAAGAATTTTATTCCGAAATTGCAAACCCCTTCCTCCAAAGCCTTTGGTTCGATATGAATGTAAATGAGCATTTTTGTCAAAATATCACATAACTGTAAGATCTGTGATTGTCGATACTTCGAACAAATTCGATCCCTTGGTTCCATTTGTACGGAGGGCACCCCATTGGAATCCTGACACACACATATATAACAAGAGATTATATTCTTTTCTTTACTGCTGGTTTTAATAGAACAAAAGGTAGTAAGAAAGCCAAAGTAATGTGCTAAAGTCAGCTTTGGGCCGTACAACTAGTATTTGATTTTGCCGATGCACACAAGCTGCAACCATGCATGCATGTGCCCACATTGCACGCTCCAAGAGAGAAAAGAATCGTTTTTAGCCAACCTAGGCCCCCCTCTATAACAAGGGCGCACACGGCCGAGAGCCCTCTCCCCGTGCGAGATTCATGACACGTTACGACATCTAAGCACGCCAAAATATTATTTGCCGCCTTGTGCCAGCAAATGAACTCGACGGACCGGTAGTTGCTGGTTGTTCAGGGCGCACACGTGCGATCAATGGAACCGCAAAGCTTGGGCTCACCACGAGCTAGCGTGCGTTCGCACGTGTCGCATCGCATCGCATGCATGCACGGTTGGGTTCTGGACATGCCCCGGCTGCGCCGTGAAATCGTGTCATTGCACGCGTTGTTGTTGTACGTTGATCTCAAGAAGCTGCGTTCACGAAACCATCAGGGTGCGCGGTTCAATTGGTTCCTAGTGCCATGAGAATACCCATTTTTTCTGTCCTCACTCGTCATCGTGGTTACAAAAATTGGGTTTTCTTCCCGCTGATCACGCATACCTCGTCACAACGAAACAACGGGGATGCAATTTTGTGTTGTCTTGGGGCGCTTGTCGACGTGACAGGGATATTATCTTATTACCTCGTGTAAGGAACATAAGTATCACGAATGTTCATGGTGTCGAATTTTCATTGGATGTGTAACTCCGACTTGCATGGAGATCGACCGTCCAAATCGTGATGCAATCTCGTACAAATATATATGCTACTACCTGTTCTGTTACTCATGCCTATCTGGCAAATCGGACAGGTCATCAGGGCCATAGATGCACTAAAAATAGGTGCTACACCTAGCAAAACTCTCTCTCTATCTTTAGGCCCATGCAACTGAATCAACCCAAAGTCACCTTTTTGCTGTGTTTTTGCAACCTCATTCCCTTGCCAAATTAGACCGCACGCATTTATCGAGTGGTTCCCATGGAGACGAAGAAAATTAAGCTAGAGATTAGCTGGTAAAACAGTTAGCCAGTCAAGCTCTTTGCCTTCTGCAGGCAGGTAAGGTATTAAGCCTGCCTCTACACGGCCTCTCACCTCCGCCCGACCTCGATCTCCCCCTCCGAGGTCGCTCGCCGCCGGCCGTACGTCGCTCGCTCTCGATCGCCTGCCTCGATCCGGTCCAGCCAGCTCGATCGTCGACCCGGCCGGCCGGATCGATCACGCAGGTGGTGGGTGCCAGCGAGCGAACGCACGCACGGCGAGCGAGCGAGCCGATCGAATTAACGTACGATGGACTTCACCTCGTCCTACTTCCACGCCTTCGGCAACCCCGACTTCGCCGCCGTTTTCTCCGGCGGCGGCAGCGCGCAGGCCATCCGGCCGGGCACCGTTGTGGATGGCCACGCCAGTCCGACCAGCGGCGGCGTGAGGTCGGGTAGTGTTAGCAAAGGCGCAGCGGCTGCGACGACGGCGACGGCGAGGCCGCATGTGGCGCCGTCAGTGTTCTGCGTGCAGGACGCGGAGGTGGAGGAGGCACACCACTTCCTCGACGAGTGCTCCCTGTGTCACAAGTTCCTCGCTGGCGACATCTTCATGTACAGGTCAGGTCAACCGATTTTTATAACTCGTTAACTTTTGAGCGTACGTTTGATCATCGTGAAACTGAACCGTGTGCACGTACGTGCGTGATCGAGCAGAGGGGACACGCCGTTCTGCAGCGAGGAGTGCAGGAGGGAGCAGATCGAGATCGACAGGACGAAGCACCGGAGGAAGAAGCAGCAGCAGCAGTACGCGCAGTACTCGCCCACGGCGCACGCGGCCGCGGCGCACCGTTCGTCAGAGCGCGTGCCCCAGCGTCAGCTGCAGCCACAGAGGTGAGAGGTAGAGCTCTGCACCAAATCGGCACGACGAATTGGAGATTCATGCGTGCGTGCATGCACGCGTTGAATTGGGGTGATACTACATATATGCATGTACTAGACATTTCGAGGAGTCCGTGACATCGAGGAACCACCACGACCCGGCGTTCCCACGTTGTTGTTAGGGAAAACGGTGAAGTAATTAGCGAAGAGTTTTGTGCATTGTGCCTGCTGATCGAGCATGGCGCCCTGCTCTCTTTTTTTTGGGTCTATTTACTTCGTATCGGTTCAGATCGGGCTGTCAAAAGAAGCCTATGAGCTCTTTTGTAATGTGTATATTGTACGCCTCTATTCCCATCTCGTCTTCATTTCCCTTGTTGATGTTCTGTTTCTGCAGATTTGATCATGCTTGACATGCACTTGGAACATTGTCACATTGGCTTTTCATTTGCACAATGTAGCACCCGTAATACATTGGACTCTGTATAATTCTGAAGCGAATGAATGAGCTTTGTGACGCATGGAATCAAGCCAGTTGATTCTGTTCATTCCACGAGCCCTCTGGTTGAGCATGACGGTTGTATCCAGGAGACCGCTGTTCGGAGTCAACCTTTGTCTCATGTTACGCTTTCTTTCACGACTGACACCTGTAAGCTGCAACACTTGGATGGATTCCTTTGGGACGAAGTTAAGCAGCTGCTGGTGAAGTTCTTACTGTCGTTTTTTCTTAATACCGCCGTCAGCCACTGAGACGGGTACACCTGCATTAATTAATTAATCGATCATGTTCGATAGAATCATAGAAATGGGCATTCTTAATTCTAAAGTTCAGAAAATTGCCATAGAAGAAACACCCATGCGACGGGTCCACTGGTCCAGTATTGAGGGACGCACACTCGGGATCTTCTGCCAGCATTTCATGATTCATGGATTCAGGCCACGAGGCAGCCTTGCAGAGCTCCAGGTCGTTGATGTGAGTAGCCCAACTACTAGGTTCATGCCTCTCCTAGGTTTGGACTGAAGCTTTCGACCGCCGGACACCGGCGAAGCTTCTGTCTCTATTCTTGTTCAAAGAACTAAAAGGTACAGTGTGCCTTTCTGAAGATCTTCAGGCGAGTTCGTTGAATCGTTGTTCCAAGAGCTTTGCGAGAGGCCCAGAGCTGCAAAGGCCGTAAGATCTTGAAGATTTGACCAGCGCTAATAATTCACGATCCTACTAGAATCGCCAAAAATAAAACAGAGAAACTATAGTTTATAACATCTTTGTGTTTTATTATGTGCATGTGCTCCCATTCTTTCTTTTGTTTAGACTGAACTGCAAGGCTGTTTTTGATTCGACGGTGATCGCCAGAAGATTCATCTAGAAGCCGTAGAGCCTGACTTATGGGACCACCAACGGAGAGGGCCCACTTCACAGCGTAATATCGCTGCCAAAAAGGCTGGAACGCAGCAAATGGACGAACGGGTCGGCGACCGTGGGGTCCGCATCCACAGTCCGCGACCAGCGCGTCGGTCTCCACGCGGAATCCTGCCAAATCCCACAGACAGGTGGGGTCCTCACGATCTCCACTCTGGTCCCACTTCCTGACCCCTCTCAACCCCTGCCACTATATAATAGCCCGCGCGTATCCTCCGCTTGCCTCCCCACTAAGCATTACGATTCCTTCACGAATTAGGCGGAGACGCGCAGAAACGAAGCAGAGAAATCCAGGAAACCACGGGTGATTCCTCCGCGGCCGATTCCGCAAGCAAGCGCTCGGAGGGATCTCGCAGGAGCAAGCCGGAAGCCCGGAATAGCAAGCCAAGGTGTGGTGGTGGTTGGGCTGCGGCGATCGATCCGAGGAGATGGGAGGAGGGGGGCACACGCATTTCCTGGACGCGTGCTTCCTCTGCCGGAAGCGGCTCGCCGGCAACCGCGACATCTTCATGTACAGGTGCCGCCTGCTCTAGATCTCACCTCTGTTTCTCTTCCTCCGTTCCTTCTCCCATCCATGGATGGCCGTGCTCGCCATGCGATCTGATCTGACTCGTACTGTGTCGATCGAGCAGAGGGGACACGCCGTTCTGCAGCGAGGAGTGCAGGCGGGCGCAGATGGAGGCGGACGCGGCGGCGGAGAGGAGGGAGAGAGCCCGCGCCGGGAAGCTGACACGTGGGGCCACGACGCACCGGGAGGTGGAGGGCCCACAGGAGCGGGGTTCCGGCAGCGTCCGGGCCGGGTCCATCCTTGCCCTATGACGCCGCCGCCACTGTAGCGCTAAATTTGTCTATGGAAGATCTTTTTTTTTCCCCTTCTATATATAAAACCCCACCAAATATGATCGCTTTTTACGTAAAAACGGGTTTTGTGTTTTTGTTAAAACCCTTTGGATTGTGTTTGGTGGTGTGTTAGTGTGCTGCCGCTACTGTATCAAACTATCAATCTCGTTTGTGTATAGATGTTTGCATTAGGGCTTATGCGGAATTTAGAGATGATAAAAGTCTGCAGGTTGTTTTTGCGCATGTAAACAAATTGTGGAGAAAAGCATGTGGGGTCTATCTATGTTTTTTCATATTTTAATTACTACTCGTGTCCGTTCAGTAATCGGTTGCTTTTCTATGCTTGTGGAGTATGAGAGTTTTTTTTTTTTAGTTATACGTGGAGTATGAGAGGTTGCATTCTGTAGTTCTGTACCACGGTGAACTGGTGAACTGTTGATGCGAATGTGATTGGTGTCCGAGCCCCATTTGATGGCGCTGGACAGGTGTCCCAGCTGCCCCAGCATACGTACCCAGAAATTGACCACTCCCATTGCTGCTGTACCGATGCGTCTGGCCTGACGCCACAGTTAATTCTGACTATGTGCATACCACCTCTTTCACGTAGCTATACGTGGATTTTGGATTTGTGGACGAACTACGTTATAATTCTTCTTATCGATCGGGTGTCTCCGAAGTCCAAAGAGACTGTAGTACACTTCTTTATTTTTGCGTGGAGCGAGCACGTTACCACACGCCAATTTGGACCGGAAGAATTCTTTTCAGATTACCTGGAGAGCTGAAGAACTGCTTCAAATAGGATCAGGATATAGGCCCTGCATGGATCCGAAAGGTTAATAATTAGCCCTCCGAAATCTTGTTATCTAGAGTATTAAACGTGGATTACTGATAAAACCTATCTCACGACTTGCAAAAACGAATCTAATGATGTATATTAATTTATGATTAATGCTATAATAATTATTCTCTGATTATGAATTAATATATATTATTAGATTCGTCTCGTAAATTAGTCCAGTGGTCGTGTAATTGGTTTTGTAAATAATCCATTTTTAATACTTTAAAATAGCAAGATTCTAAATGACTCATTATTATTAGACCTCCAGATTTAAACAGGGCCATAGTTCATGTAAACTGTTCGTTATCATTGCAGGCCCGTAGAAAAACAATCTTCAAGGCCACGGACAAACCATGGAAACTACTGCACTCACTGTTACCTCTGAGGGCTGAGGCAGAGCCTACTTTCCAAGCTCTTGCATTGTCATGCACAATTCAAGGACAAAGGACGGAACTTGACATGAGACCTGCCAGCTACTAGTAGAAAATTGATGACAGGGGCGCTCAGGCCGGTGATAGAAATAGCTCGGCAGCGCACTAGCTCCTCCGGAGCTACACCAAAGAAAAAGAAGTTGCTGGATGGTAGCAACCCAAAAGTTAAATCACAGCGGTCGGTCACGCTGGGTGCCTGGGTCGCCCATCATCATTGATCATGTTAATTAGTTGTCTTTAGCATGGTCGGCAGTGTCGGAGAAATAGACAAATCTCCGTGAAGTGCAAGTTCGAATGAAAAGAAGAGCGAGCCAAACGTACGATTTTTGGGCCTACGGATGCTAGGGTTCTAGGCCCGTTTACAAGGAGGTACGTACTTCATCTAGGGATACTTAGATCTTGAAAGATTGTGGCTCTTCGCCCATGATTTTTGTGCTTTCTAACGGACACACGAATTTTACGTGGAAAATGGAAAAAACCACAGACGCCGATCGGTAAAATCACTATAGAGGAGTTTGGTACAAATGCAGGGGAATTACAATGGGACGTCAACCCTTTCCGTGCAGTTTACAAGAGTATATATGGGGAAAATAATAAAAGACTCCTAATAGGAAAAGACATAGAGTCCTACTAGAAAAGTAATCCGACATATATATGGTAGAATTCGGATCACATAACAACAATCTCCACCTTGAGACGAATTTTCTCTTATAGCATAATAAACACCAATTACCAAGAACACCTTTATAGGTAAAACTCACCACGCGCCAAATAATCACTAGGACTAAACAGTAACACCCACCAAGCTTGAGCAAAGCTCAAACTTAGTGGCTGGAACCGGCTTCGTCATTATATCCGCCGGATTATCATGAGTACTTATCTTGTATACTTTGACATCACCTTCGGCAATAACACCTCGAATAAAGTGATATCTCACATCAATGTGCTTTATTCTCTCATGGAACATCTGATCTTTTGTAAGGCAAATTACACTTTAACTATCACAAAATATATCAATGCAAGACGTATCTCCACAAAGCTCAGTGTACAAACCTCTAAGCCAAATCGCTTCTTTACAAGCTTCAGAAATAGCCATATACTCCGCTT
>CM002480.1:19979823-19999655 GCA_000325765.3 Leersia perrieri | reverse complement strand
AAGGTTAGAGTATCACGACTATATAATATGGTATCTCTGAAGTTTGCATATGAGCTAGACAACGAACACAATAGAATAAGGCCTAAATCTTCATCATCATATTTTACCTCCATAGACTTAACGTCAGCAACAATTTCCTTGAAAGTGGAGAGATGATCCATCACGGACCCATCGTCTTGCAACCGGTGCAAGAATAACTTTTGCTTCAGGTGCATCTTGCTGGTCAAATCCTTTGTCATGCATATCTGTTCCAGCTTCAACCACAGCGCGACAGCTGTTTTCTCCTTTAACACCTGCAAAATATTATTAGATGGATGAAGATGAATATATGACAAAGTCTTACGATCTCGCTTTTTATAATCATCAGACCAATTCCGAGAATCCTTGTCAAATCCAGTTAAAGCATCATCCAGATCTTGTTGTGCAAGAATTGCACGCATCTTCACTTGCCACAATAAAAATCTTGTGTCTCGGTCCAAAAGAGGTAGATCATACTTCAAACTCACCATTAGGAATAAATCCTGAATCTGCTGGTATTAATTGTAGAACCCTAGCAGAGACGCAAAAAACCGGTGCTCGGAATGATGCACTAGACGATGATCTGATAATTTTTTTGGTACATAAGCTTGGTGAACGTAGCAATTTAAATCTGGAAAAGGAAAACTGTACTGTAGTGGATGGATGGATCGATCTGAACGCTTCACGTCCTTGAGGCGCGTGCACAAGTAGTACTGCCTCCTCCTGCTGCTTGCGCCCTGCCTGCCTTTTCTTCTCACGCGGATACGAGCGGATACGAGTCGGAGTCTAGCGCTGAGTCCGATTCGAACTATTGACAGAAGAACCGATCTCGCCGGAAAGATTAAACCAACGAAACAATAGGCGGTAGCGACGAATAAATCATGCGACGGCGGCGAAAATCAATCCGGTGGCGGCGGCGTGGTGGTGATACCACTTGTTATGAAAGTAGATGCACAACAGAGACACGAATTTTACGTGAAAAACCCTTATGGGAAAAAACCACGGGCGTCGACCGGCAAAATCACTATAGAGGAGTTTGGTACAAATGCAGGAGAATTACAATGTGACGTCAACCCTTCTCGTGCAGCTTACAAGAGTATATATGGGGAAAATAATAGAAGACTCCTAATAGGGAAAGACATAGAGTTCTACTAGGAAAATAATCCGACATATATACGGTAGAATTCGGATCACATAACAACATGAACATTTCCATGTATTTATGTACGTATAATCCGGATAAAAGGCTAAACTTTTGAGGTCAATAGTTGACTAACATAAGTTGCCAAACATTACTAAGTCCAATCATTCAATAATGAGTCCCTGTTCGATACATGAAGTCTGATGTTGCGGTTTGCATTAAGACATAAATTATTTGTATAAATATGTGCATGCTGGGTTCCTTGCTTTTTAAGATAAGCTATATCTAAACAGGGGTTGATATGCAAATTTTTGAAAATTATTTTGAAAATTCTATAGTCAACATTCATTAAATGTTCGAGGAGGAAACTTATAGTGGACGTAGGCAATTTCTTCCCAATACCCGATATACTCAAACAACTCATCAATATCATTCACATCCACTAGTTCATGGGGAATCAACTACACAAACCCTTTTCTCCTATCCTAGCACTGGCTACCCATTAAAAATACGCCAAATTAAATAGCAAGATTGTCCTGTACCATTTCTTCCCCTATTTTGTTTGTCTCCAAACTCTCAACTTGAATATACATGTTTAGTCTAAATCACTATAAGATATGCAATAATGCATACTGAGTATTTATAGATTGGAAGACACGAACATACATATACATTTTGTATGATTTGTGCAACAAAACGATGAATTGTTCGTTGGAAGTGAATGACTCGCATTCATAGATCATTCATGTTGGCCTATATAACTGTCATGATATATGCATGGGTATCATGGCGCCCGGCCCACCTAATCTCGTATCGGCTCACCTAATCTTCGCGGCCCGTACGTTGGTGACGCCCGGCCCAACTAGTCACGGTTATTTGGCGATAACAACCCATTACAAACGTCTCATGCAAGCATCGGCCTTCTTCGTGAAGTTCGGTGGCCTTAAACGCCCAAACCCCCGAAAAAAAACCCACATCTGATTCTAGCCGAAACCCTCAGTCACCACCTCCATTGCCCGCACGCGACTAGTATGCTCGCCGCCTGGAGACTGTCGCAGCGAGCCGTCACGTTCATTCCCCGCGTGCGATCCCAAACCCTAAACCCTCTCCCCATGGCCGCCGCCGCCGCCTCGCCCAAGCGCCTGAGAGTCTACTCGTCCGTCTCCGGCGACGGCGACTCCACCAACGGCGCGGGGAGCGGCAAGCGCGTGGGAACCCACAACGGCAGCTTCCACTGCGACGAGGCGCTGGGCTGTTACCTCATCCGCCTCACCTCCCAGTTCGCCGGCGCCGATGTCGTGCGCACCCGCGACCCCCAGGTCTCTCGCCTTGTCACTTGCTCGATTAACCTTACCATTTCCTTGCAGGGTATCGTAGATTGATTTTGGTTCGGTGAAGTTTGCCCTGTCTGCGGGTGCTGGATTTCAATTAGATTCTGTACATTCTGATGCGATTCGCTGCTAAACTTAGTTATTTTTGGTGAGATGTGTTCTCCCGAATTTCGTAGGTTTATTTATATGCAACCAGAGTAATGGATACTTGAATAAGATATCCGTCGTTTTGAACATGGCAACCAGGGGCGAAGCCAGGATTTAGGTATGAGGGGGGCCAACTTTCCAAATGAACTAACCACTCGTTATATTTGACATGTGTATTTTCAAGCCATAATAAATCGAATCAAATTAACATGTCCTGAGAAACGTGAAATATAATAGCACTCCCTCTGAATTTGAATGTATGACGCTGGTTAGCCCAAAAATAAACTAACCAGCGTCATTTAGACGAGGAGGTAGTATATATGCACCAAACATAGGAAATAATTTGGCCAAATTAATTTTTAATAAAAAATCTAACTCCACATTATGTTTAATAATCAGCTAATAAATTTAAATTTAGAATACAATAGAACTAACAATTATAAAGGTTAGCAAGTGTATATGAGAGAGAAATTCCATTCATTGGTAATTTAGTTGGCCTATTGCCCGCCCACATGGTGTGTGTACAACAACTTAATTGCCTAGAGTCAGAATTCATCTCCGCCACGTATCCAGCCATCATGGCATAATTCAAACATAACTAAAGGCCTCTTTTGCTTGCTTTTGGGCCTAAGACTACCAGATGAGTCGTGAAGGGGCCCTAATTAACTTAGGTGATTAACATAATCATGTGATTAATTAATAGGTGACCATTGGACAATAGTAGATCATTGGGGGAGGCCAGGCCTCCCTCCGCCCCTCCCTGTCTTCGCCCCTGATGGCAACGTCCCTGTGAGTTTGATCAGATTTCATACTGTTTATGCCTGTGAAAATGTTAACTGAGACCCTATTGATTTGGTGGGTTTGTGTTATGACGCCTGTCATCTGACGGTAACACGAATTCTACCTGTTTGCATTTGTGCTAGATATGCCTCATAGTTTAAGATGCTGAAGAATTTAATCTTATCCATGACATAATGATCTTCAGTATCGTAGTGTCTGTGCAACAATTACTATAATGGTCTTACCTTTTTCGGTGCAGACGGTAATGTGATTTATGTAAGAAAGGTTGCTTGTAGTTGTATATGATACAACAAATGAACAAACATACATTTTTGTTTATTTGATAGCGTGTTCGTAAATCTTTAACTTGTATTCCCTTTTACTTGTTGAACATCACTGCAGATCCTTGATACTCTGGATGCTGTGCTTGATGTTGGTGGTGTCTATGATCCCAGTCACCATCGCTATGATCATCACCAGAAGGGCTTTAGCGAGGTTTTTGGACATGGTTTCAACACGAAACTTAGCAGTGCTGGGCTTGTTTACAAGGTACTTTTCATGGGTAATTAAGATTCTGAAAGCCAGAATTCTTTTGCAGACAACTCTTGAGTTTATATAATGATGAAGAAACCCCTCTACTTTATTAGATAGTACCTATGTAATATTAGGTGAATTTGCTACATAAGGACCTCCGCTGCATTACCTCAGTAGGTCGATTAATGCGCCGTTTACTGTCGATGTTTAAGATCTCCCGCGGTCTTTTTTTGATCTGTTAAGGTGTTGAAATTTACTGATTGCCATTTGAAGACCATGACTACTGCTAACCAGAACTAAGTTGGTTTTGACATATTCATTTATAAAATGGTGGTCTATTTATCGTTTTGATTTGACTTGGCATTACAGCACTTTGGTAAAGAGATAATTGCAAAGGAGCTTGAAGTTAGTGAGGACCATGAAGATGTTCACCGGTTGTATCTTGCAATATACAAAAGCTTCGTTGAGGTTTGAATCTGTTTATTGTAGTACCTTTGTAGTGAAAGACTAGGTTAATGTTGCTTTGATATTTCTCCATATATGTTTAGCCACTTTGGCCAACTCTTGTGTGTGTGTGTGTGTGTGTGTGTGTGTTTTCCTGCCTCATCAAGATTGACTGAATTCAGTTAAATGTATGTCTTATATGTATGTTATATTAGTATATTGTGCTCAGTCTATTATAACACAATGAAATCTCTGGACTTATTTGTATGCTCTGTATTTTTCTCTGTTTTGTCCATAAGAAGTGTTGTTGTGCTAACATCATTGTTGACGTTTGCTGTATTAATAATACCTTGGTGATACATCTTTGCATCCACAATGTTTTGTAGCAATAGTGAGTAGCCTTTAAGAGGAAGATAAGGGTTGATAATTGCAGCTCAATTGTACAGCCACTAGCCAGACACGCAGCAAGAATATTTGTTTTGTTACATGTTAGATCCTTTATTTATGTTTGGAACCTATTAACAATTCCAAGATCTTGTTACCTAGTAAGTACAATTAATACTTCAACTTTTTATTAACTGTAAAGCTTGTGCCTTGACCCAGTTGCTCTGGTACAAGACAATGCACTGTGTGTGGCTACATATTGTTGCCTTCCTGTCTGCTGCTTAGTCCAGACTCTGTTCACCAGTATCTCGGAGATGTATTTTTATACTCTATTGTTCATTGATATGTTTCTCCTGTTTATATTAGCTAGTACCCAATATTTCCTCATGATGTTCCAGAGAAGTGATAAGTGTTATCACGTGACAGGCACTTGATGCCATCGACAATGGAATCAATCAATATGACACAGACCAACCCCCAAAGTATGTGAACAATACACACTTGTCTTCACGCGTTGGGCGTCTTAATCCAGACTGGACTGACCCAGACCAGTCATCTGAGAAGGAGAATGCAGCATTTCAGAAGGCAATGGTGCTTGCTGGAGGTGAATTTATGGAGGTATAACTTATTCTATTTTCAGTATTAATACAATATCTTAATTCATTGTAAGTGAATATTGTTGATGGACTGTCTGTTGACATCCATATTTTCTGCATATTGACAATATTTTGCACCTTCACTGCCAGAGTGTTCGGTTTCATGTTAAGTCGTGGTTGCCTGCAAGATCTATTGTCTTGGAGTGTTTGTTATCAAGAGGAAAGGTTGATCCAAGTGAAGAAATCATGGTTTTAGATAGATTTTGCCCAGTAAGATCTTTTTCCAGGAATACTTGCTGAATTGACTAACATATTGAACCATTCCAAGCAAGTATCCTGAGAATTTTTCTTATAATCATTGCAGTGGAAACTTCATCTGTTTGAACTTGAAGAGGAGCTGAAGACTGATCCTCTCACGAAGTATGTACTGTATCAGGTAAGAAGCTTTCCCGTTCTCAGCATATTATCCACATGATTTTCGAGATGTATTTAGAATTGTGTACATACAACTTTCTACAAAAAGGTGAACAAAAGCTGTTATCGAGAAGTAACATGTTGTTTGAAGCTCCAATAAAGATTTTTCTTTCTTTTAATTAATGTTTCACATCCTTGAAAGTAAAATACACTATGGCTGCGTTCGTTTGTGCCCAGTTGGGCAAATGTCCACTGGCTACAATGTTTTTTCTCCTCGACACGCTTCCCGAACTGCTAAAAGGTATATTTTTTGGAAAAATTTTCTACACGAAATTTGTTTTAAAAAATAATAGTAATTCATTTTTCAAATTTAAAATAACTAATACTTAATTAATCATACACTAATGACGTTTCTCGTTTTACGTGTAACACTATTATTTTTTCCCATTATTCTCAACTACCACAAAAGAACACAGTATACTTATGCTGTATTTTCGCCATTCTGTTAAAACCAATTGTGTGGTCTAGCTGATTTCCCTTTTTTTGTCTTCTCTTGTCAAAACACCTTAGTATTTCATCTCACAAAGAAGGAAACCAGTCTTTGCTTATGCACATGAGTTCAAGCTCTGGCCATGGAATAATGGCTCTGTCCGGCATTGTTGTTTACTAGCACCAGTGTTGTAAAAGACCGAAAATGGGTGTCGAGCGGTTAGGGTACAGCTAAACGTTTAGTCAGAATTATACGGATATTTGACATTCACAAAATAAATAAACATATTTGTTTAGTCGTTCAGGTTTGTTATATTTTAACACATTATATCGTCTTAATTAACCATCTGTGTGGTGGTGAATCAAATAAAGAAATATGTATCTTAATCAACATCTAAGTATCTAATGGTGATACCCAGTAACCAAACATTAACTTGAAACCTTGTCGTTAGCTGCCAAAATAGTTTCTGGTACTACCT
This sequence comes from Leersia perrieri, assembly GCA_000325765.3. Classification (NCBI taxonomy): domain Eukaryota; kingdom Viridiplantae; phylum Streptophyta; class Magnoliopsida; order Poales; family Poaceae; genus Leersia; species Leersia perrieri. The sequence continues at coordinate 19,992,898 of CM002480.1, read as the reverse complement.
GTGGTCATAAATATTTGATGCAGTTGACTTTAGCCATGAAGTTTGATCATTTGTCTTATTCAGAAAAAAATTATGTAGGGAGTACTAGTACTATATATCCTGCTACATCACCTATGGCCTATGATCGTATACTATCTTTAGTGCTGAAACCATGCAGACGCATAGCATGCTAAGTTTACTAGCTTAGTTGGGCTGGTACAGGCAAAGTATGTTGGGCTCAATACGGCACATTAAACTGCTTAATCGGCCGGGTAATTGCTAATCAGCCTATTAGTCATGCTGGCTGGCCGTTTTGTTGTTTATGCAGGCGAAAACCGTATCTTACAATATATGCATATCGTTTTGCTTCTGTATCCGTAAGCGGTCGTATAATCTGCCGGTACGGCCGACAGTTTCCTCACTGACTAGCATGCATTTAACCCATTGATGAGCTAATGCTGATGTGGGTAATGTGATTGCAGGATGAGAGGAGCAAAAGTTGGAGAGTACAAGCTGTTTCTGTTGCACCGGATAGATTTGAGAGCCGAAAGGCTCTGCCAGAAAAGTGGAGGGGCTTGAGAGATGATGAACTGTCAAACGATATTGGCATTCCTGGATGTGTTTTTGTTCATATGAGCGGCTTCATTGGGGGCAATAAGACCTATGAGGGAGCGTTGGAGATGGCAAGAGCTGCTCTCAAATGTTGACTCGATGCTCGAAGTAGGCTTCGTTCGACCAGTAACAAATTGTCACCCCATGTTATCATTGAGTTGCAGTAACACAATTAACCAGCTGAACTTTTTATGTTATCACTGATTCGTAATTGACATTTGATTACGCATGTTCCTTGGCATAGAACACCCTCAGCTGACAGGAGAGGTCGGTTACCATTTTTTTAAGAAATTTCGAACGATGAGTGTATGATTTACATTTTATGAAAGATGATGGAGCTGTCGTACTAGTAAGCACTGTATACACATTTGCAGCAGAATGATAGTATTGCATTTGCATGCGGTGGAAAATTATCAGATGATGACAATATGTTGATTTGTCGTAGTAAGCACCGTATAGGCGTATACACATTTGCAGCTGAATTGCCGTACCTAAATATTTGATGTCGTTGTCTTTTTTATACAAGTTTGACTGTTCGTCTTATTAAAAAATTCATGTAGTTATTTTTTAATTATTCTTTTATTATTTGATTTATTGTTAAATATACTTTATGCATATATATATATATATATATAGCTTTACATATTTTATAAATATCTTTTGAATAAGATGAATGGTCAAACATGTAAAAAAAGCCAACAACGTTAAAAAAATTCAACAACATCAAATATTTAAGGACGGGGGTATTACATTTTAATGCGGTGGAAAATTACCAGATGATGTCAAATGTGCTTTGCTACATGCCTATAAAAGGCAATCAGGGAAGTTACAGGCTGAAGTGAATAAATACATACGATGAATGCGAAGCACTATGGTTATGGACTGAAGATTGTACACGGCCTATGTGCACGAGATGTGTGCAAAAATAACAAGAATTATTACAACTACATACGACACTGTTCCCGGATACCACAGCCACCATCAGTCATCAGACCTTCACACGTTTGGCATCTGCGCACGCAGCCTCCAAGTCTCCAAGGAAAAACAAGATCCGATCGGATACCTGCTGCTGCTCGTCCTTAATGCTCTGCTCAGGTGCATCCTTGCTTTCGCAACTTACATGCTGTCTCGACCCCAAGTACCTCTGAATCTCACCTTGGTAAATCAGGTAATAGTCGCTTCCTTCTCTGATGATCCTCACACCCCTGAAAAGAACATAGAGGCGTAACTTTCAGAGTTCAGACTTCAGAGTGACATATTTGTTGCAATGTACATTATACATAGCTCGAGTGGGGATGAGTGAGTGAATTCCATGGCAACTTACAGCCCATATCGGTCGCATCGATCCTGCACAATGAAGACATCCTTCCATGTCTTGGAGCCCTCTGGCGCGTAGAACGCTGCAGCGTCCACTCCCCATCTGTCCTTGAACAGCCTGCGCCACAGCTCGTCATCAGAGGTCAACGTGTTCCACTTCCTGCAAACTGAATTTTGCAACAGCACCGACGTCATTAACGCCACAATTTAAGAGCCAATCAACAGTTCAGAGATCTGTAGTGTGGTGGGTTCAGACTTCAGAGTGACGATTCGGACCACGAGAAAAAAAAACTGTGAATTACTGCTCTGCATAACAAGAACAGGAACCTTGCCATTTGAAAACGCCTACGTCTCCATGCTACAGTGGTAGGAAAGATACAACAAGAATTGCGAGAAAGGAAGGCAGGCAGACCTTGGGGAGCAGAGGCGAGAGACTGGTGATCCAGGAGGTGGAAGATCTTGAGACACAGCTCCCCAGGCAACCCATCCATCTCCCCTCTCCCAATTCTCCGATCGAGCCGCTGCCTTTTGCCCTCAAATTCTCTCAATCTCACCGAGAACCAACTGCAGATGCGCCTCTGCCTCCTCCTGCCGGCGACTCCCCGGCTCTTCAGATCCGGAGCTAAAGAGAGCCGGAGAGCTCAGGGAAGGGGATGGCACGATGAGCGGAGGAGAAGATGCCGGAAGGAGAAGGAAAAGTTCGTTGGCCCCGCGGTAGTTAGAGGCAAACGGTTTACGGTGCCGTGCGTGTGACGCATACCTGTTTGCTACGTACTCAATGACAGGTGGGCCCAGGTAGACCGCCAGTGCCTGGGTCCACCGGTCATGGAGGTGCGGTGCTTGGCCGTAGCCTTTTCGGTGAGAGCGTACGCGATTCGCAAGTGACACCTCGCATGCGGTGGCACATCTGGCAGTGTCCCGTCTCACGTGTGCGACTCCCCCCGTAGGCGGCATCCGCCTTTACGCCTTCTTTTCCGCTTTAAGGCTGCGATTACGTAAACCATGAGTTTACGCCTTCAACGACCGTTACACTCTGATACTGCCCTTTCCCCTTCCTTCCCCAGCCGCGCCGCGTGTCCGTCCGCGTCGGTGCGGCGCTCATCCGCCGCCGCCGCCGCCGAAATGGCGAGGTCATCGCCGAGCCAAGCCCTAGTGCGGCCGTCCGCGACCTCGCTCCGTCACTTCCCTGCGCATCCGAAACCGTCGCCGCCGTCGCTGTCCGCGGTAGCCCTCCGGAGAGCCGCGGCGGCGCTCCTCCTCGCGGCGGCCGTGGCGCTGCCGTGTGCCGTGCTGTACCGCGCCGCGGTTCTGGGTGCGGCGCGGCCGGTGCAGATGATGGGTCTGGATCGCAGGCCGTGGTGGGAGCGGGACCAGCCGCCGCCCCCTGCCGTTGTGGTTCCCGAGGAGGACGGCGACGTCGATCCCGCGGCTGCGGACGATCTGGTGCGCTTTGGTTTACTTTCACTTTCTCTTCCTTTGGTGCTGTTTAATCTTGTCCTCCTCAGTTTTCTGTGTCAGTTCTAGTTATATGAGGCTCGAATTGCCCTCTGCTTAAGATATTACTGAATCCCGTGTACGATACTCAGTTGTATTCATTTCGGTTTTGAGGTTATTTTTAGTCATCGACCCTTTTCTTATTACTGTTATTTTGGATCATGCTATTCGATAATCAATTCGATAGCCTATGAATTCAGATACGTTAAATTCATTACGCATTACAGTAATAGGCAATAATCAAATGAATGCAATTATGTTTTATAATGCAACGCAATTGTCCTTAGAGTAAATTTCAGTTTGGGACACCTTTTATTATCATTGTTTTGTTTTGGACCACCCATTAACCGATATTTTCACTTTGGACCGGGTAATCTTACCTATGTTGCACTTTAGACTACCCATCTCTCTCATGAAGCATATAAACGATTTCGATTATGTCGGCTCCTACTCTTAAATATACTCCTACTGATATATATAAACCATTTCTTCAACATATGCCAAATCAAATTTAGATGTGCAAAAGAGTTAACGGTGGTCTAAAATGTCACAAAGGTAAGATTACCCGGTCCAAAGTGAAAACATTGGTTAAAGGGTAGTCCAAAGCGAAACAATGGTAATAAAAGTTGGTCCAAAGTGAAATTTACTCTTGTCCTTATTATCATAATTCTGATAGAACCCATTAAAATCTGAAAACTTATAGATATGTCAACAATAAGCCTGATTAGTTTATTACTGTTCTCCTCACCTGATGCAACTTATTCCTGTTTCAGATGTGATTAATTTTAGAGATCAGGCAGAGCTAATAGATCTGTTTATTATTTCATTTGTTCTTTTAGGACAGTGACGACATCAAGCTCGAGCAAGTTCTACAGGAGGCCTCCATGGATAATAATACCGTTATATTGACAACACTCAATGCAGCATGGGCTTCTTCAGGCTCAGTCATTGAACTTTTTATTGACAGTTTTCGCCGTGGTGTTAGGACTAGTCCACTTTTGAGACATCTTGTGATAATAACTTTCGATTGGAAGGCTTACAAACGATGTATGGAGATCCACACATACTGCTTTGCTCTTGTGACCGAGGATATGGATTTTTCTCAAGAGAAGAGGTTTCAGACTGCTGGTTATCTGGACATGATGTGGAAAAGGCTGGATTTCTTGCGGCTAGTTCTTGAAAAAGGTTACAGCTTCGTTTTCTCGGTAAGGTTACTTGCATTTTTTTTACCGGGAAAGTTACTTGCATTTTCATTATGTCCTGTCTATATTGAATAAGCACTCAGCTTTTATACCCACATAGAGATGCACCTTTTTTCCTGAAAATTAGTGGATTTGAAACTTAAATGGAGTTGCTTATTATTCACGCCTGAAATATATTTTTGTCTGGATTTCAGGATGCAGATATCATGTGGTTCCGCAATCCTTTTCCACATTTTTATCCTGACGGAGATTTTCAGATTGCATGTGATCACTATGTAGGCAATGCAACTGACTTGGGAAACATAGCTAATGGGGGATTTAACTATGTGAGGTCAAACAACCAAAGCATAGAATTCTACAAGTTTTGGTATTCCTCCCGGCTGAGATATCCTGGCCATCATGATCAGGACGTCTTTAATGCTATAAAGCATGATCCTTACATTACAGATATTGGATTGAAAATCAAGTTCCTAAGCACTACTTACTTTGGTGGCATTTGTGAGCCTAGCAGAGATTTAAACAAGGTTTGCACTATGCATGCAAACTGCTGCATTGGATTACAGAGCAAACTTCATGATCTAAGGATCATAATGGAAGACTGGGGGAATTATATGTCTATGCCACCAAGCTTAAAAAGATTTGGGGCATTAGCATGGAGGGTACCGCTAAATTGCAGGTGTGATGCTACCTTGGAATTAAATTTGACATGCATTTTATTCCTCCCAAAATGTTGTTCGAAAATACAGCTGGTATTCATGTCCCAGGACTTCTTTCTCTTGATGCTATGTCTGATAATTTGGTTCCTTTTTGCAGTCTTTCATTACATGATCGGTGAGACATACTTTTGGGGCACGAACTGTGTAGTACTATGGATAATCAATATCTGAGCTATAATTATCAGAAAGAAAATTTACTTTGAAGGTTGGTTTCTTTCATTTCTTAGTTTCTGTTTACCAACTTCAGTTGTTGCAATATTATGTTGTCAGCTTGTCACCACCCTAACTGAAGCTTGTGCCGAAACCTCCTGTGTGTGTGAAGTCATACTCATGAGCTTCTTTCACTCTTTTTTTTTTTTTAAAAAAAAAAGAGTCGCGCTCAGGAGTTCTGTTGAAAGGACCAAACTAAGTTAGATAGCTACTCTGAATTGAGAGGAGACACTGTCACCCACTGGAATAATGCCATTGGATAGTGAACTACGTGCAATTCTATCATGTTTCAGGAAAAAAGGGACTACCGCATCATCAACTTTGCCAAATTTGATGCCTTCAGTAATATTGTGCATTCATCTTGGGGAACATAACATTGGCGAAGGTGCAAGTTGCTTTTGGGTCTTTGTTTGATTAAACGTGGTTTTCATCTCGGTTTTGTTTCAGTTCTAACATGTTATTTGTAACTGCAGCCATGCAAATATGCGATTTAAAATTGCATATACTGTTAGAGGTTTCATCTGCATGACGCAAGAAACACACATCTGCATTATTATTGCAAGGACACCAGGGATCTGGACATTGGTACGTAAAATCGCTGCTGTTGCAAGCTTAGAAAAACTTGGTGCGGCACAATTGTTCAGGCATCTATTTCTCTGTCAGTTTACTAGACTGAATTAGTTTGTTAATAGATACTTCTTATACAGGGGGATTCCCCGAATGGTCTAATACAAATGTTGCCTGAAACTGATCACATCTATAGACTAGGGCGATAGATGGTGTCAGACCGACACCCAAAATCATGATCTCATCTATCTTCTGTCCTTTCCTCGTTCTGTCATTTCACTTGGCTACTTAAAAGTGTCATGAGCAGTCTTTTTGGTTGGCTGGCTTTCTATACTAACATGTTGCTTCAAGTTTCCTCATAGTGAAGCTGTAAGTGGTTACACAGCACCCGTTCTTGTGCTTACCACCTGCCTCCGACATGGCTGGGTGGCTGGCACATTGCAGAGTGCATGCCAGATTCCCAAACCATGCCGTTGAACTAAAACCTGATCGGCCCTGCCACACGCGGTGGCCTTTTGCAACACGCGGACAGAGTTGGATTGGCCGAGTGAGTGACTGGTCGTGGAATCGGCATGGCAAAGCCACCACTGCTCGCCAAGAGCTTGTTGAATCCAAACGCGCTCATGGCTGGTTTCTTTGAGCCTTTAGTTGGGAAAATTGGAAAGGAAACCGTACCCAACTAAAAATCCACGATCAAACTTGACCGAGTCCTAAAGGCCTGGCCGCCTGGGCTCTTTTATCTAGGCGTTTTTATTCACGACGAGGCCCATTCTTACATGGTCGTTAAGGTCTTTCTAAATTTTACGAATATCTCTTTTTAAAAAACATTATGCCTTTGCCGAAAAATCTACAAGACAGCTGACAATCTTCTTGTTAAGAGCATCTTCAGCAATAGCCCTTATTTTCAAGCCCCTAAAGGTTAAATGAGGGTTGTCCCTAATTTCTATAGACCCCAAATATGTCTCCAACTCCAGCAATAGCCCTTATTTCTCAGCCCCTAATTTATTTATCTTCTATGTTAACATGCATATACATGTATTATAGTTTAACACCATAATAATTTAGATATTGGTATTTCTAACGGGTAGAACTCAACCATATTTAAATTTGTATTTTTAAACATCATTATTTGAATTCAAATTTAACATTCCAAACACAAAAATGATATATGCTATACATAAATATTAGACACCACATGAATGTTCAATAGTTAAAATATTTATAAATAATAATATATACACAATACATAATTTTTTATGCAATATATATGTAAGATTTACTAGCTATGCACGATATATGCACATACTATTCGAAATGGGGGCTGGGTGTAGAGCCCCTAGGACTAGGGGCTGAGGGGGAGGATTTGAGAGCCTTCCTGTTTTGAGGGCTTCAATAGGGGCCTTGCTAGACCTCGATTTTTGGTCTTAACCCCTTAAATCCAGTTGGGGGGTCCTTACTGGAGATGCTCACTACGCAATCTTTTCATCGCTGAGACCCAATTGCCCTATCACCTCCCCCTTTATTTTCGTTAAAATTGGCTAGCGCACATGTGCATACTAAAGTGATAAAGCGTTCTCACCTCCCTTAGGAGGCCGCACACATATATTTATAGAGCCAAGAACAGCCCTTGGCGTGGCATTACATATTAGGGATAACAGCCATCACCGAGACAAGAAGATCTCAACAAACTACAATTATATCTTTATATCTCGGTGTGATATCTTTCCTCAGTTAGAGGGATATGCTAACTTTCCTAGCACTTCCCCTCAATCATAACTTTACTAAGTTTAGATTGCGTACAAAACTTCTCAGTCCATTTGTAGATAATGCCTTAGTAAAACCATCAGCTATCTGATCATGTGATGAAATAAATCTGACATCCAACAATTTGTTGGCAACTCTCTCATGCACAAAGTGATAGTCTATCTCAATGTGCTTCGTTCATGCATGAAAAACTGGATTCAACGACAAATAAGTCACTCCCAAGTTGTCACACCAAAGAATAGGTTTTCTTGACACCTTTACTCCAAAGTTCCCCAAGAACATATTGTATCCATATCAATTCAGCAGTTGCATTTACCATGGCCTTATATTCAGCTTCGGTACGAGAACGTGATAAAGTGGGTTGCTTACTAGCACTCCAAGAAATAAGATGGGGACCCATAAATATTGCAGATCCACCAGTTGATCTTCAACCATCCAAGCTTCCTGCCCAATCAGCGTCACAAATTGCACCGACCAAGCCAGTTTTGTAAATCCACAGATGGCTGGACTTCACCTAAGCTTCTTCTCTAAAGAGAGTGCTCGAGAAAGAATGACTACTCAAAAGTACTCAACAAGCCATATGAAAAAATTATAATATAATGCACATTGTTTTAATGGAAAGGCTTATAGGGTTGGTATTGCTAAAAGTAGTAGTCCAGACCATTTTAGTTCAAAACCAGGTTTGAAACACGGTCACTATCTTATAAGTTCATGTCTCGCCCATAGGTTGCAAACACATGCAAATCTATCTCCCTGCCTCCCCAACTATACCACTAAGTTGGCATCTTAACCATCACAACCTAACCTTGAGTATTAAGTAATTTAATTTGGGACAGAGGAGTAATACAGATGCACAAAGTCTATTGCTCTATCCAAGAGCGTCTTCTTGTAGGTGCATTCACTTCTTTAAACAACAGTAACTTCTATTAAGCAAGTGTAATAAGAATTGAAATGTTTCCCCTAAGAGTGCCACATAGAATTGGTTGATGAGGTGGAAGACATAAGTAAGTGATACGATGAGCTACCTCTCACGCAAGAAATAATCTCTACACAAACTTAAAAGAAAATGTGAATTGGAGCTAACATGTTGTATGTGCTGTCTTAAGAGTGGATACGGATAAAATGGAAGAGGGTCCTTTACAATTAACTGTACGGTGCAATTATCATTGACATATGGGCCCGTGCAGTCCACTACAAAGAATCCCAATCCGGATAAAATTAGAGGTAACAGTTACTCCTATTGTTAAATTTGCTTTAAATAACCAAAAATAAATTCCCCTCAGTGCAACCATTCACTTTGGCAGATTTTATCTTATCATAAAACTAAAGTGAATCTTATCCTATATACTCTCTAATGTTTGATTCTGACGCTCTTTTGCAGTCATAATCACCTTCGATGCATTTATTAGCACCTTCTTTTCCAAAAGCTCGTTTTGCACATGTTTCGATTCTATGTGCACCCTGAAAAGACGAGATCATAGTCATACTTTGGACCTTTGCTAGCTACACGCCTACACGATGGTCCATGGCAAGTGTTCCTTCAGCATGACAACAGTGGCCTTTGATCCTCCATCCGTGCTGAAACCGGTCAGTGCAATTTGTGCGATAGTATTTGTTGAGCTGCATGGTCAAACCGTTTCACTAAAATTTTTAGTTCGTGTGTTACTTATACTCCAATAGTGATCTTGTTCTTTCGGGTCTCGAACATGAAATTGATTTCTACCTTCAGTAATGGTATCTTCTTGACCATCTTTTCACTTGGGATGAAGGGAATATTTAACTGTTCGTGTCCTGAAAGCGCCCACGTATCTATGTTTTGCTTTGAGCTCGTGTAAAGCTCTTTTCTGGCGGCTGGTTTCTGGCAGCTGGGTGTGCCATCCCGTGATGTGCCTATCAAGCGGAATCTGACCTGAAAACAGTGTATCGGGCCTGCAATGTGAAGGATGAAAGGTCCCGTCGAATAAATCTTGGTGGGTACTGATTAAATTTGCGTACGTTATGCATGACTTTAATAAGTGGCAAGAAACGTAATCCACCTTGCCAAAGGTGAGAAAGAAAGGTTCCCATCATTTTTCCTTCGGATTATGAGCCAAAAAAAATTAAAATTTTAAACTCAATTTTGGGTTTAATTTTAAAGATCTTTTGTTGTGGTTTTTTCTAGCTTTGTTTTTTAAGCCACGAATAACATATCCATAAAAGTTCTACACATTATTTTTTAATTACTAATATGCATTTTATGCATATTGGCCATTTAGGCCAAACCATGGCGCCCAAACAACCTAAACAATGCCAATATTGAAGGAGCAGCTTTCATATCGATATATTAACAAGAATAGGGTCGCACGAGAGAATAACACTTGATGTTTGGCCGCAAAACGAGTCCTGCTCATTGTGCTAGATCCTAGATGTGCTATGGTGCAATTATCAAATGTAGCACTAGTAATTAAGGTGAACCACAAGGTGAGAGATGCTTGAGGTCTTCTGGCTAGCACCAAGGTGGTGGCTAAGTTGGCCTAGCTAGGTTCGAAGCCTCGCCCCTCTTAATAGGTTTCGATACAACAGCCCCACATTTTATATGTAATACATCTTTTTTAAGTTTTGATAGGTGAACCATGAGGTGGCCATGCTAGCCGCTTGCACTTGTAAGCAGTGAAATATTAAAAGACATACAATGGCACATTATCAACCTGTTGTAAACAGCTAAGGTAGGTGAATTATTTAGCCACATTTCCTAAACACCAGAATGGTTGACAACTTTTTCTAAGTTATTTGTTAACTTTATAATATTTAACTCATCTATATTAGCAATTATCATTCGTCCATAATCTATCCAATCATCTAGTTGAAACACTAATATTCATGATAATAGTGTACTCCCTCAGTCCATAAATATATGGTGTATTCTGTTTTGTTAGAATGAGTGTTTGATCAACAATTGCTCTATTAGGGTATCATTTGTGTTATGGTACAATATAACCATGAGAAAGTGCTTTAGAATATCAATGTAATAACATCGATTTGTCACAAAATCGACATCATGATCATAATAGAGTATCATTAGTCAAAGTTTTGTTCTAACAAAATAAAATATGCGCTTTGTTTTTGGATGGAGAGACTACATAATAAAAGTATTACATATTATAAGCCAAAAGAGAAGTTGTTATGATTGAGTCTATTGCTTTTTAAAAGATATTTATATCATTTCCGCTTCACTCTTTTTTGTCCAAAATGGATATGATAAAAAAATGCAGCAATTCAAACAGGGGTTTATGGTGATAATTATATCAGAAACTTGCCATAAGCTATACTTATATGAGGTCGAGCTTTGTAGAGAGCTTAAAGAAATCATGAATTACTAGCACATTGCTCGTGCGTTTCAACGGATTTAAATAAGGGGAAATTATTATTAACCCCTTTTACCTTTATTTTCTGTATGTACCACCTCTTAATTTTTGTATGCATATACGCTACTAACATGTGAGCCCCCTGGCTCAACATTGTCCTTCTTCCTTCCAAAAAAAAGTATTTACCACTCACCACCAGGCTCTTTCAAAGTGGTATATATACTATGTGGTGTTCATTCTCGAGACACATGAAATTGTTTGTTTGTAGTTGATACAAAACCGCTCAGTTTCTCACTAGATTATCCAAATCACCTCATCTAGTGCTTAGGCAATTTATGTTATAGGCAGAGGGCCGTCTCTATGTGGGGGCCCTAGGCGAACTTGCTAGCTATGGGCCCTTTTAGACAAAAAAATTTTCGCCGGTTAAATATACTATGTAAACTACTTTTTCACTAATATGATACAGACAAGCAAGGAGAGAAGGATCCAATCATGAAGAACTGAAGATGACTAAATGAGTGAAGATACCAGCGATAACGGCATCACGTCACGGAGATCAGAGGTGATGTGGAAGTCGGAAGGCCCCCATACGAAAGCCGAAAGTGTTCCTCCTTCCACTACGGTCGCCAATCCCCAATCTGCTCACCGACTCGCTCACCGCCACCACGATCCGCACTCGCTAGACGCTAGGGTTCAGTCTGGCACACGCTCTGTCGAGTCCGACCCTTCCTCCTAATCCCTTTCGACTTCCGCCGTGTTTTTTTGTCTTTTTTGATCTGATGATTTGTGGTTTTGGCTGAAGCGCAGAGGCGACGTCACGGCGACTAGGAGGCGATGTGGCAAACGCGGTCTACTAGTCATGTTGCAGTGTCGCTTCGCTTTTGTGCCATCTTGTGGTTGTGGGTGTTGGGATTGGCCTTGGCCGATTGGGCCATGTCTATATAACACACTCTCTCTCATCCTTCCTACTAAGTAAACGGGTTAAACTCTGAAGAAGTGAAGAGGCCTAGCGGTGGGGTAGGGTGTTGGGGATGGGCCCTAGCCTGCCATGGGCCCTAGCTGGCCGCACTCCCCGTCTAACCCCCTAAGACGGCCCATGGGGTAGTGTGTTGGGGATGGACCCAGCTTGTCGTGGGCCCTAGGCGGCCGCACTTCCCGCCTACTCCCTAAGACAGCCCGTAGATAAGGGATTAAAAACTCGGCCTCTACATCCAAAAGGATGTACACAACCAATTTGAATTGGCTCCTACTAGAAGATGAGGTTGTTGAGGTGAAAAAGCAACGTGGTTTTGGTCTTGGGGTAAAGTAAACAATTTAAAATACTTGAGTTGTCTAGATTTGTGCTTAGGCCTCCTTTGATTCGTACGATAGGAAAAACACGGTAATAGAAAAAAATACAGGAATTGAAATGGTATACCCTTCCAATCCTACAGGAATCCAGAACATAGGAAATAGGAAAATAGAGTAGCAATCCTTTTATAGTGGTATAGGAAAACCAAAGGAAGTTTACAAAGAGGTGAGACCTCTTGTTAAATTTCATATGAAATTGAACTATAGTAATACAATTCTATTGAAGTTTTTATTTCCTGTTCCTACAAATTAAAGGCATGCATAGAAAAAATTCCATAGGAATTTAAATCCTATAAAAATCCTTTGCTAATCCTATGAATCAAAGAGGCCCAAGCTAACCATTAATTCAAGTTTGAAAATTCACCACTCTTATAATTTAGTGTGAAGCTATTGTCTCATATATTGTTGAGATGTAAAATTGAGAGAACAAAGTGACACAAAATGTAGGTGAATCCATCCACCCCTTGTATTGATCTTTTGCTCATATATATATATATATATAGGGGTACAATGTGTAACT
>CM002480.1:19954210-19974253 GCA_000325765.3 Leersia perrieri | reverse complement strand
AACAAAGTGACACAAAATGTAGGTGAATCCATCCACCCCTTGTATTGATCTTTTGCTCATATATATATATATATATAGGGGTACAATGTGTAACTAAAATTTAATCATCAATGTCAATGAAATGGCTGGAATAATGTGCATAACTATAGCTTTATTTCAGCACTCCATAAACCTCTATTGATGCACATTAACATGGTTGTTACAAATGTGATAATGAGCACAATTGCTCCTCACTTGATGAGATCAAATAATCTCCCTTTATAACATATATATTGCCAATTTCGAGAGAGGACTTCCATCGGCTAACCTTTTTATTCTACTAGTATAATATACTAATGTTATTAACAGTTTGGCTTACCTTACTAAAAGGAAGTGCCTAGTTTACTTGGTCTAGGCAGGCGCTTCAGGTGAAAAATCTTTCTTTTGTGTCGCAAATGCGTGCTTGTGCCTCTGTAATCACCGTCACGCTGATGCGAGAGAAGGTGCGCTTTAGCCTACTGTCACTCGCACACTGAGAAAAAAGCCAGCGTAGGCGGCTACACGTACTACATAGCGTGTGGTTGCTGGCTAGCTTAGGCTTGAAAAGTGGCATTCATCCCCAAATCACCCATCGCTATTACCTCGACACATCACACATGACACACACTTCCATCGTGCGTTGCGTGCATACACATTAATTTACACAACCGTGCAACCTGTGGTCTGTGAAACCTGCACGTCGAGCAGCCGTTCATGTTTTTGTAGCTAGCTACTTACTGTTGGGTGGTATTCGTACGTATATCTCGTAACCTACCGTCAGTTATGCTTTGGTTCGACCCCCATGTGATATGTGCAGCGAAAAGGCGCCGTTCCCATGTGCTAACTGGATGCTTTTGGGCTCGCACCACTCACCACAACAACAAAAGGAGCACGTCCGTCTGCAGCATGGAGGCTTACTGAAAGGTGAAAACTTCTCGGCAATCCGTCCTCAAGCCAACCAAATTAAGGTCTATCATATCGTCTTTCTTAACCGCCTCGAATATCTCCCTCACGTCTCACAAGTAGTAAATTTCACAGGTGTCGTCCGCGTCTCACTACGGTGTGCGCCCGTGCGACACATCGCAAAATGGGCCTCGTTTCGGCGCACAGGAGCGGCGAGCCGGCAATCGTTTCTGCGTGCTTCTTTTGGGAGAGATTTGAGAGTGTTCTGGGGCATGTTTCCGGTCTCGGCTCGCGGCGGCCATGCACACGCCATGTAAAAAAGAACGGTTGTGAAGGGAAGGCAGAGGCGTGACCACCACCACTGACTGGCCTGACGGAGAAAAGCTGGGTACTGCACGCAGGAGAGAACATGTAGGCTGTGGCACAGAGTGACATGTAGCGAGAAACGCCGAAAGTATCTGTACCATGCTTGTTCGTGTGGCTCCAGTCTTGGACATCTGTCCCTTCTTCGCAACCTTTTGGTAACCAAAAGTGTTCTTCCACTCTGGTTGTGCGTGCTCAAGGATTAGAGCGCCAATGGAATGGATCTTCCCTCTTTGAATGTTGGTGGTATATGCTATTATTATCACTCACGAGATAAGTGGAAAGTTTGGCACTTTGTTTTCTGTAATCAAGCTACATGCCTTGGCATTCCTCTATAAAGAAGTGTCTAAACTTTCACTTAAAGTCTAAAAAATCAATTTTTACCTTTAAACGCTAAAAGACTGTTCATTTCAGTTTTGGAATGGACCTTAGTCTAGAGTGGCATTGAATGATACTCACGTCACCAACATGGTTATGAATGATACTTACGTCACCAACATGGTTATGTGGTCCGCTTGTACCGAATAATGTAAGCAGGTCATAAATTTGTGTCTTATGTAACTGAGTCTTTTTCTATAAATTCAATCATTTACTAAACTTTAAATTGAAAATGAGTTTCTGTTCTAGCAAGTCTGAAATTGGGATGGTTAAAAATTGTAACTAAATAGGCTTGATTCCAAAAGCTTCATAAAGTTCAAGTTATAATTTTTTTTTGTTCAGTTGAGCACGGAGAAGCTGTGCTACATGTTTGCCATTGTCAATAGAGAACCGCTAACTGTACCGTACATTGGAGGATATAGAGCTATATTGTAGTTCTACTCTTTTGTGCCTATTTCATAAATATACAATTTTATTTCTGGTGCAGCAATAGTATGAGCCATTTCCACTTAATTTGTTATATTTTATAGAGGACAAATGGTATTCTCAGACTAAGATATCAATAGTACTGTACCATTAAAAGAGAACATTATCAGTCCCACTCTAAACCCTCTTCCGCCATAGTGTGGGATGGGAGCCCAGAGAGGACAGAGAAGAGACCTACTAATCTCAAGCTCCACTTATCACTTGTATAACCTGCGTTTTTTTTTTCTTTTCTTTTCCGGTTTCAAAAGACCAAAGTCGCCAAGCAATTGCCCGCCAGAGCTCTATATAAGCAACCAAACCAACCCCTTCCTACACACTACAACGAACACGCCTCTCGCGCTGCCCAATCTCTCTCACCACACTGCTCATCAGCCATCTATTTCATCCCCAATTCTACCCAGTGCCAGCCATGGCAAGAATGCTCCTTGAATCGGCGTCCACAGGCGGCTCATCGGTGGCCGACTCCCTCAACTCCGACCTCGTCGTCATCCTCTCCGGCCTCCTCTGCGCCCTCATCTGCGTCCTCGGCCTCGGCCTCGTCGCTCGCTGCGCCTGCACTCGCCGCTGGGCCCGTGCCGCCGCCACCGCCGCCGCCGGTACGACATCTTCCGGCGCCGCCGCCGCCGCGGCGAACAAGGGCGTCAAGAAGGAGATTCTCCGGTCGCTGCCGATCGTCACGTACGTCTCCTCCGGCGCCGGCGCCGGCGACAAGGAAGGGGATTCCGAGGAGTGCGCAATCTGCCTGGTGGAATTCGAGGACGGCGAGGCCGTGCGCGTGCTGCCGCAGTGCGACCACCGATTCCACGCCGCCTGCATCGACACGTGGCTGCGGGCCCACTCGTCGTGCCCGTCCTGCCGCCGCGTGCTGGTCGCCGCCGAGATCATGCCCCCCGGCGAGCGTTCCGCCCGCTGCGGCGCGCGCTCCGGCGGCGGCATCAGCGCGCTCTGGAGTCACTGGAAGTCGCCGGCGTCGGCGACGGCGGCCTGCGACGCCGCCGAGGGGCCAGAGTTCTTGGCTTAGTGGCATGCGCACTAACTCTTGTCACAACCAAGAGAGAGGGAAAGAGAAAAGATGTCGTTAGACATTAACCAATGTGGAGCTGCAAGCCTGCAACCTCATTGGTTAATTTCTATTGATTTCTTTTCTTTCACTCTTCTTGGTTTTCATTTAGCCTTGGTAGTGTAGGTTCCATTCTTTTTTTAGGTTTGGACTGTGAGTACCAGTGAGTAGTGTGATTAGCTAGTGATGGTGAGCATTTGGTAGCATCAGCTACCAGGATGTACGTAAGCACCGATTTGATGGGGAAATGTGGTGTGGCTGTAACTTATTTGCACATATATTGAATTTTATATGCAGTTACCATCACTGCGGTAATTTCCAAAATGTGGTTCTTGTAGTGGCATTTTTTTTCTACCTTTCTGGTTCCTGTGCAATTTTTATTTCAAAAAAAGAAGTTCCATAACAAATGGTCTCAGGGGACCATGAGCTAATTTAGAAGTCACTCCACTCTAGTCAAGTACTCGTATATATGATGTTTACGTACTACCAACATCAAGTATAAATACCGAGGAGACTATGTATTTGTTAATATCTGTGCTTTTTCATTTTTCGAAAAGCATTGGTGAAGATCACTTGTATCAATCATTTTGGTTGCTCAAGGGCACGTACAACGGTGTTTATTAGCGGTCACTCTTATATTTGCTGGCGTGGAAGAGGGAGAGGAAAGAAAAGAGAAAGATGAATGTTACGCATGACAACAACCTAGAGTTGGCTCTTAGCATTTATTAGGAAATTTTTTGTTGCCTAAAGTCTAGTAAAGAAAAGAATACTAATAAGAAAGTATTTGGTACATTAATGACTAGAGACCATATTGTCTCAACTGTTCTAATGTGACAGTCTCTAGTAGTTAATATAGAGACCATACATGTCTGTACATTTGTACATATCCTAAGTGCGTGCGTTTCAAAATCAGTCTTGAGTTAGGACTACATTGAAAAAATAATTATTCTTTTTTAAAAAAAATGTACAGAAAGAAAACAGTTAGTACTCTCTCACAGGTCGCAAATGTCTATAACAAGATTTTATCAAACTTAAAAAATTCTGTACATTCAATTTATATGAAGATGAGGTTATATTAATCTAGCTAACATGTTCATGATAATGCAGTTGTACGTTTTAAGGTAAATCTGTGAACATCATATATTTAATTTTAAAACTAGACACTTCAGAAGGTGTTGATGCTTTTTTTTAAAAAAAAATTACTCAATCCTACCCATTTAATATTTATAACCAAAAGAAGCATGTGCTTTCTCAATTGATCGTCCAATTATTACTGCAGGGCTACAGAAACGCCAATAGTGTTATGGCCCGCTAGGATACTCTTATATGTTCTCTCTAAACTCTATTTTTGAAGTTCTTGTATGATCAATTGAATTATTTGCCATAGCGAGTAAACAAAGAATTCACTCTTTTTAGTGCAATAACCAAACAAGCTTTTTCGGAGAGCCAGAGGCAATGGAGACTCGAAGAGTCATCTTATGACCCTGCACTATTGTCACCACCTTTTGGAGGATCTTAAGGTTAAGCCTAAGCATATGCCTTACAAGGGATGACTAATTAATAACTTGTCAAAATGTTTAACATCGAATGGATGGGGTTAGAACATGCTTAAGTGGAAAGTGAATCACAGGATGTGTACGTAGTCCAGAGTAACCTGTGTCCAGCTATGAGGCTCTGTCAGCGCGTAGATCAAAATAGTCGATCACCGGCGCACTCACAGCCTCTCCGACATTCATGATTGGTTGAAGCGGCCGATCGAAACAAATGCTCTATGTAAATTATGCAATGCTTCGATGTCTTAATGCACATGTCAGTAGTTTAGTCGTTGAAAGAGTAAAGTGTCCAGCAAGCAAAATGGCCACACAATGACAAAAACCCATGCACTTGCAGCATCAGTTGGGTCAACCAATATCTGAGCACCTTCTTCTGATAATAAGTCAAATCGGTAATATTGTTTAATGCAAAAGATAAGATGAGTGTGTGCTCATCGCTAGCACCTTTTGTACCCATGAATGGATTTTGGTTTGCACGATTAGTGGCGTTGGGTGGCTGTAGGTGAGGTGGGTTTGCCTGGCGGCTGGCCCCCAAGCCAACCACAAGCTCGGAAGTCGGAAGTCAAGCTCTTTTCCTCTTCAATAAAATAGATGAAATCGATCTCTGGTTTAAATGGTGTCTCTTCTTTCACATTTGTTCTTGGCACTTTTCCACCTCTATCTGATATGAGCTTAAAATACATCACAGAGAATTCTAGTCTCTATCTGTGGCATTAAGAATGAAATCTTGTTGCCTCTCCCAATATGGGCGGGATGTTTCCTGGCAGTAGGGTAAAGTACATCCTGATAACGATCGAAATGGACAGATGGAAATGAAAGGAAAGATTTACACGTGGGATTTACTTTCAGAAAGATGGCTCCGGTAATCCGAATGGAAGCTTCACCGGCAGAGAGGATTCGTTGCTGGGATTCTTCCTCCAGTTTAGTGTTGGTGCATTTTAGATAAGCCAAGCTATAGGCCAGGTAGCTCAACCCTGAACCACTCAATTGACTGAGCGGCAAAAAGGCTTTGACGGTTTGACCAGAGCACTAGTGAGAGATTTGTTAACGATATCTCCTTTTAGTGATTCTGATGGAGATTGAGCGCGTGTATTATTGAGGTCACGGAGGGAGACAGGTGCAGATGTTGCCTCGCTGGCCCCGTTAATTATAAGCTGCCTGCATTGCTGAATCAAGAGTCAACGGGCGATCCGTTGCTGAGGCGTTGAGCTGCACCGCGTATTTCTCAACCAAAGTGGTGTCGGGCGCGCGCACACGAGTGACTAGTCGAGTCCGAGGCCAAGTTGCAGGCTGCGGGTGTCAACGCCGCGGGCGCCATTTGCGTGTATGGATCCGTGGGCGCGCGTGTGGAACAGTGGGAGAGAGAGGGACAGCACGTACGCGCGCTCGCTCGATCGCTAGCTCGCGGCGTTCGTGGAGGTTGGGAAGGGCGGGCGCATTACCGGTGGCGGCGACGTTGGAGCGGGATGGAAATATGGAATGGTGGATTCTGTTCGGTTCGTCGTCCACAGATTGTGGTGTTGTATGAGCCAGAAACCCGGGGCGGACCGATGATGATTGTGCGCTGGCCGGGCCCCGAGTCCCCTGACGGACCCGCGGCCATGATTTACAATGCCCGTGGCCATAATAATTGTTTCATGATTTCATCTACCCACGCACGGACCAGCCACGGGCCACGGCGCTTTGCTCCGTTGGAGCTGGGCCGATGATCACGCCCGCCGGATTCCGATCCCCACCGACCCGACGTCATGGTGGGGAGAGCGCGTGCGAGCAGCTGCCTCGGCCGTGCTACTAACCAGGAACACCCCCCGGCTTACTTCGGTAATCTTTGCTTTTGAG
Source organism: Leersia perrieri (assembly GCA_000325765.3). Taxonomy (NCBI): domain Eukaryota; kingdom Viridiplantae; phylum Streptophyta; class Magnoliopsida; order Poales; family Poaceae; genus Leersia; species Leersia perrieri. The sequence goes on along the minus strand of CM002480.1, from coordinate 19,967,653 downwards.
TTATTTCTGGTATCTGTCAATCTCTGTTCCGGCTCGATCAAGTCCGACTGTCGCACGCTAGCTTCGATGGCCTGGGCTGCCCTGTGGGTCGATCAATCTGAATGTATGCTCGTCCTCCTGTAGTCCTGCATCGTGGATATCAAGTACCCTGCTTACTCCTCACGTGTGATGGAAAGATAATTTACTTCTTTTCCCTAGCTTTCTCTCTTTAACGATAACGGCCAGGTCGGAAAATAATCTAATTATTTCACATACATATTATTTCTTAAGAATGAAACCAAAAACGATATCAATAAAAAAAGATAAATTGCATGTAACCTCAACTTTTAGGTCCGTATTACACAAAACCACAAGGGTTTTTGGTATATGGTATAAAGTCCCAAGTATTTTAGTACTTGTGTTTTATAAAACCACAATTTAACAATTTCTTCTCAAATTTTAATGTGCATATTATGATTCTTTCATATGCTATGATATGCAAAATAAACTTCTTATATGCTCACATAAGTACAGTAGATCAAATAAATTATAACTCTATATGTCATATTTGAGTAAAATTCATCGATGTGTGGCTTTGTGAAACACCATAAAACCCAGAGTTTTATGCAACTAAAAAATTATTGGAAACCTGGAAATAGAATAATTTAGTTGGTAGCATGCCAGCATCGGTTAGAAGCAACGAACTATAACATCACGCCTTAACTAGCAATCTAGCATGACTGCAGGATGCCGTCACGCCTTTCTCTAACATTGCCGATGCAAGGTCTATAGGAATAGGAGTTGGACGGCTAAGTTACTACTCAAAGTATGTTAGTGTGTGCTACCGTAATCCTCCTCCTCAGACAGTACATGTTGCTTGTCATTTGTCCTTCTCATTTATGGGTTGTGGGCTTATGCTTTTGTAAGAGAAATAGTTGAATACTTGGGCTATGAGAATGTTCATATGCCGTATTAAAACAGTAATTTTTATATTTGTAAATGGCAACTACAGAAATAATAACATTTGTCGATAAACAACCAAATCATTTCCAGTACTATTTTTGGATTATTTACCGTTTCTGTTTACCCTTCAGTCAGTCAGTTTCATTTAAAAACCGGTAGACTGTAGATTGGGAATTTCTATGACCGCTTTTACTGCTAGTAACGGTATTGGATATATCTTCTGAGCGTGCGTTGGGTTTTTCACATGTGCCTCATGTGAAGATGTCGTGTTATACGTTTTCCTTTTACATATAGTTAGGAAAATAAGAGATGAAACTCAGGTCTCGGGTGTGTATGGTGTCAAGTGTGCGGGTGTGACGCACAAAAATTAAAGCCCAAGGGCAACGAGTTATATGAACATTGAAGCCCAGTTCACGCATGGCATGGGCACTTTTCCCACACTGTGCATTTCGTAGATGAATTAGACGAACTAGAACTAGAATCCCCTGAACGTGAATGAAACACATACCCAAACCTACAACTGACAGCGTACAAAAATTGCAGGCAGTGTCCGTAGAGCATGGAGATTGAATAAGAGCTCCAAAGGTGTCCTGTGGATGTTCCGATTTCAAAGTGCACCAGGTGAGTCTCTCATGCTTATATTCAAGCTGTTTCTCATTGTTCTCCTCCCAACACCCATGTTGCCCTTTGTCATCATAGCAACGAATTCTCCATAGTCAATGCGACCATCCTGATGAAAAAGAGGAGAATAAGTGCAATTAGATCACTGCTACATAAATATTTATTTTAAGAGTGGTAGTAAACCATATCAATGGACATTTCATACATCCACGAGTATTTTTGACTATGTACTGAAACAACAATACAAACAGCATCGCGTTTAGCCATTAACATGTTCTAAAAAATGAACCTTCAGGTTTCATATACACCACAGAATATCATTAGACACTAGGAAAACATAGGTTGATATATCATGTCCTGAAGATATATCCCTGGCCATTCCCATGAAAAATTTGTTAAGTCTATTCAATTCAGTGTTACCACGTCATTTGACAATACATATCCAATTTATTGGGAAAATCAAGAGGACATGTATTTTAATATTACCACTTTAATCCAACTGTAATGTTGTGGAAGAGGCCAATTGGTTGCAATTCAGGTCATACATGAGGTATGCCATATCTCGTTCATATTTTTCTTAGATTTAGAGCATCTTTTGATTGCATGTATGGTGTGCATGGACATTTATTGTGAAACAAAAGGTCTACAGCAGGCTATAACAGGTGACAACAGCTATAACAGGCTATACAGAGTGTATCCTTCCTGCATGTGTCAGCTAAAACAAACTGATAAAGACTACATACATGTTAGAGGGAGCATCGGATGCTCCTGAACAGTAGCGTGCTCCCATGCTACCAACATCAAAAAATACATTTAAGAGGTTATAAAAAAATATGAAAAAAAATCTGAGATGTACAATACTATGCATGTAACACCACACAAAAAATCAACTCAAAATTCAACATATACATGGGGAAACAAAAAAGGCAAATCTGTGCTCCAAATAATGTTCAAACAGGACACATTACTATTCACCAGAGCTTTGTATTTTTCTCTTGCTCCTTATTTCGGTCGAATTTTGAGTTAATTTTTTGTGTGGTGCTACATGGCATAGTGTTGCACGTCTCAGATCTTTTTCATATTTTTTTATAACTTCTTGAATGTATTTTTTGATTTTGGTAGCATGGGTACATTAAAAGTGCCATACATGTATCAGTATACTTACATTATCCTGATCAGCTTCTTTAATGACGTCATCAAGAAAAGCATCTGGCATGTTATGCTCTTTGCAAGCTTCCTGAAGCTCATCGACTGTAATATAACCACTGCCATCTTTGTCGAAATAAGAAAATGCTGCCACTAGATGTTCTTCTCGCTCTAGTTTATTGAGATGCAAAGTAGCAGCAATGAATTCTATATAATCAATGGTTCCACTGTTGTCAACATCGGCCTGAAGTTATTCAAACAAAAATAAATAAATATGTAAGCTCGTATTTATAAGGAATAATAAGTGTATATAGATTAAACCATAAAACAAACACCCATCAGGTAAGGGAAACTGTAAACTGAAATTGCAGGGGCACACAAAAACCGAGATGAAGTTGCATAGGCATTCGCGCCATTTAAGCCAATGTTCACTGAAATAAAACGACACGTGTTTACAACGAAAATAAATTATAGCTATAGAGTGCCTAAAAATACTCCCTCGGGTCAAATATGTCAAATACACAAACAAAGAAAACATGACGCAACTTCAAAATTCTGGAATAATCAGTAGTAAATACACTAGATTAGTTAATACAGATAGTTTGCCCCCATTTAATTCACTAACAGTGCTGCCTAAGATGCAAAACATATAAACACTAAGGAGGCACATCCATGGCATTCAGTTTTGCAATCAAGTAATGTTTTCCTGCAGATGAAAAAACCATAGGTCCATGGAATACTGATCATAATGCAATACTGATGATCATAAACTTCCAAAGCTCTTTCTGTTCAGAAGCTAAAGCTGGATTATACAACATATAAAAATATGGAGGAAAAATCCTCAAGCTATCAACTTTAAAGTTCAAACATGTATTTTAGTTGATTTTCAATCAACTTACCGCATCCATAAGATCACGAATCTCCGTATCCTTAAGTGTTGAGCCATACTTTCTCATGCCTTCTTTGAGCTCATCGTATGTAATTGCACCACTATTATCTGTGTCCATTGCCTTGAACATTTCCTTCAGTCCTGCAATCTCCTCCTCTGAAAGGCTTTCAGCAATTACCTGGTAGAACATATACGAACCCTCCATTAGCACAAAAAATCAGCAACGGTGACACATAAGTACTGCTCATGTAATGGGGAGTACAAAACTAGTCCATGAAAGAAAGTTCTGATAATAAACACAGGAAACAGTTCTAGAAAAAACAGAGAATACAAGAAACGGCAACGGACACTCCAGCAAACAGCAATGGAGGTGGCATTAAACTGCTTGCAAAGGGTGCAGTACTGACAGCTATGACAGTAACTTTTAAATTGCCTAATGGAAAGGAATGCACTCACTCGCAAAGCCATCTTCTTCAACTTATTCATTGCTGAAAACTGCTTAATGCGAGACAGTACAGCAGGATCAAGAGGTCGATCAGGAGCAACTCCATGGTCACAAATCCACGGATGACCTGGTTAAGTAGAAAAGTAATTCTTCAACATCTTTGTCAAACAGAATACATAGTTATCATATACTGTTACAAAACTTATATTTGAAATGCATACAACAGATCAACTGAATTATTGAAGAAAGAAGAACTAGAGTACTGGTGAAAATAACTAACATAGAACTTCATGAGCTGTTAGGCGCTCCTTGGGGCGAGGATTCAACATTTTCCTAATAAGATCCTTCGCACTATCAGAAATCACAGGCCAGGGATCAGAATCAAAATCAATTACACCTTTTAATACTGCATCAAATATCCCTTGCTGTGTCTCTGCATTAAAAATAGTATAGGTCAGCCTAGAAAAGCGAAAACATGAGGTTTGAAATTCCAAGACAATTTAAGATAATAACAAATAAGTGCCAGATATACCTGCCCAAAATGGTGGTACACCACTTAGTAGTATATAAAGAATCACACCAGCTGTCCAAACATCTGCTTCTGGCCCGTAACATTTACGCAGCACTTCTGGAGCTACGTAGTATGGGCTTCCAACAACATCAGTAAAAACTTGACCTAAAAATAAGAAAAATAACAAAAGGACCTGCTTATAAGATAACTAATTACATTAAAATATATCAATACAGTAAATGCTCCACACCATGCACATTGAATGACAGATAGAATTAGACCTTCACACAGTATATTGGGAAAGTGGATTCTGCGGTGAATGAAACTTTTGAAAGTATGTAAAGCAGCTTCCATGAGTTGCAATGGAACAGTTAGTTTACACCTTTTAGAAGAGGCCAAATCAATATATACGTGAATGGAATATATTTAGATTAAAATGTGTGTCAAAGCCTGACTCGATTTTGATTGTTCCTTGCTGTAGCATGTATGAAAAGGCACCAAGCCACCAAGCATTCAATTTCTCCACTCTCCTAATTTGCTATTCATCCAACAAGCAGCAGGAAACAATCCAGAAATAGATCTTTACATATTTGTCCCCTAATTAATTTATGTTTTTTGAAATATTATTTTGTTAATTTTTGTTTAGTATTAAAAAACTTTTAAAATGAGTTTAAAGACCCACATTTTGCAGGTAATCTCATTTATGAACAAGAAATGCAGAAAAAGAATAACCACAGACCAAGAGCCTTCTTTACCATCTTAAAAGGGGGATAACTTTACAAAAACAATGTGTAAACTTTAACATCTAATAATCAGAGTGCATCAGTATATTCCGAGTCCCAATAAAATGTTTTTAAACAATGAAACTATACTCGAATTCCTTGTTCCTGTTCCATTCCCAATCTTGTTTTCCATACACTCACTCTGTCTTGTCAGCTCATGTAAGAAAATTAGTAGTATGTAGTATGTAGCACTATTCCACCAACCAAACTATTTCATCTATCAGACTATTACCATCATCGGTTGCTCAAGAATTGATGAAGCAAGCACAGCGTTCACAGAAATAAAATAATCAAATTCCTAGAGCCAGAGCTCATGGGAGACTCACCAGGTTTGAAGAACACAGATAAACCAAAATCGATGGCCTTGAGCGACAAATCATCGTCTTTATTCGCCAGCAAGAAGTTCTCAGGCTTGAGATCCCTATGAATCACCCCGAGCGAGTGGCACGCCTCGACGACGCCAACAATGATCCGCGTGAGCTCGGCCGCCTTGCGCTCGCTGAACTGGCCGCGCTCAATGATGCGGTCGAACAGCTCGCCGCCGGCGCAGAGCTCCATGACGATGTGGACGTACTGCTGGTCCTCGTAGGCTCCCTTGATGGCGACGACGTTGGCGTGGCCGGCGAGGTGGTGCATGATCTGGATCTCGCGGCGGACGTCCTCGACGTCCTCCCGTGTGATGAGCTTCCGCTTGGAGATGGACTTGCAGGCGTAGTCCACGCCGGTGGCGAGGTCGGTGCAGAGGTAGGTGGTGCCGAACTGCCCCTGCCCCAGCTTCCGCCCCAGCGCGTAGTGCTCCCCCAGGCTCGGAGTCGGGTGGCCCAGCACGTTCGCCGTCAGCTCCGCCGGCGCCGGCGCCCCTCGCTTCATCGACGCCGCGTGCGGCGGCGCCTTCTTCCCGGTCGCCGGGGAGTCGGCCGCGGCTGCGGCGGTGGTGGCGACGGGGGCGTACCCGGCGGCGTCATGGCGGTGCGACCCGCCGCCGCGGAAGCTGGCGAAGTACTTGGATCTGAGCGTGACGCCGCACGTGTTCCCCATCACGCCGACGCGGCCGCGACCGGTGCCGGCGCCGGCGACCGCTCTCGCATCTACCACCTAAAACCCCCCTCGCCGCGGGGTTTAACCGTGACAGGCGCGTAGGGTAGCCCAGGCGGCGGCGGCGGCGGAGTTGGATTGTTGGAAACTTGGAATCGGGAGTGGAAGCGGATGGAACTAACTATGGAAGGGTTCGTCGGCTTGGGATTGAAAGGGGAAGGTGGATTCGATGAGGAGGGAGGAGGTTTCACGACGGCTTCGCGTCCACGTTTGCGGAAAGCGAGGCGAAGGCCGTCGCGGCCAGCGTCGGTCTGGCTGGCGCGGCGACTCCGCTGCTCCTGCTGGGAAGGCCAAGGGCGAGAGTGTGTCAGTGTGTTGATCCCTGCGAGCGATGCAGTGCAACATATTGCAATGCCCCAATTGCATGGTCCTACAGCCGATTCTTCGGATCCTGCTTGCTCGCATAGCTAGCAGCAATCTGCAACGTTTTTATGGGAGTATCTTGCTGCCTGTGGAAGTGTGGAGTACTACTCTATAGAAGCTGGTTTGCTGACGAAGTGACGTGTAACGACAGGAGGAAACGTTGAAAATACAAGGTGTTTGCGGGTCGTCGTCCGTGAGAAGGGAGAATTGAACGGGTTCCTGCAAGAGGAGAAAACGGGACCACGTACCGAATGGTCTGGTCCACGGGGAACGTGCGGCGGCGGGGGATCAGGGGCGCTCGTGTGAGCTTGTCGTGTGGGCTGGGGTGGCGCCCAAGTTGCAGTACAAATGGACGCCCCACGCTCGATGCTTCCCTTCTTCCCAGGCGTTCCCTTTTCCGCAACCAATCGCTTGGCCGGTTACAGCTAGACGGCTGTGCCTACCCCCAAGAGCAAAGTGGAGAGTACCAATGACTACACGGGTAGAGTGAGTCGAATACTCGGATGAGATGCAAAAGAGAAGAAAATGCGCTGGGTAGGATAGTAGGATTGATGTCTTTCTTATCTTTCGGTTCAGAATCACTACACGAATACAAAGTAATCCGGCTTTTGGTATGCAGAATTATGCGATGCGGATAAAATCATCCGGTTGAAGGCGCAAGTTGCAAAACAGGCCACACCATCTATTTCTGTTCTCCCTGAGCCTGATGTCCAGGCCCATACGGGCTAATGGGCCATCTACTTCCATTTATCGAAGCTTCGTCCAATTATATCCGAACTGTCAGAGCGGAGTTGACCCCAATCCATTTTAATAGCAAACCTACATCCATTAGCTTGAAGCGCAGCCACGTGATTGGTATAAGACCTAGCGCGAGTTTATTAGTTCACGAGATGGACAATTCCAACGCCAAACACGATTTCTGCCGTAAAACTGATTTGAGCACGTCGATCAGTAGATGTAGGTAGAAGAAAGAGACATGAAAGCATCAAAACCATGCGTTCACAGCTAAATCGCCTTGTATTGGGACTTGGGAGTGATTTGGAAATCTAACTGTACTGTTCAGTGTTCACCCTCACCGCGGTTTTCCGCAACTCACACAAAACAAGCTCACAGTAATCATCATTATTGCCGATAAGCTTCAAAGTAACAGCAGAAGCATAGTGCGATCTGACTCGGCTCACAGATGACGGATCGCATCCGCCTCCAGTCTTGCCGCGCACAACTGCACCACCATCGATCGGTCCATCACGCGAGCTAATTAGCGAAATGCTGCCGCTCAAACGATGGGCTGGTGGTCGTCTTGAGTGCTTGTCGTACGAAAAACAAAGAAACCAATAGGATTAGAGTTCCTATGGATTTTATCTCTGTAGCCATTTTTAGCATGGAGGAGTTGCTCATGGTAAATACATAGAAAGTTTTTTCTATATATACCAGTCAATTCACATGAAATCTACTGGAACCAAGCCCATCCACCGTGGCCACTTTTTTCATTTCATATACGAAGAACGAGACAATCAAATCCTCTAATCACAGTATCAGGCTCCTTTGAATAAAAAAAAAGGAGAAATTATAGAGGACTAGTATACTAAAAAAAAAAATCGTGCAGAGCCATTTAAATCAAAAGATCGAATTATACCCCAAATCCTACTAAATTTCTATATAATGGGCTATTGTAGTGAGATTTTGGAGAAAAATAAGCATGACTTCTTACCTCATGTTTTTTTTACTTCCTACGTCTCACAATTATCGTGTTTTTCATTTGTTCCAATCAAATGACAATTAGTCCATAGAGTTCGCACTCGTGGTATTTTGAGAACTTGTATTTGCCGATGTCATTTCTAAAACATGGATGTTTGACAATAGTATTTTTTTATTTTTTCCTTTATTTATTCATATATTGTGATTTACGTACCAGATTTCAGGGACGTTAGGTGATGATGCATATTTGGAGAGGTGGGAATTTGTTCTCGATCCATCTATGACTTGCATCTCCGCTGACCTGGTCTAACAATAGAGCCATTTGTCTGTGCAAGAATTTTTTTTAAGCTAATACTCAATTAATCATATACTGATGTTTATTGTTTTGCGTGCAGCTCTATTCTTCTATTCTTTTTAGCAATACACTATGGTTTATAGGGAATCGCAAAGAGGCTACTACCCCTCAAAGATTTTCCGGGTTCGATGTCATTTCATGATATGGTGGTCTAGCAGCTCAGTTTTTGTGCGCGGCACTGCCGTAGCATGTGAGTTTTACGCTAGAGCTAGCCATGGGCTCCAATTTTGTTTTTGCTTGTACTCCTCTTGAAAGTAAAAGGGTGTGGTGGTGCACTTTGGAGTGACATTTCATGCTTCCAGTAAGTTCAGAATAAGCACAGCATGCTGTTATTTTCTATGGACTAAATCACAACAGACGCATGTTGATGTGAAAATTTTGTGTGCAAAGCTTCAATTTGTTTTTGCAAAATCGCTTAGCTAGATTTGGAGCGAGACGAGTTTGCTCTGGACCTGGCAAATGCGCGCGCGTGGCTTTGCGGGCCGTGGGCTCGGTGTCGGTGGCAGCGTGCTCCCGCGAGGAGACAATCTGCCATATGGGCTGGACCTCTTGGGGGTGAATTTATATTGGGCCAGCACACGGTTCGTACTCGACATTCATCAGCTCTTTTAGATTACTAATCATCCTCTCAAATAAAGATTAGTACTGATACTACGGATACTGCTTTGCCTTTTTTTTTCCTTTATGATGTGTTTGCACTGGTAGAGCAAAAGGGCTAGTTTACCCTATTGCCATTTCTAATCCTTTTAACACCTAAAAAAATTGAATCTCGATGCATTTTAACATTTCTAAACTTTTACTAGGAGTAGCGTTGGACATGTGAGCTGTTTGATCGAGTGTTTTTGAGATAAAACTTCTAGAATTACTAAATTTTTTGGTAAGATGATAAATGCCTGGCTATGTTACCAAAACATAGGAGTGAGTAGATCTCAGGGTCACTGGCCAGCACCACGGCACCCGCCGGAGGCATACTTGTTAAACCATCTACTCTATTTTTAGAGGTGGTGGCTTTACCCTCCATCCACCGTTAATTTCTCATCCATCAGATTAAATTGAATAGGACTTTAACTAAAAAAAATTGGTGAAAAATTATGCTCCATTAAATAAAAAATTAATAGTGGATCAACGATAAAGTAACCACGTGACTTTGACCTCGTAAAGACAAAGGATCCAAGCAGATAGGGGAAATAGACAAATGGTCCGATACTCAGATGGCTTACGTTCTTCCTTGCACACACCCACACGGGCACACCACACGTGTACCGCTCCCAGCCTGCCAGCAGCTGGCCCCCGTGCCGACGCCGGGCAGCGTTCTGGTGGCCACCGCACCGCGCGTGCGCGCATCATCGCTGCCTCGTCGATTCTCGAGTCAGGCTCCCCTGCCACAAGCTCAGAAGGCCACAAGCCCGCCTCCCGTGGCCTGGCTTTGCTGGTGTGGTGCCTCCTGCCAAGCGGCAAGCGTCCCTCCCCGGCGCACACCGCCCCGTTGCTCGCTCGATCGCCAAGAAGGAACCATGCAAAATCGGCAGAATCGGAGATGGCTGCTCCGCGGCACCTTGCTGCAACTGCAATACTGTTGCGCCAAAAAAATGAGTCAACCCGATCGAGCCCGATCAAGCAGAGCTCTTTTTTTTTTTTTTGGGAATACCCGATCAAGCAGAGCGGATGAGCGGCCTGACCAGGCGACCCTTGCGTTCGGGAAGAGGCACGTACGTTGGCACGCACGTTTGCTTCACTTCTCGTGTCTGAAACTTCGATTATTCATGCTTGTTTCCGTTTACTGCGGAATGAATGCAGCCCAGCATCATGTCATATCCGTTGTCGATGTGATTTGTCTGGGGGGAAAATGACACCCGCAGCTTGTACACCCCCCCCCTCGGGGCTGCCGGCCAGGTTTTTTATTTTTCTAAAAAGAAGAGTTTCAAAAACAAATAGTACTAGTATTAGTATGTTTGTCATGCTTTCATAATTCTGGCATTCTTGATAAACAAAACACCGAGTGTTTCCCGTATTCTAACATTTCAAAATCTAAATTTTGAAATCATTATGCTCCTACCTACAGTCTCTTCCTTCATCGGATGGATGCTCGAGTCATTCGTGTTTTTTCTCCGTTAACATATTTACGTAGTATATATATGCATGACATATCCACCGCAACGCAATCTCTATTGGTGGCCATATACAAACACTAGGTGTACATTCTTTCTGTTTTATTTTGTTTAACATTGATTAGTTTAAAATAAATTAGCCAACATCAAATATAAGAGAAGGTCGTCAGAAGAAGGGGGTATATAGTTATGTTTATTTGTGCTCTAAAGGTTTTAATAATCCTTCACTGATCGTGTTTCAAACAGATTTGTTAATTTAGGTGAACATTTCGCCCTTATGGTCCGTCTTTTTTTTTTACATATCTCGGTTCCGACAGCTTAGGTAAAAAAATACTTGAGTTGTTCAACGGACGATCAATTTTTTAGCATCACTTTGGTGCTTTCTACTGTGGTAGTATAATACAATTATAAATAATATTGGACATTAATTTTTTTTAAGTTCTACTACTAGTAGTAGGAAATAACATATTCTACTTCCAATAGTTGATGTGGTAGTATAAATAAATATGATTCATTGAATCTGAAAACATAAATTGTTTAGATTGATTCTAATACTAGTATACCGTCTTAAATACTATTAGTTGAACATTTTTCCCTGGTAATACAATTAATAATCAATGTTTGAGATTTAGGATACTATCGATAGACAGCATAGTAGCCAAGCTCGCAACTTTTAGGTTCTTTGCAAGACAGGGTTTGGTCTCATGCAGAAGTAAAGGAGAACGTGGTTTTGAGCTCTCATTTGCCATTGCCGACTGACATTTGATGTTTGTTAGGCCATAGCAGCAGAATGCCAGAATTAAAGGGCCAGTAGCCTTGCTGATCTAGCATTTCTAACCTACAACTCCCAACAATCTTACTAGTATTCTTGGACCCTGAGACCTTTTTTTAAGTCTCTGTCACATCGGATGTTTAGACATTAATTAGAAGTATTAAATATAGACTATTAATAAAACCCACCCCATACTTTGCACTATTTCAAGAGACAAATCTATTGAGCCTAATTAGTCCATGATTAGCGAATGTGATGCTACAGTAAACATTTGCTAATCATGGATTAATTAGGCTTAAAAAATCGTCTCACGAATTAGTCTTTATTTATGCAATTAATTTTATTATCAGTTTATATTTAATACTTCTAATTGACATGTAAACATCCGATGTGACACGAACTTTAAAAAAAATCCTTCATCCAAACAACCTCTTACGTCACGTGGCAATTGGCAACATCCCAAATGATACGCAAGTAGTACGTGCTTTAGTACCCGTTTTTGTATGTGCATATACTTGCGTTGATGTGATAAAAAGCAACGGGAGTAGATATGAGGATATCTCGGAGTAGTGCCGTTTAATCGTTTAAATCTAGGCTGCATTACAAGGTGCTTTTGTTTCTTCTTTAGACGTGCAGGTTCAAATGGATGAGATATTCTCAAGGACTTGTACATTCATGAGCTGCCTTTTGCCCCGTGAATGGGATATTTCTGATTTCTCTCGCCTCCTTTTTGATCTTTTTGGCATGACTGCCTAGATACGTCTTCTTGCTTTCAGAACGGCCAAAAATTGATGGCATTAGGCATATCTCACCATTTTGGAGCTACGATTTCTCTGCCAGTTGCATTGCTCTTCGGCTGTCATGCACATGCATCTCTAATCTGCACTCGTAATCTGAAGTCCAATTTTACTTAGTACTACTTCCACGTACTAGTACTAAGTAGTACTCTATGGAAAAAAAATTATATGGCACCAGGTGCCAGAGAAGTAGCATGGCATCCCTCCTCAGATTTTGACACATACCTATTTTGACACGAATCTTGGAGCGACTATGCCATCTAAACCTCCCCTTTTTCTTCATTTTTATTGGCTTAAAAACTGAATTCCTAATTTTGCATGTCAGCTTCTGTTTGCAATTTGTACCTCAAAATCCAGAAGCTAATTTAAAATCGTACCATTCCAGTCACCAAATCCCCTCAACCCCTCCCCGTTCATTCTCCACTCTAACCAGCGCTGATCCCCTCTGTCTCGCAGCGCTGGTTCAACAGCGGTGGCCTGAATCGATGGCAGTGGCGAATTCGGATGGCATTGAGCTCCTAGCGGCAGATCCAAATGGCTTCGAGCTCACGACCTTCAATATGTTTCAGCTCATCTCCTGCCGCCCCCACGCCCCGGTTGCTTGCTTAGTCGTCTCTTCTCGCAAGGAAGAAAGGAGGAGGGAGGGGGGCGTGCCTTCTTTTCTGTCGGACACTTTTCTTCACTTTTAGCTTGAGGTCATCGAGGCTTGCATAAAACAACACGGGCTTGTTAAATCCATGATCCTATCATCTCTCTTCTTTATTGTCGATGTGGAACCCCGAAACCATGCGGGGACGTCTATCCCGCAACAGGGTGCGCGGGGGTGAGGCCGCGCACCCTCTTCTCCTCTCTTACTCCGTCTTCCTTCCTCCTCCTTTTCCCTCCACCTCCTCCTTCTTTCTCCTCCGCGCCGGCGTCC
>CM002480.1:19923522-19954110 GCA_000325765.3 Leersia perrieri | reverse complement strand
CCGCCTATCCATTTCCGCCGCCCACCGCCGGTCCGGCCGTACCTCTAACCTCGCCGGCGACCCCCTCCTTCCACTCCCAAACCCCAAAACCCTAAATACATGGGGGTTTTGCCATCGTCGCCGTTGAGATTCGCCCCCGGTCGCCGTCATCGTCGTCTTTGGCGGCGTCGTTAGATCTTAACGGCACCGTTACGATCTAACGGCGCCGCCCCGCTCCCTTCCGCCGCGTGGGGAGCCGCACGTGGGGGGTGGGGGGTACGTGGCTGGCAGGGACCGCCTGATCCCTACGCAGTTTCTTCTCCGTGTGACACGTGTCCAGGTACGCGTCCGAGTCGGTGCGCACCTGGTTGCTAGGTAGCCATCTCTAAACCATGCTTTCCGGTGACGCGTTAAATATAGTCTTACTGGTAGTGAAAAACTGAAGGTACTACAGCAACATTGTATTCCAGATTCCAGAATGACTACCGGTCTACCGCACCCAACAACAAGATCAGTCTGGTCTGCAGTTCTGCACTCAACAAAATTAAATCTGATGACTTCGACAGAATTAGGTCCCCGTCAGAGGACTCAGAGCACGAGCCCACGGCGCATTCTTTACTCCCCGCCACGTCATCCCTCCTTCTGTTCAAGGCGATCAGACAAGTGCCACATGTTACCACTCCGAATAGTCACTCCATGGCCCACGCGTCATCCTCCGTAGTCCGTACTACGAAAACCACTGGCCCCCGGAAGAAGAAACAACACATGGCCAGCAAATTTCGTGAATTTTCTGACCCCTCCCCAAACCCCAATCCGTCCACCTTGTGGCCAGGAGGCGCCCATTTGTAGCAACCGAGAAACGGCGACACTTTTCTATCCGCTCGCGGCTTCCGGAGACGCGACGCGCGTCGGTCGCGGAGGCAGGCGGCCGAGACAGACGCCACAACCGGTGGATTTCGGCTCGGTCGGTCGCTGTCGCTAGCAGCGGTGGTGGTGTGGCTTGACGTGTCAAAAAAGCGCAGGGGAAAAGTCCTCGCCTCCCGCGATCTTTGCGACCCGTCCACACGAGCGAGGTCGTTGCTTGTTGCTGTACTGCTGCATGCGGCTCCAAATCTAGAGGCTGAGATATTTCCTCGGATTTTTAGTCTCTCAAACGGATTAGGAAATATACAAGCCTTCGATTATCAGTACACGTGCTACTATTAGAGTATAGTAGTAGTACACTGTTTTTCGATGTACTATATTCTGCAAGCCTCAAGACAAGATAGTTTTCTAAACAAAAGAGAAAGAAAGAGAAGATAGTTCTCCTGCTTGTGTTTGTCATAGATGTGAGGCGGCGTGTGGTTGTTTTTATAGAGGAGATAAGATAGACGTAGGTTGATTTAGGAATGTTTATGTCAAAAAGTTCATCCAAAAACATCAGATCAAATCTTTAAATATAGTTAAAAATAAAAGCATAGTTTGCATAGAAATCACGAGAATTTTTTTAGCCTAATTAGTACATGATTAGCCATAGATGCTACGGTAACCTATATTTACTAATGACGAATTAATTAGGCTTAATAAATTTATCTCATAATTTTCTAACATCCTATGTAATTTTTTATTTAGTCGGCGAAATAGCCTTCGGACATTTGGTTAAACATCTGATAAGACATCCTATCAAATTATTTTTTTTACCAATTAAACACACCCTAAGATGCTCGTCATCGAATACGAATACTCTTTTCATCGCTCATATCTCTACAAGTTTCCTTCACGCCGCAAGTAAGTGACCGGGGGCCAATTACTAATGGCGCATTAGCAACACATGACAGCGAGAGAGCCGGAGGAGAAGCCACAGCCACAAGAACGAGCGGCTTCCCGAATTATCCCACCGGATTATTGTTTCCCCGCGAGGAAGGGTTGAGAAAAAAAGGATGAAAAAGAGCTGAGGAAAAAACGCAGCCAAAAGAAAAGAGGACGAAAAAAACCCGAGGGAAAAGTGCGGAAAAAAAAAATCGAGTCCTACGTGGCGCGCCACGCCATGCTCTTTTTCTCCCGTCCCCTCCCTTCTCCTAGTGCGACGGGGCCTACGTAACGTTCGCTTCTTTGCCTCCTCCTTCCACCCTTCTCCTCCTCTTCTAATCCCCCAATCTCACCGTCCTCATCAACAACTGCGAAGAGAACAGAGAACTCGCAAAGATTGGGGGTTTGGGAAGCTCTGAATTTGGTTTCTGTGTGGCGATCCTGTGGAGTGTGGTTTGATTTGGGGGAAATTTCAGTTTTTTTTTTCCAGAATGGAGGTGGCCTGTTTGCAGGTGATTACTTTTGATCATTCGGTTTCTTTTCTTGGTGTGAGGTCGTTTATGAATGAACCTGATGTTTCCGCGATTAAATTGTGTTTACTGTAAAAAAAAAAACTGACTGCGTACTGTATATGCTTTACAGGGAAACGCCATGGCAACCGACGAAAACGGCGCCGACGATCACGCCGGCGGTGAGAGCACCGTGGTGGATAATCTCCGGAGCCATATGAACTACGGCGACATGGATTTATCAGGGGAAGAGCACGTGCCAAAGGTGATTCTCCTGTTCAAAATCGCTGCTTCTCCACTGCAAAATCAGTACAGCTTTTGTGTGCTTGCTTGTTTGTTCGCGTCGTCTTCCTCCTAAAGCTTCTTCCTTTCACGCTTGCACGAACGACCAGGCGCGAAAGCCGTACACGATCACGAAGCAGCGCGAGAAGTGGACGGACGAAGAGCACAGGCGATTCTTGGAAGCCCTGCAGCTACACGGCCGCGCATGGCGCCGTATACAAGGTTAGTAGTAGTACATATTTACGCTTACTGATCACCGCGATCGTGATGATCACCCGTTCAATTCGTTCTGATCAAAACGTTCTGTTCTTCTTTGGATGCAGAGCACATAGGCACCAAGACTGCCGTGCAAATCCGCAGCCACGCGCAGAAGTTCTTCTCTAAGGTCGTTACAGCCTTTCGCTCTCATGTAAACAAAAACACTCTGATCTGATCTCAGCCATGAAAAAAAAAAAACAAAAAACTGTTGGTTGTGTTACTTGATTGCCAAGTAAGTCACCAACTGTTTCCTTTTTTAAATGAACTCGTCAATTGTTCATGGGAGAGAGAAACAGAGCAGATGATGTCACGTTTTCCCCTGCGGTTTATTTGACAGCGTTTTTTTCCTGACGCCGTTTTTGCTCTGTGTTCTGCAGGTCGTCAGAGAATCTTCGGGCGGCAGTAACACCGGATCCGGCGCCGGCGCGGCGTCGGCGGCGATCACGATCCCGCCGCCGCGGCCGAAGAGGAAACCGGCGCACCCGTACCCTCGCAAGGTGGACGGCGGCGTGGACAAGAAGCACGTGCCGGCGCTCAAGCCTCCGTTGCGGAAGCAGTCGCTGTCCGATCAGCAGGAGGACGGCTCGCCGACGTCAGTGCTGACGGCGGCGGCGCAGATTGGTGCCGAGGTATTGGGCGGCGGGCTCTCGAATAACTCGAGCGGCAGCGGGTCGCCGGCGCCGTCAGTTGCTGGTTCGGATGAGCATGTCGACGGCGGTGGCTCGCCGGCGTCGTCGGTGGATAGAGAGGACGTGTGCCTCTCACCGACGGCTGAGTTGGCTATGCAGGCGCCAAACACTAAGGTATATTCTTTTGTCACTTTTGTAGGTTGCACATGTTAGATACTTTTTCAGGGCATTAGTTCTTCCAATTTGGCGAGAATACGAGATATTCCACGTCAGTTTTCTAATATTTCTGTCAAGAAATTTTGACATCACTTTCAGAGCAACACAGGTTTTAGTGGCGCTTCTGGATCAAATTGTGATGTGTAATCTGATCATATATATTAATCTTGTTTTGTTTTCAAATGTGAAATTTCAGTTGTCCATTGCAAGCACGGATGCCAAAGAAGCGTCATCCGAATCTTCAGTCTTCAGGCTATTCGGAAAGAGCGTAGTGGTAAAGGATTCAGACCAGCACCTGAGTGCTTCAGCTGAAAAATCAAACAGAAACATACTTCTCCCTTCTTTTGCTGCTGCACAAGGGAGCACATCGAATCCATGGCAGACCAGCATGCAGCAGCAATTCCTCTACTTCCTCCCCCGATCAGGGGATGGTTTCGCCGCACAACCCGTCATGCCATGGTTCGGCTACAACGGCAGCCTTCCTTGCGCGCTGTTCTACCCGCAGACGACGACGAACCAGCAGTGCCACCGTGATTCGGAGTGTGCAGAATTCAGAGCCTCGCAGAGGGAAGGGTCACTGACCGGCTCGAACACAGCGTCCAGCGTCGTGCTTGGATCGGCGGCGGCGCAGAATTCGGACGCCGCGGACAGAGACGCGGCTGCCGCGGCTTCGCCACGGCTGACCAAGTGCGAGAGCTCGGCGTCGGTCAGCCTGCAGCGGAGGGGCTTCGTGCCGTACAAGAGGCGCGGGGCGGAGAGCGAGCTGCTGCGATCGGAGGCGGCCGGCGGAGGAGGGGAGGAGGCCGTCGCCGACGGCGAGCTGACAAGGCTGTGCTTGTGACCATTGTGAAGGCGTGTTTGCTAGTTTTGCTCCGGTTTCTTGAGCTGCTGACAGATGACAAGATCTGACATGATGCTAACGACTTCAGTTACTATGTTTGCTCGAGACCACTTCAGTTTTCCAGAAAATGGAAGAGCAATTCTGGTTTTAAATTGTCGATATAGTAGTATTGTAATCTGTATGATAACAAATTACTTTACTTTGCCTGTAATTTTATCCCTAATTCTAGTAGGTTCAGAGTTGAGTGGCTGCCAATGTTGCCTTTATCAACCTGAATTTCGAAGGGGGTTGCCGTAGTCTAACTAAATGTAATCTTCTAGGCTTGTATCTCCACAAAATGCAATGCGAAGACGAACGAATGTTGGATGCTCTGTACTGCTGTCGGCTGAATTCACCGACAAAATTTCACGATCGTGGAACTTGGTAGGAAAATTTGAAGGGGTTTAGCTTAAGGTGATCACTGATCATTTCAGTTAACGATGGCAAAGTGCCAAATGCGAAGTTTAGGATCACCAAAATCGGTTCCAAAAAAAGGACTTAAAGTCCATGATTTGTTTTCGAGCGCTTTAAGATGCGTGCAGGCAAAAACACGGGGGACCAAAAACGCCCGCATGCTTCCGTTCTTCCGAATCCACCTTAACCTTCCGCACCGGCCGAATTGCGAAATCCGACCGGCGCGGTGGCGCTCAGGCGGTGGGAGAGGGAGGCGTCGGCGACGACCGGGGAGGAGGAAACGGAGGCAGAGGGAGGCGCGCAGGGGGCCGCCGGCGGCCGGCGATCGGGCGCGCCATGCCGCCGCTCCGGTACGTCTCGTCGTCTCTGCCCTTGCACTCGTTTTTATTTCCGATAAGGGAAGGCGAATGTGTCCGCGCTATGAACTTACGCTCGCACAATCGAAATTAGTCCAAAGAGGTGTCAATCCCTAATCCAACTCAAAACTCATATGTAAAACCGTATAGGAGAGGTTAAGCCCCAGATCGTGCTCCAAATTCTCAACCCAAGATGCAGTTTACAACTGATTTTCTCAACCCCTTTTGTGAATTTTCTCCATGATCCCCATCCAATCAACTGTTTCCTATTAACAATTTGGCGGCAGAGATGGCACTCCTGTACATGAGTTCCTTTTGATTTGGTCGGCGTGGTATTGGGGATTACCTCGCCGTTTGTTCCATGCTACTGTATTTTGTAAAAATCATGCCCTCGTTGGCTTCCCACCATTTCTGCGCCTGCTCCTCTCCAAAGTGCTTCCGACTGTGCAATCGACAGAGCTAGTTATTGCAAAAGTAAAACATGAATTCATGGTTGGTAGCCATGTTTGACAACTGATGAGTATGATCCAGGAGAAGAGAGTAGGGCACTAGGCTCTTAGGGGGGAGCGTACCTGAACCTGATACGCTTGATGCACTTATTTCCACTGGGGGATGTAACCACTGTCGCGTAAACCCCACGTTCGATCTGCTCGATTACACCGTTGGGATCAGTAGGAGCAGTAGTGGCATTTGTTCCCTCCGTGTATCCTGTGTTGCCATTGGAAGTTCTTTGACCATTCTGATGCGTAACCGAGTCATCTGCCATGAAAGCATTTGAAGGTCGTGTACATCCCCTATCCACTTGCTTGCTGTTGTGGAGATACATGTTACACTTTGGCTGTTGAAATTCACCAGTGAATACATCTTCGTCGGGTGGGTCTGGTAATTCTGCTTGTACTGATTTTACGCTGTTGGTGTGGCTAGGCATGATTCTGGAGCTGTCTAATTTCTCACCAGCTAAAAGGTTCTTTGATAACAAATTATGCTGCACAATTTGGCACCCCACATAACTTATTTAGAACAAAACTTCTAAACCTGTCGAAAATGGGGATAGATCATCGGATTTATACCTGATCGGTCAAAACCTTAATTATGTCTTTAGCAGCTTTGCACCTTGCAGCCTCATTCCTGGCAATCAACCAAGTCTCCTCAACCTTTCGTTTGTACAGCTGAACTTTCAGGCTCCTGTGGCGGCATTGTTTTGCAAGGGCAGTTACCTGCTTTTAAAAACATAGTTGCCATCTTTATGCCACTAAACATTCAATGAAAACAAATGATTTAAACAGATCCACAAAAGATTATTATTACAGAATATGCTGTGTGAGTTACCTGCTCTTGAAGCTGCTTCACTTCTTCCAACAATATATTTTCCATCAAATCTAATTCCACTCTCGAATCATTAGCAGTTTTGAGCAAAATGCTGGCAGGTTTTGGTGCCATAGTCTCATTCATTGCCTTTACAACAGAACCAGTGATTGTCTGTTTATTTGTTGTTGAACTATAAGGAATGCTATCTCTAACACATCTGAATTGACTGGGGCACTCTACTAGCCCCCATCTTAGTGTCTTCACTTGATCTGGAGCATCCAAGTTCTGACTTCTCTGATGGGGACTTTGTGCTGATGCCATTTTCTCCATAATAGCATTTGCTTCCCTGAATATGCGCGCCAATTTTGGCGTATATGATCTTATTTCTATTGGGCATACCTCATCTTTTTGGATCTTCAGTTGCGGACCTAATTTGCTATGCTGCTCAACTTTGTGCATTTGACTGAAACATGCATCACAAACACGGTACCTTTTGCTCTTATCTGGTGCAAGAGCTGCTCTGGAGACCTTGTTATTGCTGCAGGAATTGCAGAACATGGAACCACAGTTGTAGCAGTTGTGCTTCTTTCTTGTAAAACCAAATGCTAGCTGGCAATTGCTACATACAAATTGGTCCTTGCTTGAGAGTGGCTTATGTAAACAAGTTGCAATAGTAAAGTTGGAACCACAAGCTATACTCTGCACCTGCTTATCTTCCAAGGCCTCCACCAGAGTCGGGGAGGTCCTGTCAACATAGTCACCTAAACCAAGTTGCCCTTCTGTTCCTTTGCCCCATGTAAACACCTTTCCGTTCATTGTCAAAACCGCTACATGTGAAGAACCTGATGATATCTCTCTAACAAACTCTGTCTTAAGTGGCCCTTCAACCAAACAAATAGATGTTTCCTCAGACAGAGGGTTCCCTAATCGTCCGCGTTCCTTGCTTCCTCCAATGGTAAAAACAACACCAGTTATGGTAAGCACAATGGTCTGTGCCTTTGCGCAGGATACCTGGGCAAAATCAAAATCATTGAGTGGTTCAACACAAGCTGGTACAAGTTTCATCCTTTTGTCAGCATGACCCAGCTTTCCTCTATCCGCATCACCCCATGTGAACAGCTTCCCACTAGGAGCATTGCTCTTGACAGTGCCTATTCTTTCTACAATAGCAGCCGTGTGCCATGGTCCGCATGCGATGGCCTTGGCTCTTAGCCCTTTTAGGGACTCCACTTGTTTGGGCTGAGCAACACTCTGCGTGTCACCATGTCCAAGAACACCAAATGTTCCATCTCCATATGTGAAGAGCTGGCCAGAGGAAGATATGATAGCTGTGTGCCAATGGCCACATGCAATCTTCAAGATAGAGATACCATCGAAAGGACCAATCAATTTGTGTGGGAACCATTGGTTTCTTTGATATTGATCACTCCACAAACCCAAGCTGTGATTCCCCTCACCCCATTCAAAAAGTTCTCCTGAAACTGAAACTGCACATGTGTGCTTTGATCCAAAGGCAATAGCCTTCACTCTTGTAGAGGTAAGAGACTCAATAATTTTAGGATCTGATACATTGACACTCACTTTGTGTCCCAATCTTCCACATTTATCCACTCCCCAGGAGAAGACCTCTCCATGCTTAGTAACTATTGCTGCGTGTTTCTCTCCACAAGCAACATTCTGCACATCAAAAATATTTGACATGTTCAATAACCTTGGAAGTATAACATTGGCCTTTGATACATCTCCATGGTCTAAAACGTTGCCAGGAACGTCGCCCCAGACAAAGATGTCCTTCAGAGAATTTGTTCCATTCGCCACATTTAATCCCTCAGATGATTTTTGTTTAGGCATTTGGGTAATTATTTGTTCGCTAAGTTTTTCAGCAACTGGTATATCCCTGTAACTGTTTTTTACTCTATTAATCACTTCAGGAGTGACCTTTTCTATATAGGAGTCTAGGTCTGAACATGTCCCCTGCCTTGGTGAGAAGAAGGGTTCTGAGCAATCCAGATTGCTTGACAAAACATTTTTCTGCATCAGCCTTGGACTGCCATATATTGAGTGTACCTTGATGAAGAAATTATATAGAAAAATGTCAACTATAAAGGTAAACACACCTTGTAAATGAGAGCATATGGCAATTTATGACCAATCATCAGCCATATCACTCTACTTTGTTTCTTCAGTTACAAAAAGAAGTGCCGCTCATAATGTATGCAGTTGATCTTGGTTTTGTTGTCATTTATCTACATCATTATTGTTATATTTGGATAGGAACTAATTAATCAGAATGAACAATATTTCAGCAGAACATATCATGTCTATCATCAGAAATATTACTAATTTACAATTTTCTGAGCCTATGGATCAAATTGTTTTACTTAGCAATTTAGCATAATCTACGAAAAATCAAAAGCCATACTTGAGCGAAGTTGCAAAATTGTCAGTTTTGTCATGCAAAAATCACAGCATGCATGGGTTATAGAATGAACCTGTTTAAACTTTCTTGTGTCATGCACAGCAAATAGCCTACTCCTTTGCTGAATATAGCTAGGAGGGCTATTCGAACAGCTGTTTATTCGTCGGCTACTTGTTGAGTCAATCAAAAGTACTGGACTGCATGGAACTGATAGTAAGGCTGTTAGGCCTACATACCAACATTCAGCTTGATCCCTATCTTTGCAAATCTGTGAAAACATGGTTTAAAAAAAAGTTATAATAATATGAAGAATGAAATTAACAGTCTAAACAACAAAGGCCTAGTGAGTAAAAATACCAAGTCAAGTGAACATTCACCATTCTTGTAGAAGACCGATAGTGAGTGGGATTCCTTTTCTGGCCAATGCAGACGTAAAAGTTTTGTCTGTAAAATACTGGAATCCTTAGAAAATGACGCATCTAGCCTTAATGATGCACTATGGATAAAGAATAGTGCATGTGCTTGAGAAAAGAGAACAACATACTGTCTTATGCCCAAAAACTACACTTGACACAGAGCTCATGATCAAACGTTTTTCCCTCTCTTTGGAATACCATATGAGCATCTTCTCGTCCTGCAAAAACAGCATGTTGATGTTGTTCAGAGGTTCAGAATCCTAAATACTTCACCAAACTACAAAGTTCCAAAACCCTAGTAAGGCAAAGTTTGCCATTTTACCAATAAAATAACTGCCTTTGGACTGGATAGAGGTACAAACGTCTCTTCCATGGGAACTGGCTAGAAGTAGATAATATTAGACCTGATTTTAGAATATTTACTGTCCAAACATAATTATGTACTTTGTTGTGTCCATATTTTGTTATAAGCTTTTCTACATTATGGAAACTGCACTGTTATTTTCAAAATCAATGATGCACTATGGCTACTGCAGAGTAAATATGTAGAAATATAATGATGCAGCGCAAATGTTAATCTGATTGAAATGTTCTATGTTTGTCAGCGGTGGCAAAACAAGGAACATCTGCTTAAGGTCACGGACTCATGAGGAAGATGATGGGTTGTTGATATGAAGGGAATGAGCAGTATTCATCAAAGATGCTGGTCGGGAACATGGTGAAGAACTTGTAAGGCAAAACAAAAACTATCTTGACCATTATTTAATATATTTGATATGAGCTTCATCTGGACTTATTCCTGTACTTGTTTAATTCAAATGGCTGAATACTTATTATATCTCTCCCACCAAAGTTTCTAGATATTATAAAATTGCAATTAAATGAACCTGTAATGTAAGTCCTCTAAGTTAAAATGTTCAGAGTTTTCAAAAACAAAATCAAGATCATTCAGATTAACTCAATTAAGTGATTTTTCCCATAGGCACTGGACATACGTTGCATTGTATTGTTACATGTTTCTAACGTCACTAGTTTGCATATACAGGCTATGAAAGCTAACCAAAAATATGCAATATTTAGCATTCCGCTGAGCATAATTACAGTGACGAAGCTACTCACTGAGGATAGCCTGAAAGGGCATAACTTGGGTTTCCCTCTCTTCCCGCATTTCAGGAGGTGTGCACCCTTCTTCAGAGCAACAAGCGCCTGAAGGAAAGAACTAGATAGTTGAATTGCGTGATGGAGGGAGACGTCATTTTCAGGTTCGATATAGTCTGTTATAAGTGAACGTGAACCCAAAATGATGCAGACAAGAAAATGGAATGACAAAATATATTAAACACATTCGGGACTTGGGGCAGCCCACAAAGGAAAATGTCGTGCTTTCATTCAATATTTTGGGAAAATGGCATGCATATGGCTTAATATATCATGCAAATGAAATGATAGTGTATAATGTTTTCTTTCAATCAAATGTAGTGTGTTTACTGGCTTGAAGAAAAAAAGAAGAGCAAATCCTTCCAAGCTAAGAAGATGTAGTCTTGGAATTGTAAGAGAACAAAAGAAGAATCATTGGCATAAATATGAATATGCCACAATCCTTTAAAAGAAGATGCAAAAGAAAAACGCTTCATGCTGCATACCTGCTCGACTCCTCTAGTTGCAGGACTCCTCCCCTCAAAGCCCCCAGCCATTGCAGCCAGGAAAGATGCAGCAAAAGAAACGGAGAACGATGCCCGAGCTGAGCTCAAGTTCAAAGTTCAAACCTCCTTTGATCAACAGTGTGGGAAAGAAAAAGATGGCAGCAAAGTGACAGAAAGAACCACGCAAGGAAAGAAGCAAAGCAAGAGAGAGGACGGACGGGCAGAGATTGAGGACGGAGGAGGGAGAAGCAGCGTCACTGAAGGCGACCTGCGCAATTCAGGGGACCTGGAAAAGGAAACGATGGCAATTTTATTAACTGCGTGAGTTTAAAGATGAGAGAGTACTAGGCGAGTCCAGTCTTTGCTTCCTTCGACACAGCTGCAGAGGTAAATCCTATTCCTATCTCTTTATTTCTGCGCCCCTCGCTTGCCGTACATTTTCTCCTGGGTAGAGCTAGTGCAGCCTCTCTCTGTAGTTTGTGACTGTGTGTACCAAACACCTGATTTCCTTTGTTAGCGTGAGCCCCGTTTAGTTCCAAAAATTTTCACCCAAAAATATTACATCAAATCTTTTAACTTATATATGGAGCATTAAATATAAATAAAAAATAAAACTAATTATACAGTTAGGTTGTAAACGATGAGACGAATCTTTGCGCCTAATTATATCATGATTCGCCATAGGTGCTACAGTAACCCATATGTGTTAATGACGGATTAATTAGTCTTAAAAGATTCGTCTCGTAGTTTACAGGCTAGTCGAGAAATTAATTTTTTATTCGTGTCTAAAAACACCTCCCGACATCTGATCAAGCGTTTGATGTGATGTTTTCATCTTGGATTTTATGTCAAATCTCAGGATTTGCCACAAACCCCGAAAAACCTGGCCATTGCCTAACTTTTCCCTAGCATCTCTGCATCTGCCAGTACACTCAACTACTACCCAGTTTGATGAAAATCTTGCACAATTGGATCATCTGATTGTGATCAGCATTTCTCATAGAATGCATTGAATACCAGAATTACTACGGTAATGACCTTGTTTTATTGCAAATTTAGAGGCATTCGATCTGTCTAGGGTGACCAGTTAACCATCCGTGACCTTGCTATGGTCCAGAAATATTGTACTACTAAATACTTAGTACTAAGGGTGTGTTTAGTTCCCAACTTTTTTTTCAAACTTTCAACTTTTCCATCACATCAACCTATCATACACGCACAACTTTTCAATCACATCATTCCATTTTACACCCAAACTTTTAAATTTGGATGCAACTAAACAAGGCCTAATTGTGGTCATGAGTTTGGTTTTGGAATATGTAATGGGTAGGATTTACAGAGACAGGCAAGCACGAACCGTTGTGCTTATATTTTGGGACAGCACATCATGGCCCCTACCTAAGAAGAGATGAGGGACAGAGGGAGAAGTGAAGTGATGCAGCACGTGTGCAGCGTAGGCAGGCGCTGCCCCCGTTCTGGCCTGCAAAACTGTTGGTCACTCCTGTCTGCAAATGATGCCGTCTTCTCGGTCGCTTTTGCTGAGATCTTGCTAGAGTACCTTTTTTTCCAACGAGCCAGCAGCAGCAGCGACCGCAACGTCTTCGTAGAATCGTATAGCTCACATAATTTCATATTCTAGATTACCTTACGTCTCTCCAGTAGGCAGTAGCAGCTGGAGTAGAGTGGAGTATGTATATCACTGCCTACATATGTAGTGCATTTATGCGCTCACCTTTGCTCACGACATATCTATTCATTGCGCATTTATCCTGTTGCAGCCGTACTGTGATCAGTTGTACTGCTGGTGCTGCTTTGGTCGTGCGCATCTCCAAGGATTTCCTGCGGAGGCTACCGATCAGGTAACAGTTGATTCGCGTTACCTTGCTCTCACAAAGATATTCCACATGGTTATTGGTGTTTTTGCCAAGCAAAGTACTAGTGAAGGGAAATGTGCATGTGAAGCACCAACGAGACAAGCATGACGGGCCAAGGGAAAAGATAAAACTTGTCCTGCCTCTCAATAGCAGTAAATGTATTGATTTGTTCCACCTTGCTTTTCCCGTGTAACGTCATTGCAGTCACTCGTCGTGGACAATTTCGGTAACGACTGTTAGTTTGTTACAACTGTCCGTTTGGTACTACTACCATAATCTTATACCCGGACCTGTTCTTGATTGCATCTACGTGCACCTGTTCTGCTCTGCACTTGCGGTGATATGTACAAATGTTTCCTACTCCAGTAACAACAGGCACGCCAAAATAGTACCAGTAAAATTCACATTTTTTATTATTGTGGATAAGGCAAAATGAATGAGCTGCTGGCATTAGAGACCTGTAGGAGGCATGTGAAATTTGTGAAGACATACATTGTGGAGTAGTATAACATACTCCGGGGATTGTAGCATAGTACAGTACAGTTTGGCCTAAAATTGAGGCCGGTGGGTGAGCTACTCGTAGGCACGTACATCGGGCACGGTCCGTCAAATCTGTCACTGGTGATTGGCCTGTAACGTCTTCCCTGTCATGTGCCAAGGTTCTGTACTGCAAGTCTGCAACTCGGTGTTATACTCTGCCATTAGATGGAAAATTTTGGGCGTTATGTCTAATTGTCTACGTGCATTGCACCATTCGACTCTGTAAGTGCATGCACCTTTATGATAGGTTCATTTGCAAGCGCATACCTCCATGAATCAATGGCTTAATTTACATGTGATGGGATGGATTGCTAGATCTAAACGCGAGAGGTTGCAATTGCATCCTGTGGCTAATCCGTGATTTTGGCACGGAGTTATCAAAAGTTCAAAGCTGTCCTTGGATTATACTTATAAATTCACTAACAGTGTCCACACATAAATACCATATGGCCTACGCGGATGTCGTGTCCTACCATCTAGGTTCGCATTGTTGATCTGTAGCCATGTTAGGGGCCTTTCCCAGCTCATGCGTCCTTGCTTGCTCGGAGTGAGTTCCAGCGGTAATAATTCCATGTCAAAAGAAGCACCGCTGGAGGGATCAGAGTACAGCACGCTCTCCTTTGAAGCAATCAACCAATGCATGCGTTCGTGATGGGTCCCTTGTAATGAGTAATGATCCGTGGTCTACCTCTACCGGCAAGTGAAGTACTCCTAAGTCCTAACTCACTTGAGCATAATCTTGATGGTCTTTTTCTTTGATAAAAAAAAACTCTTACATATCTGATCTCTGCATCATTAATAATGCACATAACTATCTATAATCTCGATCTGTGCGTAGCATCATCGTAGATTCTGTACGTCTGATTTACAATTTTAACGAATGGCATTTGAGTCGTCTAGAGGCTGGAGAGTTCGGTTGGCAAGCAGATTGGTACTACGAGTTCAGTGGTGGAGTGGCACCAGTTTTGAGCAGCATGCATGGAAAAGGACGCAAACAATGAGGTGGAAAAGGAGGGGCACGGATGATGGCCGCGGTCTCCCCGGCACGGGCACGGGCACTCGTGCCGGACGGGGCGTGAACAGAAGCCGCCCGTGGTGGCGGGAAGCAACAGCCGGCATGGCCCAACATCGGCCAGCAAATGGAGAGCGTTTGGTACTTCCTCCTTCCTTATATTTATTTTTTAATAATAGATTCATTAATCCAGATTTTATATCCAAAAAAATATATAAAACCAAAAATATACACAAGTTCTTATACTCTAGTCCAACCTTACAAAAAGAAGAACAGACAAACATAAAAAAATAAAAAATAAAAAACACAAGACTTTGTTTCAGCTAACAACAACTGCTACCAACTCCAACATGTGATGTCCGACATTGTCATCCAATACCTAACGCTACCACCACAATCCGTATGTCACCGGTGCACCGAGAATCCGCTATGATGCGCCACCACCGTCTCACTTGCTTGGTCCTCGTTGAAATGATCAGACATTATGGTACGTCTTATCAGCCGAAGCCTGTCCGTTGTCTTCAACCGACGTCCCCAATCACAACGCCACAAAAGGTACTAGTTCTCACCATATCCAACGCCACCACATCACCATCGAAAACATTGCTATTGTCATCGTCGCCTTACAAAACCGACTGATCGAGAACAACACGACATCGCACTCCGGCCATCCGCTACGCTGTCAAGCCGGAAGCTGCCCCGCTCAGGCCAGCGAGTGACATGACCCTAGCTCCATCTCACCCCCACGCCACCGGCCGACCCACGGTGACACCATCACGCTGCCTCTAGTGTCGTCGCCCGTGTTGCCTAGGCTTCACGATGCGGAGGCCGAGGGGCCGCCCTAAAGCACCGAAAGTTATTCATCGGTACTCAGGTACCTCAG
This sequence comes from Leersia perrieri, assembly GCA_000325765.3. NCBI lineage: Eukaryota > Viridiplantae > Streptophyta > Magnoliopsida > Poales > Poaceae > Leersia > Leersia perrieri. Next base: position 19,938,704 of record CM002480.1, on the reverse strand, counting down.
TTGTGTCGTATTTAGGGTTTTAGGGCTTTTACTTGTCAATATATGTAAGTAAATTTATAGTGTTAGTCGTCATGCCATTCACTTGTCATTTAAATTTCTTCGTATCTTACCCCTAACTACAAAATATATTTAATAAATGTTATTCCATTATTCACTCTCCATTACTAATCTTCGGAAATATCTCTTATATTTGAGGGCAACCGGAGACAGCAGGTTGGCATTAGGACCATCGTATTAAGAAACTCGAGTTGGTGTGGGCTTTATACCTCCTTCTTGTATGATTCATGCAAACTCGTACGTCGTGAAGCATCTTGGTTGCTTCGATCACCTAGATCTCAGTTCTTAAAGAGATCATGCAAAGTTTTTGTTGAGGTGACAAGATTTAATTCAAGAGAAGTAAACAATGTCGCTCTCGGAGACGATATGCCGATGTGGGCAATGACAACCCCAAGCCCCACACCACGTCTTCATTGTTTGCCTTGCTGTTGTCACTGCCTAAGCTTCATGCCTAAAGCCCATGTGTGGTAGATAGTGGTAGTGAGGCCATCTTTATCGAAGCAACATAGGCGCCAACGCATAGATCTTTGGATGTTGCCATCAGACGGGCGGTTTCACTTACACATACCACCCCACTTACACTTCCATTCTCACTTCATATAAAAGGGTTAACCGAGGGACAAAGCCTTATATGTTGGCTTCATTCGTGCTGAACTAAGTAATAATCAAGTACACACAATATACATGAGCCACACATGTCTCATCCTTAGTGGCTCAGGATGTTACCGAAGTCCACCTTATCTTGAAGTGAAGTTAGAGTTGTTATTTGCAGGTGTGCAAGGATGCATGGCAATGATGGCATGCTACGAGCAGAGTTGGTGGCAATGGTTAAACTGTTAAACATGTAATATTCCTAGGCCAAGTGGCATGCATATTGTGAAGTTGAAGCTACTAAGATAACATTGTAGAAAGGTGAACAACAATGACATATATTATCCTCTGTCTACGGTCGAACTCTAGTGGATTGGTTTGGAGTTGCTAGGGCAACGAGAATTGTATATGGTCCAAGTAGTCTATATGGATGGGCCCGCATCATTGTTTATTAGTTAATCCCAAACTCCACAACGTATAAGCCAGCTTCGTGGGTCCCATGGGATAAAAAAAACCTGGCGACCATAGCTTCTTGCATGTGTGTTTGGAGAGAAAGAAACAAAAGAATGGGAGAGAGAAGTTGTTATGGATTTTTTATTTGGTATGGCCGGTCCATATGCTTGTGGACTTCCTACAACTAGATACCAATTTCTCTTTTATAATGTATATGGCCAACTTTGAGGGCTTAATAATATCTTATTTTCACATTGTGGATGCCCTTATTATGAGGATGGGGTTGACATATATGTCTACTAGCCATGATAGGCACCCGTTATTGGTTATGATAGGCACCCGTTATTGGTTGGTTATGCCAGTTGAGTCTTCTCGATTGTCTTTTTCCCTATTATTTTAATCTGGATTTTTGCTCCATCTTATTTCTCATGCTAATTTAGTTTATTTAGAAAAGGTGAAAAAAAGAAGCAAGGAACCTTATGCCTCCATGACTCGTTTTCATCCCATATGTAACCGTGTAACCTCCAGTTAAATCACATGTACCAAATATTGATCACGTTTTTTTTTGCTTTTTAGTCATTTTCAAAATTTTATTTTACAAATAGACCCCTCGAGAAACTAATCCCGAGAATATACATTTTCACAACGCCATCACCGTTGGCGTCGTGGTTCAACGGCACAACGCCGTTAATGCTGGTGCCAAGGGCATGGACTGGGCAGCCCGGGCAGCGGGGCACGACGCCAGCCTCATTGGCGCCATAGCGCGGTGCACGGCGCCAGGGTCATTGGCGTCATGCCCCAGACTTAGCTGTGCGGGGCTGCCCCCTCCCCCCTCCTACCTCATTCTTTCCCCTTCTTCTTTTCTCGTGCAAGCACGTTGGCCTCTCTTTCGTCCTTCACCTCTCCTCAATTCCACTCAAATCAGAGTCCCTTTTCGCGAGATCTCTTTGGGGAATCGAAGAGCAAGGTAAACTCCTCCATCTCCCCTTATTTTTTTTTTATTTTAATTGGTTAATTTTAGAGATCGGAGGCAAACCCAAGAATGTAAATTTGAACCAAATTTGTGAATTTTTACTTACACAATGGGTGATTTGATCATTGCAATGTTGCATATGTGTAATGTGCTTGTAGTTAAACATATGCAACGTTGCAATCATCAATATACCAATTATGTAAGTAAAATCAAGATTTTGGTCTAAATTTACCTTCTAGTGTTTGGTTCCGATCTCTAAAATTAACCGATTAAAACGAAAAAAAACAAGGAGATGGGGGTGTGGAGGACCTTCCCTTACTCTGCGATTCCTAAAAAATCCCGCGAAAAATGACGTCCAATTCAAGTGGATTTGAGGAGGAGAAGTGAAGAAGGGGAGAGGGGCCAGCATGTTCTCGCAAGGAGGGATGGGGAAAGAATGTAGGAGGGGGAGAGGGCCTGGCCCCTCACAGCTAAGTCCAGGGCAAGATGCCAATGACGCTGGCGCCATGCACCATGTTGCAGTGCCAATGAGGCTGGCACCATGCCTCGCTGCCCGGCTTGCCCAATCCATGCCCTCGGCGCTAGTGTTGTCGGCGCTCTGCCGTTGAACTATAGCGCTAACGGTGATGCACCGTGGAAAGGTCCATTCCTAAAATTAGTTTCTCCAAAGGTCTATTTGTAAAAGAAGTTTTCAAAAAGACTAAAAAGAAAAAAAATTGGAATACTTCTGTTGGTGTGTCAACTGTCAAGTCATCCGAGATTATGCGCATTGCGGTCTGCATCCTGCCCGCCGGTGCATATAGCTCTGTTTCTCACTCAGGGCAATTCCTTGCATGCCCACGAGTTTTCTCTCCATCCCTTATGCGCCCCTGAAATTTGTCCAATCCCTTCTATGCCTCTGAGTTTTCATCTCTATCCCCTCTATAACCTTTCCGTTGGTTGACCGCTAGTTGACCGTTAGATTTTTATTAAAATGACTATATTGTCCTTATGTAGTATGTATGCTAATTGCTCTATAAACATAAATCGCAATGTGAAAAAAATTGAATTCATAATAAAATCAGACAAGACATAATTATTTGACTTAAATTTTAAAAATAAACTTAAAAATATTATGAAATTCACACAATATTCCCGAGAAATTGAAAAATTAAATTCTTTATTTAGGTTAATTCCAAGACAAATATTTGTACATATTTCATCAAATACAATTTAAAATTTATTGTAAAAAATAAATTTAAATTTTCAATACGTGGATCAAATAATTATACGTTGTTTTGTTTAGCTAAATTAAATGAATCTTTTTCCATCTTTTAAATTGTATTTTTAAAATAAGGAAGCATACAACTATGTGTGTCGGTGATATGGGCCCGGGGGTATAGCGAGAGCACGACATATGAGAGAAGGAAATACATCTGCACAGCTGATGTACCCGAGAAACGCGCCTTGTATTGCCTAAGGAGGTCCGGGTCACAGGCGGCCACGTGGCCACCCCGAGGGGGCTTGGCCCAGGGGCCGCCCGGAGGCCTCACTCCCTAACATCGGGGTCCGGGAGCACCCAGACCCCTGCTCCCTCAACCCGCACCTCTCTAGGGGGAGAGACGAATGGGGATGTACATCCAACTTCCAACCACCCCATTTAATGCAATGGGAGTGGCCAGGCACTACCCCATCGCATTTAATGTGATGTGAGGCACGCTCGTCGTAATCATCATCCTCTTTGCCTAAATCAGGGGGAGAGGGTGAGAAAGTTTTCATCGGATACCGCGAACTGACCACGCGGTCAGGCTACCCACGCCCCTCTCCCCGGCCAGTCACCGTCGCATTTAATACGTTGGACGACTGCGTGGGAGAGAGAAGGCGAGGGTTGGGGGTTTCGTGTCACCCCTAATCCAGTTGGTGAGCCGCAGACAGGTAGGCCCCACTGGGGTAGGTAGGTTGACCACTCCCCACGTCAGCAGCATGACGGCTTCGCTGCCCGTTTTTTCTTCACTAACCCCCGCGACGTGGCGACAGGAGTAGGAATGGGACCTGACCCCCGACAAGATAGAGCAATGGCCGTCTCACGGCATAGCATGAGATTAGGAGATTCAGGACTACTGTGGTGTCCCCTTGCACTATAAAAGAAGACCCAAGTCCATTGTAGAAGGGGTTCGACTCCTGAGAGATCCTTAGCTCGCCTCAGTCCTCCAGGAAAGAACTCCATCCAAGTAGAAGGGAAAGGAATAGGACGAAGAGTTAGATAATACTCTGATTGTAGCACAAAAAATCACTACACCAAATCCCTGTAATCTTCACCCACCATATCAACAATAAGAGCAGGAGTAGGGTATTACGCTCCCCCAGCGGGCCGAACCTGTATAAATCCCTATGTTATGTGCTGATTGGAATAAGCAAGAATAGAGTAGATCAAGAAAGAAATGAATGAGATAGGGAGGCAAAGAATGTATAGAAATGCATATTTTCACAAAAATGATGCATACACCTAGCTATCAAACCAAAATAATTTTAAAAGCGACTCCAAACTAGCAAGATGTCGCTACAAATCCTAAAGGATCTAGCGCACAACTCGCACAAAACAACCAAACAACTCGTCTAATAAAGGGCACAAGCTAAATCCTACACAAGAATAAAGGCTGGGAAACATAGAATTTTGAATTTAGGAGAGATAAATAGATGAAAACAATTCAAAAACAAATATATTATAGTAGATATCACTAGGACAGAGGGGTAAGAAGACAAGAAATAAGGTAAGAAGTGACGAAAAACAATTAAACTTAAGGTTTTCGAAACAATTTTCTTATTTTGAACATATATTTTTGTCAAAACTCGACTCCAAACCTTCTAGGTCAACCTACGGTCAAGCTAGGCTCTGATACCAAGTCTGTTGGGGACACCCGGTTTGAGTACGGTGTCCCAAAACCACCCATGATCGTCCAGGATTCCGATCACGCACAGATTGATAAACAGAACTGCTTACGATTACAAAACCAGGTTTTTACACCAAAATATTACATAAAGCAAACTACGACAGGTTTTAGGGGCCGACAGGCCAAACTTTACCACACACACCTATCCTGCAAACAGAAGATCCACACGCAACAGCCAACTAAACCACCACAGGCACGCCTGAGAGCAGGCCGACCTAGAACTCGAACTTCTCGCCAAAGAACTCTTCACCGCCTTGCGCTTCCTCGTCGAAGAGTTGATCCTCTTAACCACATTTTATGCAAGAGGTGAGTACCGAGGTACCCAACAAGCCACGAGCCACAAATAATACAAATGTAATATATATGCAAGGCGTACAAAGAAATATAAGCTGATCAAGGAGGGTCTCATATCAAGTGTATGATAAGTAGTTTTGCCCTACTTTGATAATCATTTTATTTGTAAACATTTATAAAGCGATATTTAAAAATGGTAACAAAATTAATACAACAACATCATCATCTTAATCATATCCATATTTTAATTATAAAATCTACTCATACCATGAGAATAGGAATCACCCCATGACACATCTCCATTAACCGGGAGAACGGCGTATTTGAATACAACAGACTCTGCAACGTCTTGCCAACATCCATACGATACCCTCAAATTGTACGGAGTCAAGGATAACAGAACCGTTCGATAGTCTCACTAACTACTAGTTACTGCACAGTGGGATATTGATCCGTCCTAGCAGTCGGGCACTTGCTGGGCCTAAGCAAGGCTAGATCTGTCGTTGCTTTCACGGGTTCCACTATTGCTAAGACATGTCAACCTGGCCTCATGACCCCTTCCACATGTCCGCCCCTAACCTGCTCATATGAGCCACCCAACAGTCTTTCATAAAGTGGGACAATGTACTAGGCTAAGTCCGATTTCTCGGTCCTGTGGATGGGCGCAAGTTACATCACTTTTCATGGCATAAGAGGGTTGTCCTTATATCCGGGGAAGCAACCAAGCTAGCACAGGCACGTGCACACACATACATATCCTCTCAATCCCACATCCCCATCTTCGCCCAGTAAATATCTCCCATATCACTCTAGACAAGTGATTAATATAAAAAGACATTTTATATCGCTCGACATAATCACCACGTGATTGCGGGCATCCATATGTGTATAGAAAGAGTGGTGGTATTATCCACTAAAGTACATGATGTTATAATCTTATCTATTCCTAGGTTGACAATAAGTTATGGCATAGCAATTCAAAGGAATTGGCAATAATAACATATTAAATAATAGGACAATAACTATATATATCAGAATTATTCAGAATTTAATCATACGCCAAATAATTTCGTAAACAAATAATGCATGAAAAATAACTAAGTGGTTCTCTACTTAGGTTCAATTTGTTCAAAGGATTGGAGTCGTGGCTTGCCTTGCAAAATATGGTCTTCCGACGCTTCAACATAGACTTCTGGGTCCACGTCGGCTCCTGCGGTGTCCTCTGCACGATCTAGCGTATACACACAAGAAACAAATGCAAATAAGGCTACAAGGGACTACAATAAACGATAAAATAAATTATTTAAATTGGAACCGGGACGACAGATATTATTGAATCAGGAATTTAAATTGATTCAAATGAACATAGATTGGTTTGGGTTTGTGGTCACCGTTGTATGATGAGGAATTGTGATGAGGCTGTATATAAGAGAGGTGAAACCATGAAGGAATTTGGTTTAGAACAATTGAACCGAAGGTAGGCTATTTGAACTAATTTTATACATGTTTAGAAATGTTTGAGTGACTGTCTAAGGCCCTGTTCGGCTGGTTGAACTAGGCTGAAAATGGCTGGGCTGAATGGATTTTTTATAAGAGTTGGCCAGGCTGAATGAGTTTTTCTTAAGAGCTGGCTGGAGCCAGCCAGCCGAACAGGGCGTAAGTTGGTTTAGTTCAGTCTAACCACATATGAATAGTAACAGGCCGTACTGTTCTTCTTGTGAGGAACGACACAGACAGGGAGGGAGGGAGGGAGGACATGGAATTTGGGCGTAGCGGCTTCGGCGACCAAATGACAATAGAAACGGCGTCAGGACGCGTCCCTCTACAAGACTCGCCCATAGGAGGTGGTGTTCGGAGCAGATGATGACTGGAGCGTAAGGAACGCAATAGATAGGATTTCAGCCATAGGAGAGAGAGAAAAGAGGGAATCGGTCTCTGGTGAGGATTTTAGCGAAGTTGGGGCGTCACCACGCGTCCCAGGGAATGGAGGATCCATTTTTGCGGTTGCTCAAAATAGATGTGGTGCTGGATAGGTCGTCCATGGCGTCGTCGGCCATGGCTGCAAGCAGGAGCTCGGTGAGAGCTCGCTGTGGACATGGAAAAAGAGGGGAAACATGGCGGAAACCTTTACCAAGGCCAGGAGATGCTGATGGCGCGGTGGTGCTGCGAGAGATGGGCGAAAACGGCGGATCGGCCGACGACGTCGTTGGCGACCCGGCGACGGCACGAAGAAGAACCTGGACAGGGAGAGCTTGAGAGCTCCTTGGGGTAGGAGGAGGGGTAGAAAAGGAGTATTAGGAGGGTTTCGCCGGCTTAAATAGGAAGCTGGAGGTGGAGATCGACGGCGTGACGAGTTCCACCATGCATCAAGATTGAGGATAGGACGGTGGTTGAAGCTTGAGCTGGCGAATTCGGGAGTCTTCGGGCGAGGTGGAAATCATGCAGCTTGCCAGCGGCACAGGCGAGCAGGTGCAGCTGAACAGCAGGTCGGCAGCTCGGTCGCCGGCTTGCTCGTGGTCAGAAATGGCGGCGGCGCTGCTTGCAGCAATGCAAGATACAGCAGCCACGGCTGCTGTTGTGCTGAATCTTTGATGGGCCGAGCTGCATGCTGGGCCTAGCCAGAAAATGGGCTGTATGCACAAGGTTTTTGTCTGTCTATTAGAAAGTTAATATACGTCAATTTGGTTTGAGTTTTGGAAGGAAAAATTATATAGGATTTTTGACTGGACTTTGACGTGGAATCTTTGAATAGAAATTTGAAATGAAACTGAACAGAGTTTTGGTGGAGTAATCTTTAGATAGACATATTGGGTGATAAGGTGGAAATTGGAAGGTGGACGGGATGGAGAGAACGAGATCGAAAGAACTCCAACTCGGTAAAAACGATGAACGGCAACTTTCAAATATTTTCGCAAAAATTTTACCCTGAAAAATCTAGTATGTTACAACATGCCTCGACAATGTGATAGATGGGAAGGGTAATATTGTCATTTTAAAGAATATTTAACAGTCAACTCACAGTCAACTAACAGAATGGGTATAAAGGGAATGAAGATGAAAACTCAAAGGCATAGAGGAGATTTGGCAAATTTGAGGGATATAAGAAGTGATTGAGAAAGAATTGATGGGTATGTAGGGAATTTTATTTTCCCTTCTCACTTTGTCCAACGCAATAGGAGAAAGTGAGTAAACGAAACCATCGATTTGTTGGTCTTTATGGGTGTGTTTGGTTCCCTGTACTCAAATGAGCCAGGCTTGGTAGGTGCAGCTTTTGGATGTTTGGTTGCCTGTGTTTGTGTTTAGGAGAGAAAAATCATGAAGATTTCTCTGCCCGGGGAGGGTGTGTGTGCGGGCGTGCCAATGTACCTAAATACAAAAAAAGAGAAACATCGAGAAAGTATGCTTTATTAATCTTCATGATTCATAAGTACAATCCCAATGTATGATGATGTGAGCCGTGTAGCCTGTCGTTGGGCAAATCTGACTCATGACGATGTGGTCTTTTGGTTCCTGGGGTCTCGAAAGACTCCCAGTTAATTACCTCCGCAGGTCTAGCCTGCAGGAGAACCTCCGATTAAGCCTCTTCACGTGGTCGACTTGTCGTCTTCGCTTGCGTTCTCCATGCATGATGATGATATGGTGATGTAATAGTAGGCGCCGGCAGCGTGTCATGGTCTCGTCGATGACGTAGCACTAGTTTTGGCTCCGTCCGCCCTCACGTTCAGCCTTGTTAGTCTTGAACGTGTTTTGGTGTAGATTGCTTGGTGAAGCACGCATGGAGTCCACGTCACTTGGTCGATTTGACGTCACAACAATGGCGTCGGAGTAGATGAGAAGTGAAGACGTTGTTGAAGTAGGTCGATGTTTTGGCTCCGTCCGCCCTCACGTTCAGCCTCGTTAGTCTTGAACGTGTTTTGGTGTAGATTGCTTGGTGAAGCACGCATGGAGTCCACGTCACTTGGTCGATTTGACGTCACAACAATGGCGTCGGAGTAGATGAGAAGTGAAGATGTTGTTGAAGTAGGTCGATGTAGATGACAGCCAGATGTACATGGCTTGGCACCGATTGACTCCATACAACTTGCCGAAGAAATGTCGAGGGAGGGAGTAATGTAGACTATAGCCGAATGGACATGGCTTGGCACTATTTCTCCGTGTAACTTCAGACGGCGTGGCAGCAGTCATTGAGTTGGTAGAGGGTAGAAGCGTCGAATAGTGACAGTAGAGGGAGTTATCGTCGACGTGGACGGCGCTGCATAGACATCGATGTCGGTGGGGAGATCAATCGGCATCTCGACGAACACCAAGTAGATGGAGTCGTGGTCGAATGGCGATCTCCGGTGAAGTGAGGAAGAGGAGATGCTGGCGACATCTGGCAGGGCGTGGCTCGTCGTCTTCAATAGACCGACTTGTTGCGGCCCGTCGAACACGAACGGCATTTCGCTCCCGATGAAAGCATTCCGGTGATGCATACGAACACCATGTCGGCGAGACTCCAATGATGATAGCCGCCAAGAAAACGTGAGGAAGAGAGTGGCGCTGGTGAAGATGAGAAGACGCTGGTGGTGCCGTGATGAGATCAAAGACCATGCTCCATGGGGTGTCGATCTGGACGACATGACGACGTTCCCCGGCGTAGTGGCATGGTGGCGATCTCCGGCGAAACAGCATGATGACAACCTCCATGGCATTCAGCAGGATGGCAAGAAGAAACGACGACGAACGCCGGTGAGATGACGTAGTGGTGGCCTCCGACATGACGGCAGCAGTGAGCGTGAGGGCGTCGCCAGAAAGAAGGCATGATGACAACTCCCGTCTGGAGTGGCGCCACGACGATCTCTGGTGTAGCAACGTGGTGACAATCTCCGGCGAGAGGGCGTAGCAACGGCCTCTGACATGATGGTGGCGGCGAGCGTGAGGGCATCGTCTTGATCTCAGCACGTAGACCGCGTCAGGCGAGTGGTGTCACCGGCGACGGTGATCTCCGGCGGAGCGGCGCGACGACGACCTCCGACGTTGGTGTCCTTCAGTGGCTTGTACAGATGGAGTGAAGAAGAAGGTGGTGCCGACGAAGAAAAGGGGATGCCAGCGGTTCAGAGAAGGTCGTGCTCCACAGGATCAGCGACGCGACGACGACTTCCGCCAAAGCTCATACGGAGTCCTGACGACGTGGTCGAACGGAGTCGTGGACGACAGACGTCGCCGGCGGCCGAAAGAACGGCGCCGATCCCAGCCAGGACGTGCAGCGACGTTGATGGTATGCAGATGCAGCCCGTGCAGTTGGCACCAGTGGATTGAATAGCCACTCGACTCCGGCGGCGGCGGCATGTATGTACATCTCTCCTCAAGAACGCATGGCTGGAACAAAGAAAAGAAACAAGAGCACAATTTATATTAATCATTCTTCACCTTCGGTTGATGAGAATGCCACCATCTTCTTTTTTCTCCTCAGCTGCAAATGGGTCAATCTCCTATCAAACTCCTCCTCCGCCCGGCGCCAAAGTCCTCCGCGGCCGCCTCGGTACTCCGACGAAGGTCGCCGGCCGGTGTGAAGTGTTGATGGATGGATGTATATGTGCTGTGTGCTTGTGTATAGCTGCAGATGGCTGCGTGTATGTGCTCGTGTACTATGAGAGAATAGAGAGAGAGCTGTGTGCGAGAGAGAAAGCTGTGTGTTCAGTGTTGTTGAGAGAGTGAAAAGTGTTGTGTGTTGAGAATGAGAGCGTTGTGTGTGTTGAGAGGGTGGAGAGACCGAGAGATGCCTCCTTTTATAGGCGCAGCAGGGCCAGGGTTTGGTGGAGCGCGTCCGTGAGTCGCGTGCGCCGTTGGCGTCCGCGCGAGTCCTCCGGCGCCGCCAGTGATGCAGCGCTCTTAGCGGGATGCATGGATGAGCAGCTTTGACCATGATCTTCTTATCTATTTGTTGCTCGGTACGAATGTACACGTACGTACGTGTGTTGTGAACAAGTAAATGGACTGGGCTGAGATCGTTCATCGATTTTCTGGTCTGCTTCTGCCGGACCGGAGCGACAGAGGTTTGGCGACCCTGCGCGTGGCGTGCCGGCGTCCGGTACACGTATTTGTATACGTATACATTGAGGGCCAGTCCATGAGTGTATATGCACGTGTATGAGACCATTTGTTGTTTGCCTTGTGCATGCATGCAGCCCATATTTTAAGGCTACCTCCTGCTCGTGCGTGTATATGCATGGCCCATGCATCACACATAATTAAATTAGCCAACTGCTTTATATACTTCTTGCATATACAAAGTAATCACCAATATTTATTATCTGGGCCAATAATATTTAGGTGCATGCTATAATATAACAAAACACCGTCAAACAGTTTGAGTGTGAACCTGGCCGGATAGGTCCCTAAGGCAGCAATCGGCCTGGCTCCCGTGAAACGCAGGTTGAGTCCATTTCTGCTGAGCCAGGCCCAGATTGGTCTAAGTAATGACAGTATTAAGGTGTGATTAGCATATATTAAGTTGTATTAGTATTGATAAAGCTATATTAAGGACTAAAATGGTAAGCAATATCTACTACATTAATTTTTTAGATGACTAAACTTTTTTAATATATATGTTTTCTAATTTATGCTACTAATCCAATATAACTAATCCAACCAACCAAACAACACTTGGCAGAAGCAGGCTTATCAAAGCCAGGCAACCAAACAGAACACAATGTATTCTTTCATCCTGGCTCGAAGTAGCCACGCATGTATTTTGAGCTAGGCTAGAACTACACGTCCAACCAAACACACCCTGTATTCACCTAGCAAGAGCTCAAGGCAAGCTCGGCTTCATGCTTAAGTTGACTGAAGCATTGGCTATACTTGTGTTTACCTTCTGCTTCAAAGATAAGAGACACCGGACATCGGAAAACAGGTTGACTGCACAACCCAACAATAAGATCAAGGCTAATCTCCTAACGATCGGGTTCTCGAACAAATAATTTCCACACAATGCTGACCGGGTGTTTTCATACAGCAACGTCTGCGTTCGTTTCAGCCAAAACGACAACCCAGCACAGTGAATTTCCCCTTGCACGCATCCCAATGCACACAAAAATACGTTGTTTAAAAAAATCAAATTAATCCATTTTCAAAGTTTAAAATAACTAATACTTAATTAATCATGTACTAATAGCGTTTCTCGTTTCGCGTGCAAACACTGTTTCAAGTGAACATGGGAAACGAAGCCTAAGGGCGTAAGCATAAGTGGATTAGGGAGTTGTTTGGTTGATGTCTATAAGTTGCTACACTTTGCCACATTTATGGTTAAGCATGTTAGGCACTTATTTAGTGGTCGCCACAAGTGTGGCAAGATTCTTTTTCTAAAAATTATGTTTCACGTGTCAATTGTCACTTGTCATTGACTTTAAAAAGTACGGCATAGCATCATTTTGTTCGCTAAGGTATGACTAGGATTTTGATGGCCTCACATTTGACAAACTGGCAATCCTAGACAATCTTATAGTGTATAAACCAAACAACACCTATATTTTTTACGCACGTAAAACGAGATAGTCTATTAGCACATTATTGATTGAATATTATCGATTAAAAACCTGAAAAATGGATTCATCTGACTTAAATTTTTATATAATTTATTTTTTCAAAAAATACACGGATAAACAATTTGGGAATCGTGCTAAGGGAAAAAGAGGAAAAAATAATTTGCTTAGCTGTTTAGAACGGCGCCTAAGTTTATTCCATTTTGTGTAGCATCCCTCGTTTCCTTATGAACTAACTTCATTGACGAAGTTCGTTACATTTTTGTGCTGTAAGGTTCAGCTCTAGCCTTCCACCTATCGAACTCGGTAACGCTCAACAAAAATGAACTTGCATTCCGATGTCCCCCACCGCCATATTCCTACAAGAGAAGTCAAACACCAACAATTCAACAACCTTAAAGCAGATGTTTCACATGCTACAACACGACCTTATAGATTCAATTGAGGGATGAAGTACCTTAGATATAGAAGTAGTGTCTTCCTCATTCAAACTTCTAAGACTAATTTTCAGCATATTGTCATTATTCAACTCAGGTACTTTGTACACTACAGCGCCAATACTTCTGGAAAAAGGTACCGATGGTTTGCATTAGAGCAATATAGGGTTGCGAAGAAACTATCCAGAACATTTATCAACACATAGAGAGGTGGAACAGAAAACTTGCCTCAGATTTAAATTACGACTCTTTTCAGCTAGCTGATTTCCAAGTTCGCTTCTTAAATTTGAAATTGCATCAGCGTTGACAGCCTAAGGGTCAATAAAGAGATAATTCAGCAGAGCCAGTAATGTAGGTAAAATGCAAACGTAGAGAGTGAAAATAGAATGAACATTGAAATATTAGGTGCAGGAATGGCTGCAAGTCTGCACCAGTAACGTATAAAGCTATAATAAATGAACCACAAATTCGATGGCCATGACAAATCTAACATAAGCTATCTAGAAATTCAGGTGGGAATGGTTTCAGGAATAAAAAAGCATGCAGAACTAATGGCATGAAAAGGTAAAAAAAGATTAAGTCCTGAATGTAAGGATAGTGGGGGTGCATGCAAGATGGTTCCAAGAACCTGGAACTGGGTTTTTACTTTAACATGCCAACCTTCAATCCCCTGGTCAGGAAATATAGCTAATGATCCGATTTACTAAAACTATACTAATTTGGATCAAACACAAAGCCCATGAACCATCATTAATGACAACACCAGTTGCTAGTAAGAAATCTTCTTACAACGCAACTGGTACCATCAAACAACTGAAAAGAGCAGTACAACAGAAAGTTCAAACATGGATGTAGCCATGTAGGGACAGTTCACCTTCACAAAATAGAATGTTGACATAACATGACATAATAACATATACAAAATAATCAAGAGGAAAGAAAGCTTGCAGGTATTTACCAGACAATTACCAAAGCTGCCACATCCTAGTGCAATTTCATAAGATTTCTCCAGACAATCATCAATTAATTTTTGCTTGTATGACAGTGTTGCTTGTCCACGAGAAATGACTTCCTCAGGATCCAGTTCCAGTAACTGAAACAATGCCACTTCCCAGGAAGTTATTGTAACAAAACAATACAAACCTTGGATGGAAAAAGTATTGGTATGATGACTGGTTGGATGATTTGAATGTTTCGTAACAGCTCTTGTGTAATAACAAGATCATTAATAACTCTGTCCAAGTTTAGAAGGTGCGCATGTATTTTAAGACCCAAACTTTGTAAGTTTATCTGTCATATGGGGCCGCACATATCAGCGTAGGAGGAGGCCGGCAACCCCTGTTGCCGAATCCAATTCCCATTAGATTAGTTAGAGTCCTAGATTAATAAGAGTTAGTTGGTTAGTCTGTTAGAGTCCTACATTAGCCAGTTATTGATCGGATTGGCTAATATGAGTCCTAGTCTGTTACGTGTGTCTAGCCTCTCCTATATATGTGGACTTGGCTGTTTGGATTGAATCAACAAAGATAATTATTACCAAAGATAATTATTACCAAATAACTTTCTCTGTTCCTCGCCACGGCGTCGGGACAGCAAGGGAAACAGCGCCCTTGCCCTCCCGCCGGCCACGGCTACGCTCTTCATTCTTCATCGCCAAGTCGTTTAGTCGCGGGTCGTGACAACTTGGTATCAGAGACCAGTTTTCTTCGCCGCCGCCGCCGCAATACATCCCCTCCGCCCACCATGTCTACAGATCCCTCTGCAGCGGCCACTACCCGCTCTGTCGAGGAACTCCTCAAGGATCTCGTCCTCGGCCAACAGGAACTCCGCGACTCCATCGTCCGCAACAACAAACGTTTCGACGACGCCATCCTCCAGCAGCAACAAGCAATCGACTCTCTGCTCAAAGCCGATGGCGGGCCAC
>CM002480.1:19882399-19914365 GCA_000325765.3 Leersia perrieri | reverse complement strand
AAAAAAGTATCACTGTTAATAACCAGGACAAGGCCTTGCCTTACTGCTTTATAGCTAAGGCAGTAAGGCGAGGGAAGGTCTCACCACATCACCTTCTGCCTTAACAACCATGGTTATGATCAATGCTGTCTGATCGGTCGATCAGCCCTGATCAGGAAGACCAGAGCGATTAATCGTCGATCAGGACGATTAATCGAGGCTGGTCGATCTTGTATACAGTAGTAGCCATATATATTATACTATATCCTATAAACTCTATACTGTATAGTATAATCAAGCATCAAGCAAATATTGATGGTCAGATGGTCACTTAATTGTGAGTTTTGATTTGAAAGCATCAAACATAGTTTTTTTTTTCTGAAGCATCAAGCAAATATCTAATCATTTTCTACCCTAATCAGACGATTAACCGTGATTAATCGACGATCAGATGTCTGATCGGCTGATCGACTTAGGTGCACCTGAGTGGAGTTCAGGGACCGATCAGGACGATTAATCGGATGGTCAAATAACATTGGTTATGATTTTGTCAAATGAAATGATATCTTTCTACTACAATGCTAGCTAGTTGTTCTGAAGAAAAACATGCTCCAAAAGTTAATGGTCACCTTCTAAAGACCAAAACCACTAAACCTGTGCTTGCACATTGTAAAGCTACCATAAGAAGCATAAAGGGATTATTCACTTCCACTATACCCATGAAACAGAATACAGGGCATCCATGTGAGACTAATTTATGTTATCATGCGCCAATGCCTGGAAATCCCATACAACAAAATTTTTGCAGGAGACCACAATCTCACATGGTGATAGTTAACATTCTCTAAATATCTAGTCGCTGCACTCGGATCAAACTTGGGAGTGGGTTCCCGCAAATTAGACTGGTCATCAAATAAATGGGCATCAGCTCTTACAAGTTACCAGTCCTAAATTTAATTCCCGAGACAGTGAACATTTCAAACTACTTGAAAACGTCCAGATACTAACCTTTACAGGCAGATCTTCCTGCATGCAGATCTAGTCATTATGAATGTGTACACTAACCAAAATGGCACAGATAAGATTATGGTAAGTCCATTTAATTAAGCTCTACATAATCTATCATGAGTGACCAAACAAAAGACAAACTATAAACACCGAACTAATTCTTACAGTAAGACCCAGCAGTTTTTTTTTGTCTTAACTCATAAACGAGGAACCATTTCATGTTCTATATAAACACATTACTAACAAGGATTAAAAATTGAAAAGAAAAAACAGGAAAATAACCTACCACAACATAAGTAAAACAGATGAAGAAACTGATGGGTACTCACCTGTAAATCATTAAATGCGCCAGCGAGTTTGAATTGTTGTGACAACAATTCTGGCTTCTCACTAGAAAAACCTTCAAGAGCTTCAGCAATTTTTGATGTAAACTCCTCAAGCGGCTTCAAACAGGATGTCACAATTCTTTTGTAAGTCTCACCGGATTCCTCAAAGAAGGCCCCTCGACGCCATGGTTCCAAGTTACATTCAGAAACAGCACAGAGATCTTGGTATGCAAGATAATGCATTAACGATCTTGGATCACTCAGTTCCAATGTTTCTAGGACATACTCAGAAGGATTAGTCTCTGCAGCAGCAGTGCTCTGTGGTGGAGCAAAACTGCACCTTCTGGTATGCACAACCTGAAATTTGTTGAGAAGAGTTGAATTATGGTTACGAACAATACAGTTTCAATGAGGTCAACCTCCATATTGTAGGCAATACATCATGCAATATGCTGTTTCCTATGGAAGTTGGATCATGGAGAACAAACCTGGACAAAATGATGACTTAGTTCCCAACAGAAGGAAACTGCTGTGCTCATCATAAGGATGCCAATTTCGGTAAAAATTTGGCTTCCAATGGATCCCCTGATTCTGAATTGCCGAGGGAGAATGAGAATCAGGATAAAGGAAAGTAAGAAGGCCTGAAGTGACACCTTTAGAGCCCTTTTTCCTGATGGCAGAAGCCCCATTTTCAAACCATAGAACGGAGGTCTCTGGATAAAAAAACAAATTAGCAAGACAATCAACAAAATGAACAAGTGGTTGGTTAGTTGGTGGGAAGTTCTGAAGGATTGCAAGTAAGCAAGACAAAAGTCTACGAAATCGTAAGAACCAAAAATTAACCAAAAAGAGCTTTAAATATCACAAGTTAAATTAATCTACATATCATGCTGTCGACTAAAAATATCTAGATAGATAACAACATCTCTATCAATCATAAGAGGAAATTATATCTCCTGCATGTGGATTTCATGATTGCAAACAATATCCCATATAACTACAAACTGATTGTAGAGTGTGCCTTATCAAATATAAGAATCAAATTCCCCATCTTAAATAGCATGCCAAGTCTATATCAACCTGAATAATACAACAGTTCTAGCAGCTATTCCCTAATCTCATCAATTCACAAGCATCCCTAGTGGGAACCAGTCGAACTCAGAAGAAACCATGGAACCTCTTAGAGCAAAATACCAATAACTCGAGCCAAATAAACAAAAACATCCATGCCAGATTCGATTCAATAGCAAAAAGGTCACTAGTACCATCAATCATCCCTAAGCAAGCAATATAAAATCGTAACAATCTGACATTAAACCTAAAATTCCGATCTCTATTGCTGCGATATCTCTATTGGGATCTACAGCCATTCGGCGATCTGATAAGACTCCGGAACAGCATCCTAGATGAGAAACCCTACTTTTCCCCACTTCACTGACCTGCACAACGGGGAACTGGAGCAGCCACCTCCGACGCCAAAAGTAGTGCGCGGCGAAGACCGCCCCCAATACAGCACCGCGGAACCCCAGCCCAGCGATAGCCGCCCACCCGGAGCCCTCGGGAGCCAGCGACGCGGCGCCGCCCAAGCAGAGCGCCCCCGCGGCGGCGAGGAGGAACGCCGCGAGGGCGCGGCGCGGCAGCGGGGGAGGGCGCGGGTGGGGGGACGCGGAGACGAGGAAGGCGAGCGCGAGGAGCCCCGTGGCGGCGCACGAGAGGAACGGGTGGAGCGCCAGGAGGAGGCCCGGGGGCACGCCGAGGCTGGCGTGGCTGCGGCGCGGTGCGGCGGCGAGGTAGAGCGCGGAGGCGGCGGCCGAGAGCGCGGCCTGGAGGACGAAGACGGCNGCGAGGTAGAGCGCGGAGGCGGCGGCCGAGAGCGCGGCCTGGAGGACGAAGACGGCGAGCCACCGCTGGCCGACGGCGTCGCGCGGGGCGCCCCGCGGCGGGGCCCTGTCCATGGCTGGCTGGCGGCGGCGGCGGCGGGGCGAGGGTTTTGGGAGGTTTTGAATTTCTTTCCTCTTCTTTCCTCGGGGCTTCGACGCGTTTGATGGTTTGGATTGTGGGGATTTTGGGAGTAGGCGTGTTTTGAGTGATTGAGGGGGAGGTATGGTTTTCCTTGTTTCAAAGCGTGTTTTCCTGTCGTATGTTTTTTTTTTTTTTTTTTTTTTTTTTTTTTTGCGGGGATCGTATGTTTGAGTTAGACTGTTGAGTGTGACGTGAAGACCGAAGACTCAAGTTCTGATTGCCATCGGCGAATTCAAAGCAACGCTTAGTGGTTAAGCTAACAGATTTGTCTTCTTGATACATCATCATACATCTTGATAGCATCTAGTTAAAGACATGCCCCATCGTGTGTGCATGTGTACAAACATGGGCCTATTTTATCGATCCACAATACTACAGAGTACTACTCTATTATACTCAGATTTTATAAGGCATACTTTGTTTATAAAAAAACTCAAAATTGAATACTAACCATTAATTTTCAATAATTATAATTACTCCTTCCATTTCATAATGCAAGATATTTAACTTTTTTTTCTTACAACATTTGGTCATTCATCTCATTCAGAAAATTATGCAAGTATCATAAATTTTATTTGCGACTTATTTTATTATTAAAAATACTTTAGGCACAACTAACCAAATTTTATATTTGCGCTATTTTTAACAAGACAAATAGCCAAATGTTGTAAAAAAAACAAAACCCTTACATTATGAAATAGAGGCAGTACTTAAAAAATCAGTGTTCATGAAAATGGAAAAGCGCTCTCTTGCCATGTAACTGAAGTGCCTTCCAAAGTTAATTGGAATTGCTAAAATATGTGAGTGGATTTTCTCTCTTTTAAACCCAAATTTCATATCTTTCTCTCCTGCCATCGAATGAATAATCCAACCTATTCGATGACTCGTTGTAGCTGCTCGCACCCCCTCCCCATGCCATGGGTATCCACCGTCACTGTTCTTAGTCGTAAGCCACTATGTTGGTGCTTGTTGTATGCTCGCCACCATCCTCACCGCCGCTCATGCCCCGACCGCCATGCTTTCTCCCCATCTACATCCGTTCATGTGGCTCTTGTTGCATGTCATAGCTCGTAGGGCATGTGAGGCTTGAGGTCGGGGAAAGAAGAAGAGGAAAGGGTTAAATATGTAACTTATATAGCAATGTGGAAATATGATGGAGCTCGTATCTCCTGTGGCATTTCAACAATGTGGCAATATAGTTCAAAGTATAAGTCTTATAACTTTCGTTCATTAATGTATTTGTAACCGTATGTATTTTAAAACTTTGACTATAGCCACCTATAACTGTCTTTTTTTAAACAATAAAGCCACGCCGTGAGACCCGTTCTCAAAACAAAAAATGACATGAAGCCCCACGCCACCGGCTGAAGCACGCCACTACTGTCGTCGCTACGCTCGGAGAGACCGCCCACAACGAAACCTTGCCATTGGGCCGCGTCGTGCCACCAGCCGTTGCCGCGCTCTCCAGTGCCAAACATCCCCGCTGCCACCTTCCAAGCGGGCTACTCCGGCAGCAGCGAGGCGAGATCCAGATCGAGGTGGTCCGCTCGCCCGCGTCGTTTGGAGACGTGTCATTCTTTACATTGCCACATGTCATCCCTAAGGCAATGATATGTAGGGTACAAACACATGAAAGTAGACCGACAAGTTACCAAAATCCCTATAATAAAGAGCAGTTATGAAGCAATGAAGAAAATCATTTTATTTCAGAATAGGATTGTCTACACATTTGTCATCAAGTTTTCTTTAACTGAGTGTAACTTATATGATATATTACGCTGTAAATTTTAAAGCTTATTAAAAGAAAATTTAACATCAAATATATAATACAACTGTTTTAGAATCACTATTTTTCGATTTTGTGACTTTATTTCTTTGCTTTCCTCTGAATTAAGATCCACTCAGGGGCCACAGTGTCCCACTTCGAACCCATTTCCGCCACAATAGTGCAATTGCTACAGAAGTCGAAAAAATCTGCGTTCCAATTAGCAAGGATCACAGTTTTTCCTCATTGTCTCTCGGGGTTCATTTCTTTTCTTGTAAAAAAAAAACGACACGTGCTACTACTACACCGTCAGTAAATTTTGAGCTGTTGGCCTCCTGGAGTACCCAACACACGCGCTTTTTTACTATCGATACGAGTCCCGATCAGTCGCACTGAGAAATGGAACGGCGGAACGCGGTGGACTGACGCATCGGTTCCACTGGTGTTGTTCCCCCATAAATCCTCGTCTCTTCGGTGTATTGCTGCAGGCTGCAGCCGAAGATTCAGATCGCCCATCACACTTGCAAGCTTGCAACCGGAGCAAAAACCCCTTCTCTCGCCGGAGTCGTGGCAACGATGAGCTACTACTACGACAGTGACGACGACGTCGTACTGGTGCGGCAGGGGGTGGAGAAGGCTGCGAGGGCAAAAGATGGCAGGTACAGTGCGTGGTCTCAGAGCGAGCTGGAGAAGCAGATGTTCTCATGGTCTCTCAAAGATGTGGTTGACAAAAATCTCTTCAAGAAAAAGGTAATTACCAAGATCATTTTCATCTAGATTACCTGTGTTTATCTTTTATTTTCTTGTAAAACATAGATTAGTACGATGAATGAGTTGCACTCACAGACTGACAGCGTACATATATAGCATGTGCTATCATGTTAGTCATCTTGTTGTGGAAGCTTATAGACAGAAATTTATCTTTTTAGACAGCCTCTTGTGGCTCCGATGTAATCTTAGAATTATCTCGAATATGATACAATCTGTAGGCAGCTCATTGGTTAATCTTAATGCAGGTAAAGAAAATTCCAGAGACTTTCACTTCACTGAAAGAGTACATGGGATCGTTCAGCATTCCACTGATCGAAGAAACTCGTGCTGATCTCTGCTCTGCACTGGAAGGCATCAAACAAGCACCTACAACTGAAGTGACTAGGATTGAGGCGCTCTGCACAGACGGGCAGCTTATTTACAGTTTTTTGGCCAGGAAAGCTGATCCCATGAAAGTTCTTCAGGAAGTTTATGCCCCAAAGGATGCGGATATGCTGTTGCTGACGGATCGGAAGCCAAGGCACATCTCGGACTTGGAACGCGGCGGGAATTCCTTTGTGATAGCATCAGTGCTCAAAGCCGAGGATGCTGAAGGCAAGACAGTCGTCAGGCTGTCACGTAAGCATGTTGAACAGCATTTCGGATTGGAACCATCTCTCTTCGCGGTGTTCCTGGTCAATATGACGACGTACAATCGCATATGGGGTGCACTGGATGCAGTGGTTGCTAGTGTCAGGAACACTGAAATCATTCGGATGATAGTAAATTACAATCCAAAGGTATGCATTAGCATGTACAGATATATTTTTGCTTCATTGATCTTTCCAAGAAAATCGCTTCATTGCATGAGTTTGGGGCTTATACATATATGTGACTTTTTCTGATGTCAGGTCGATCAAGAATGTTCATCTTCAGCAGGATTGCCGTTACATTTACCTGACAGAGCTCTTGGTAGCCTTGAAGATTTCAATCTCAACAAGTCACAGAAGGTGGCAGTACTCGACTGTGTCTCAGCATTGCAGCAGGGAAGCTCAACCGTGCGCCTGATATGGGGTCCTCCTGGCACAGGGAAGACGAAGACCATAAGCACACTCCTATGGGCTATGCTGATCAAGAACCACAGGACACTGACCTGCGCTCCGACGAACACTGCCGTCGTTGAGGTTGCATCTCGTGTTCTCAGGCTCCTTTTAGATCCTTCTGCTGGTAGTGGAAAAAAATGTTTCTTGAGTGATGTTGTGCTATTTGGAAATGAGGGTCGGATGAATGTGGATGGAAACCTGGAAAGGATCTTCTTGGAGAAGCGTGCTCGCCGCCTGCAGAAATGCTTGATGCCATTGCCAGGTTCTGGATGGGTGAATTGTCTGAGTTCCATGGTAAGGATTCTTGAGCAACCATTGGTTCAGTATGATTCATATGTCCAGCAAATTGAGAGGGAGATAGAAGAGGATTTTGCCAAGAGGAAGAAGGATAATGAGAAAAAGGAGGTACAGGAGCACATTCGTAAGAAGGTCGTACCAATAATGCCATTCAAGGAATACTTCACAAGTAATTATAAACGGATTGAGAATGATCTGAGCGTCTGCGTCAAGACTTTCTGTGATGATCTCCCCAGGTCTGCTACATCTGCGGAGAATTTCCGTTACATGGCTGAAGCAGTGCACCTGCTCAAAGCGTTTGGTAAACTTGTGGAGTCTGAATCAGACAAGAACCTGCAGACTCTGTTCAAACAGAGCCCGGATAGCAAGATCAGCTCA
Organism: Leersia perrieri; assembly: GCA_000325765.3. Classification (NCBI taxonomy): domain Eukaryota; kingdom Viridiplantae; phylum Streptophyta; class Magnoliopsida; order Poales; family Poaceae; genus Leersia; species Leersia perrieri. Next base: position 19,906,737 of record CM002480.1, on the reverse strand, counting down.
CTGTTTCAGAATATCGTGACATTTGTGCAAGACGGCGCGAGCACAGAGCTGAAGGATGCTAGAGCCCAGTGTCTTCAGAATCTTGGACACCTCTCTGATCACTTTGAACTTCCTAATGTTTTCGACAAGCGTTCAATCGAAGATTTCCTACTGCGAAACACGAAAAGCATACTCTGCACAGCTTCTAGCTCATCTCGTATGCATTACCTGCCAGAGGCATGCCCGTTCGATCTCAGGCAGCACAGCTGAAGAAGTGTGAAACATTGATACCTCTTCAGCTCCCTGGTGTTCGTCACGCCGTTCTCATTGGCGATGAGTATCAGCTACCAGCACTAGTCAAAAGCAGGGTAAGAGCTCTATTAGAACATATAGTATACATTTTGGTACATAATTGTGCAAGTTCTCACCTGTGCTAGTGTAACATTGTCTGTTTTTACTCAGCTTTGTGAAGATGCTGACTTTGGGAGGAGCCTGTTCGAGAGGCTAAGTTCACTGGGACACCCTAAGCACCTCCTCAATGTACAGTATCGGATGCACCCAGGAATCAGCAAGTTCCCAGTCTCAAGCTTCTACGAGAACAATATTTCAGATGGCGCGAACGTGCTGCACAGGGACTACGAGAGGAAGCCTCTTCCTGGGCCAATGTATGGCTCCTACTCATTCATCAACGTCGAGGCCGGCAAGGAGAGCACCGGCAAGTATGATAAGAGCCTGATGAACGCCATCGAGGTCGCCGCCGTAGTCCGTATCGTGCAGAGATTGTTCAAAGGTAACCAACCATAATGTCACTAGTCATTAGAACATGCCCTTGCATTTTGCCATCGCTCGCTGGTACACAGTATCACATATTTGGTGTGCAGAGTCGGTGGACACCGGGAGGAAGTTGTGCGTGGGTGTCGTGTCGCCGTACAAGGGTCAGGTGCGTGCCATCCAGGAGAAGCTCGGGAAGTCGTACGAGACGCATCCTGGTTTCTCTGTGAAGGTGCGATCGGTTGATGGGTTCCAGGGCGCCGAGGAGGACATCATCATCTTCTCCGCCGTGCGGAGCAACAGCGTCGGATCCGTCGGCTTCCTCTCCAACAACAACCGCACCAACGTCGCACTGACGCGGGCCAAGTAGGTTCCTTCCTCGGCTAATTTCTTCAGTCACGGGGGGAAGATCATGACGATCATGACTGCTGACTACTGTGTTCTTAGATTTCACTGTGATTTGATTCTCTGTTCCTCTGTTCTTGCAGGCAATGCGAATACTCTGGCGAGTAGCAAGACCATTTGGCGTGAGATAGTGGCTGATGCTAAGGACAGAGGATGCCTTTTTAGCGCTAACGAGGATAAAGAACTCAACAGTGCAATCATCAAGGCTGTGATCGAGCAGGACGAAGTCGACGACCTACTTAACTTGAACTCCCTGGGTATTGGCGGATCGCGATCTGGGGTACGTTCAAACCTAACGACAACGTACTTGTGATGTTGTTCGATGGAATAAGTCTTGTCATCTTTGTGGTCTTTGTGGCAGGTGATTTGTTTGTCCTTGTTGGTCTATTAAGCATCTTGGACTAACTCGAGAATAGTATCTAAGACAAAATAACTTTTTTAGCTTTTAGACTAGCATCTAATTATTAGGACAGCATGTGTTTGGCTAATAGAACAGCATGTGTTTGGCTGCAGCTTAGCTGCTCTAGTCTAGGCTATATATACATGTATCCCCAACACTAGGTTGGCATGACATTTGTGAGAAATAAACCTAAAAAATTGTCCGTACTTCTTATTTGTCATCCTCTCAATGAGATTGAGAGTTCTATTGCTAACATCTGGTATCAGAGCCACTCTATCCTGTAGCCTAAACATCTCTTACTCCTCTCCTTCCCGAGTTCCTCCTAGTTCTCAGTGGGCAATAGGAACACCGGTTGTTTCTACTCATTCCTCTTCTGCACTAACAAGCAGTAGCTCAGTTTCTTCCCCACATAGCAGTCCCCTAGTGGCACGCCATGTCCGCAGGACATGCTCAACGCTTGGACACCTCGAGCGCGCGGCATCGGCAGGATGCCGAGTTCGCCGCGACAGAGGAGCGTGAGCGAGCAGCATTGGAGATCGCTGCGACGGCGGCCAGGGCGGCAAGGCTGGCGGTGGCAGAATTGGTAACAGCGAGAGCGGAAGTAGAAGCGGCGGCTGCAGCGCGTGCGACAGCGATAGAGCTCAAGGCTCTGCGCGGCAGTAGCACCAGCAGCTCTCCGGCAGCACCGACCCTGACCTCGAGATGACAAGGGAGGCAGCTCGTGATCGAGCGGAGTAGTGGGTAGCTGCGCACGGCGGCGCTCCTAGAGGAGGCGCGCACGGTGGTGGCAGCCCAGATGGGCGCGTGCACGCCGGCAGCGCTCCTGGAGGCGGCGCGCGTGGCGTGCTTGCTGGCGGTGCCCCTGGCCGGGACCTGCGCGGCGGCGCTCCCCGCAGAGACGGCTGGGTCGACGAAGATCACGGTTTTCGTAGGCGGCCGGTTCTCCCTCCCTAGACCGGCATCGCGGTCACCCCGGATTCCAGGCCGTCGTCAGGGACGTCGGCCCCGGCTGTGGGTGGCCTACCCTCACCAAGACCAATGTCGTCGAGTGGGCCGCGGTGATGAGGGCAAGGCTCCAGGTGCGGCACATATGGGAGGCGGTCCGGTACGGCGACGTCGACTATGACGAAGATCGACGGGTGTTGGACACCCTCATCGCTGCAGTACCGTCCGAGATGCAGATCTCGCTTTCCCAGAAGCGGACTGCCAAGGAGGCCTGGGATGCCATTGTTGCGGCACGCATCAACGGCGACCGCGCCCGCAAGTCCACACTACAGGCACTCCGCAGGAAGTGGGAGAGCCTGGCCTTCAAGCCAGGTGAGGATGTTGAGGACTTTGCTATCCGTCTCAACACTCTGTTGCAGAAGATGGTGCAGTACGTTGACGACACCTACGACGAGAAGAGGGCCGTCGAGAAGCTGTTCCGTTGCATCCTAGAGAGGTACAAGCAGATTGCTCGTTTGATCGAGTCTCTGCTGGACCTCTCCACGATGGCGATCGAGGCGATCAGTCGCCTCAAGGTCGTCGATGGTGATGAGCCACAACCTCTTTCCGGGCCTACCACCATGGGCGGGAAGCTTCATCTCACTCTGGAGCAGTGGGAGGCTAGTCAGGGAGACAAGAAAAAGGGGAGCCTTCTTTCTCGACATGTGGCCGCAAGCGCGGTAAACCGCGCAAGGGCCGCGGAGGCGCCCAGACTGGGGCGCAAGGACACACCGAGGGTGGTACCTGCGGAGCCACCCATGGTGGCACCGTCGGCAACCCCAAGCCGGCACGAGACGACAGCTGCCGCAACTGCAGCAAGCTTGGCCATCGGGCCAGAGACTGTCGCCAGGCACGGCGCGACAGCCAGGCCCACATCGCACAAGTGGAGGAGGAGGATCCGGCTCTGCTCCTGGCACACGCGAGCATTGAGCTATCTTCGCCGGCACTGGCCGCAACGGCTCTCCTCCACATCAACGAGCCGAAGGCACACGCCCTCCTTGGCGACGGTTCTCGAAACAACAAGACTGATGGGTAGTACCTCGACATCGGCGCCACCCATCACATGATCGTTCGATGGGAGTTCTTCACCGAGCTTGACTCTAGCGTCCAAGGCTCCGTCAAGTTTGTTGCGCCAGCTTCGTCATCTTCATCGCCAAGTCTGGTGAGCACAGGGTCCTCACTAGAGTCTACTACATCCCCGCGCTGAGGAACTCTATCATCAGCATTGAACAGCTGGATGAGAATGGATCGCGCGTGTTTGTCGAGGGTGGAGTTATGAGGATTTGGGCTCGGTAGAAGGCCGGAGCTCGCCATCGTCGTCTTATTGCCAAGGTAACTAGAGACAAGAAACGACTCTACATCCTCAACATGCATCAACATGCAGGTGGCACAACCCGTCTGCCTCGCGGCTCGTCAAGACGACGAGGCGTGGCGGTGGCATGAGCGCTTCAGGCACCTTCACTTTGAGGCCCTGAAGCGGCTCAATGCCAAGGAGATGGTGCGAGGCCTTCCGTGCCTTGACCACGTGGAGCAGTTCTGCGATGTCTGCGTGTTGACGTAGCAGAGGCGGCTCCCCTTTCCCTAGCAGACGAGCTTCCGAGCCAAGGAGCGGCTCGACCTGGTGCACGGGGTCCTATGTGGCCCAGTGACACCGGCCACACTAGGAGGACGACGGTACTTCCTGCTGCTCGTCGACGACCTCTCCCGCTACATGTGGGTGATGGTCATCGGTAACAAGGGAGAGGCTGCAGACACCATTAGGCGTGTGCAGGCTGCTGCAGAGGCAGAGTGTGGCCGCAAGTTGCGCATGCTGCGCACTGACAACGACGTCGAATTCATGGCAGCTGAATTCGCGTCGTACTGCGCTAATGAGGGCATTCAATGCCACTACTCCACGCCGTACAGCCCACAACAAAACGGTGTCGTCGAGCGGCGCAACCAGACGGTTGTGGGGATGGCTCGGGCCCTCCTCAAGCAGAGAGGGATGTTGGCTGTCTTCTAGGGAGAGGCGGTGGTGACGGCCGTCTACATCCTCAACCGCTCGCCCACCAAGGCTCTCGATGGCAGGACGCCGTACGAGGCGTGGCATGGCCGCAAGCCGGCGGCTTCCCACTGCGAGTCTTCGGTTGCCTCGTGTTCGCCAAGGAGCTCGGCCACATCGGCAAGCTCGACGACAGGAACACTCCAGGGGTGTTCATTGGCTACACGAAGGGCTCGAAGGCCTACCGCATCCCCGACCCGGATACACAGCGTGTGCGCACGGCGCGCAACGTACTGTTCGACGAAGGGCGAGGATGACCATGGGGAAAGATGGTGGACGATGACTCGACTCCGACGTACGACGACTTCACTGTCGAGTACGTCCACTTCAAGGGAGCTGGGGGAGTAAGCAGCTCTTCTTCATCGAGCGTGCCTGCCCCAGTACCCGAACCTCCACCGACTCAGGAACCTGCCACTCCGGCTGCGATGAGCCCTTCACCGACACCACCACAGCCGGCAACTCCACGCACTCCAGCACCAACGGCCACCCCTCCGGGCACGTCTACTCCGACACCTGTTGAGCATAGCCCGGTGGAGTTTGCTGACCTCCCTCGTGGTCACCGTGCGATCACTCTTAAGTGGGTGTTCAAGCTGAAGAGGGATGAAGCCGGAGCCATTGTCAAGCACTAGGCTCGCTTGGTGGCACGCGGTTTCGTGCAGCAAGAGGGGGTCGACTTCGATGATGCTTTTGCCCCCGTGGCACGGATGGAGTCCGTGCGACTTCTCCTTGCACAGGCAGCTCAGGAAGGCTGGTGCGTTCATCACATGGATGTCAAGTCGGTGTTTCTCAACGGTGACTTAAAGGAGGAGGTCTACGTGCACCAGCCGTCGGGATTTGCAATCCTTGATAAGGAGGGCAAGGTGCTTCGCCTGCACAAGGCCCTCTACAGTTTGTGACAGGCACCGAGGGCATGGAATGCCAAGTTGGATTCCACGCTCAAAGGGATGGGCTTCGAGCAAAGCCCGCACGAGGCGGCCATCTACCCGCGGGGCAAAGGAGGAAATGCCTTATTGGTGGGTGTCTACATCGACGACTTGGTGATCACCGGCTCCAAGAATGCAGAGGTGGCAGCGTTCAAGGAAGAGATGAAGGCCACTTTCCAAATGAGTGATTTGGGGCCTCGAGGTGCACCAGGACGACACCGGGATCACGCTTCGACAGACCGCCTACACCAAGCGCATCGTTGAGCTGGCTGGGCTCAACGACTGCAACCCAGCTCTCACTCCGATGGAGGAGAGGCTGAAGCTGAGCCGCAACAGTACGACGGAGGAGGTGGACGCTACGCAGTACCAGCGTTTCATGGGGAGCTTTCACTACCTCGCCCACACACGGCCGGACTTGGCTTTCTCTGTCAGCTACGTTAGTTGGTTCATGCAGCGACCGACGACGGAGCAGTAGCAAGCTGTGAGGAGGATCATCCGCTACGTTGCGGGGACTCTCTACCACGGTCTCCACTACTCGAGGTGCCCTAGAGAGGCACACTTTGTCGGGTACAGCGACCACGCTAGTGACATCGACACCAGCAAGAGCACGAAAGGAGATTCTGTTCTTCCTTAGGAAGTGCCTCGTTAGCTGGTAGTCGGTCAAGCAGCAGGTGGTGGCCCTGTCCAGTTGCGAGGTCGAGTACATAGCGGCCTCCACTGCTACAACTCAGGCCCTTTGGCTTGCTCGACTGCTTGGTGATCTCCTTGGCAGAGACACTGGTGGAGCGTAGAGCTCAGGATGGACATCAAGTCCGCTCTGGCCCTAGCGAAGAACCCCGTTTTCCATGAACGGAGTAAGCATATCTGGGTGAGGTACCACTTCATCCGAGGCTGCTTGGAGGAAGGGAGCATCAAGACGAGCTACATCAACACCAAGGACCAGCTTGCGGATCTGCTCACCAAGTCCCTTGGGAGGATCAAGTTCCTCGAGTTTCGTGCCAAGATCAGGATGACTCAGATTTTCCACAAGACGACGCATAAGATTTAGGAGGAGAATGATGGAATAAGTCTTGTATCTTTGTGGTCTTTGTGGCAGGTGGTTTGTTTGTCCTTGTTGGTTCATTAGGCATCTTGGACTAACTTTAGAATAACATCTAGGACAAAGTAATTTTTTTAGCTTTTAGACTAGCATCTAATTGTCAGGACAACATGTGTTTGGCTGCAGCTTGGCTGCTCTAGTCTAGGCTATATATACTTGTATCTCCAACACTATGTTGGCATGCCATTTGTGAGAAATAAACCCAGAAAATTGCCCGCACTTTTTATTTGTCATTCTCAATAAGATTGGGAGTTCTATTGCTAACATTGTTCTGTTGTACTTGTGATCTATTAACTCATGTATAGCATATTGGGCAGTGAAATCATCAGAATGAGAGCTCTTACTAAATCTGTGTTTAGCAAAGGCATTTAGCAATAAGGTTACTTACAGTAATTGTCTTGCTACTTCTCTATGCAGAAATCCAAGGCGAAGTACCGAAGGTGTGGTCGTCACTTGCAGGATGGGCTGTCCGTGTCCGGTTGTTGTCGGACTGAAGAAAGTTTCCAGCAAACTGCTCTTGCGACTCTTAGAGAAATCATGTCCTGTTAGAAGTGCCAACTTTCCACCAAGCATATAGCAACCCAATATATTACTTAATCATGTACTGATGATGTGAAAGACTCTAAACCCCCTATGGTATTATGGTTCTACTTCTACCCATAATTTGTGAACTGTCTGTCAACTGTCATTAGAAATTAGAAACTCTGCTCGCTGGATTAACGGTGGACGAGGGTTGGTACATCAATTCGACGTACGGAAGCGTCCTACTATCATAAAAAAAAATGGTTCTAACTTGGCACTGGAATAATTTAATGATCAGTGCCCAATTCTAAATACCAGTAGGTTACTACAATTGACAGTAGGTTCTTTTTCTAAAACCCAGATTTGGAGAGGCAGGTATTGACTTGACACTAGTTAATGTGGTATGCGACTGGAAGAACCAATGAAACAACGGCGCATTACGAACAAGCTAGATTTTGATTCGTGTATTCAAATATTTTATCATGCACAAGTATCACACCCCCAAGTTTAGTAATGAAGAAATGGTAGATTATGCCAGGGAATACACAGATCAATAAGGCCATCTCTAATAAGAACGCCAGGAATGTAATGGCCACAGCCGGAGTGACCGAGCGCCAGCACTCACCGTGCACTCGTGTCAACATTGGCGCCGGCGATATCGACTAATCGACGGCGAAGTACGAGGCGCTCGCTCCTTCCTCCCGTCGTGCCATGGTCTAAACAGGAGTAGTCGGTACTATATTTGACGGCGTTATTTTCTAAAACGCAGATTTGGAGAGACAAAGTGGAGACTTGATACTAGTTAAAGTGGACGTAGGGGAGACTGCAAGAGTCCATGAATCAATGTCGCATTGCAAAAAAATTTATCACATTTTAGGGGTATACTGAAATATTTTAACTTGCAAAAGTAATTCGGCACCCCCACTGCCACTTTAATAACGAATAAATGATATATTATGGCAGGGAAAATGTAGATAATTAGAGATCAACAAGGCCGTCTCTAAATAGCTTTGGTGCTCCTCCAATAAAAAGGCCATGATTGGCATGGTCACAGCCAGAGTGAGCGCGCGCCTACACACAATGGGCAGTACTGGTCACGACGATATGAGCATCGGCGCGGACGCCGGCGATGGCGAAGACTGGCCGAACGCCCTCGCCAAGTACGAGGCGCTCGCGTCGTCCCTCCCGTCGTGCCATGGTCTCGGCAGCACACCGTATCGCAGGTACGGCGGCTTCTGGTACCCGGAGCACCTGATGCCCGCGACACATTCGTGGCCCGCCCCAGCGACGTCATCCTCGCCACCATGCCCAAGTCCGGCACGACGTGGCTCAAGGCGCTCACCTTCTGCGTCGTCCACCGCGGCCGCCACCCGCCCGCCGATCACGGCGCCGCGTCGACACGGCACCCGCTCCTCCGCACCAGCCAGCACGACCTCGTCCCGTTCCTTCACTCCCTCTACGAGTCGACCCCCTCGTCGTCAGTTCGTCACCCGTGCGCCGCCTCGAGGACATGCCGTCGCCGCGCGCGTCCTCGCCGTGCACGCGCCGTTCTCGAGCCTGCCGGCGTCGGTGCGGTAATCCGGGTGCCGCGTCGTGTACCTGTGCCGCGACCCCAAGGACGCGTTCGTCTCTCTGCGTCACTACGTGGACGAGATCAAGCCCGAGGCCAGGGTCGGTCACGACGCCGTTCGCCGAGGCGTTCGAGCGTCTCTGCGACGGCGTGTCGCCGTTCGGGCCGATGTGGGACCACGCCGCGGAGTACTGGAGCGAGAGCGTGGCGCGGCCGCGGGAGGTGATGTTCCTCCGGTACGAGAGCCTCAAGGAGGACGGAGCCAGCAGCGTGAGGCGGCTCGCCGGGTTCCTCGGGTGCCCGTTCACCGGCGAGGAGGTGGCCCGGGGCGTACCCGAGGCCATCGTGGAGCTCTGCAGCATGGAGCGGATGAGGAGGGTGGAAGCTAACCGGGACGGCGAGCATGGGACTGCCTTGTGGAAGTTCAAGAACTCGGCGTTCTTCAGGAAGGGCGAGGTTGGAGACTGGAAGGAGCACATGACGCCGGAGATGGCGCGGAGGCTCGACGGCGTCGTGGAGGAGAAGCTGCGAGGCTCCGGGCGGTCGCTCATCCGCCGTTAAACCGATCAAGGTCGTGTCCAGTAAACTCTTCAAGTATCAGCACTTCAATTTGTTGGTTTTCTTTTTGTGTGTCTTGTGTGTTGCATGCATGGCTTCGTTGCCATGCAACTTGCTCGATCTTCCCAGCTTTGTCTAGCTCTGAACATCAGGATTGCTCACATGGCCCAAGTTATTTCTTGGGTCTGTGCTGCAAGGAAGCTATGTCTTAAGCCGTGAAACCAAAATAATGTGGTACCGCATGGTGCTGTTTCGTAAACTACATGTGAAGTATTTGAGAATGTTCGTGTGTTTTCCCGTTGAATACTCTCTTGCCAGCAAAGTAATTTGTTTTATGCTTGATGCGCACAACTGCTGTTATTAAGCCATTATTTTGGTGTTGTCACATTTTACAGAATGGTAAACTAAAAAAAAACCATTTATTGCTTAGAGTGTCTCAGAGCAATAAATCCTATTTTAAAGCCCTTAAAGTTAAAAAGGGATTGCCCTATTTCCTGATGACCCAAAATCTCTCTCTCTAAGTTCAACAAACCTAAAATGCCTTCATTTCTCTCTTTTGTTTACACCTAGTTTAACACCCCAATAATTCAAACATAAATATTTCTAACACATAGAACTCAACTTTTTTTTAGATAATGGATAAACTGGCCTTGACTTTAATTGAAGCTACAACCACTTATTATAAAGTTTGTAAAACTGAAATCTGGCAAACAGTTTAAACAAACAAGCCATTAGAACTCAACTATATTCAAATTCACAACTTCAAACATGACCATTCAAATTCAAAAGTCCAAATTAACTTAGAAACAACACAGCCTACAAGCAAATGCAAGAGAACGCATAATTCATAGAACATTCAATTAAACATACTTCTAAGTGCCCCCAAAGGCCCAAATGCTCCACAAGATATGCTGGAAGTTGCGCATGTGTATGCATGCTTTCAATATCTCAATGATTTTTTTTTAGGAATGTAGATAGGAACTCTGCCGATCAATATATGTAGGAGATAAAAATTTGGTTCACAGGTACAGGGTCGGTGCGAGTTTAACATGAACAGGGATCTTTGAAGATTTTTGTAGGGCATTGAAGTCACTGAGAGAACCTGATAAGCCAAAGAAGGAATGTGAAATCCACAAATCTTGGGATGTAAAAACTTCAAGAATCATGCTCAGCCCATTCACATGATTTGAGTATTGCAATTTCCATTCTATTGGGTGATTCTTCCACCTCTAATGCATGCAGTCAATACAATGACCTTGCATTCCTAGATACCCCATTGATGTTCATAGCCATTAATTAGCCTTGCAGTGTCATCAGCAATAGCTGGTGCTCTCAAGTATTAATCAACAAATAAATCAACCACAGCCTTGACAAAGTGCTTGAAAGCTTCTATTATGGTGCTATCCAAAATCCTCGCAATATCATCAGGACTATCAACTGAAACATCGTATGCAAGCATGCGAAATGAACCAAAGACCTTCTAAAACGCAGTGCAGTTGGCATCGAGAAGGCCCACTGCATTAGGTCTATGTAGCATTTTCTATATACTATGTGGTGTCTCAAGTACTTGTTTGTAGGATATGGTTGATTGTGAATTGTAGGTTTGTAGTGTTTGAAGCTACGGATTTGAATATTGTTGAGTTCTATGCATTTGAGATATTTATTTTTGAATTATTGTGGTGGGCACAAATACAAGACAAAGACATAGGGATAGTTGCTAAAGTTGAAAATATTTTAGGTCATAAGAAAATAGAGGCAACCCCATTTGACTTTTAGGGGTTAAAAATAAGGCTACTGCTAGAGATGATTTTAGGAAACTATGCATATAACATAAAGAATTCGTTCCTTCCCGAATTTGTTTACCGTCATTGTGCATTCATCGTTTGTTAGTCATTACCCCAGCAGTGCTATCTATGGAGTAGCACAGTAGAACATTATCTCTTCAGAAATCTGTTTTGTTACAAGCAGCCACATTTCTTGATCCAGAAAACTTTCCTCAAGAGAAACTTAGAAATCAAATATGCATGGTTCACCGTGTTCACTCAAAACAGTAAATAACGTACCACTAACGTATCAGCAGTTGAGCACTAGCCAAGTGTACAAGACATCAAAGCCGCTTATGCATGTTGATTGTATACCTTCTTTATTATATCAGTTAGCAGAATAGGCAGAGTGAACAGAAACTTACTTGGTCAGTCATTTCAAGAAATTTCACCATGTCCGTGACAGTGGAGTAAGTCGAGTAACCACCATCAGGATTGAGGAACAAGTTATTCGTTCACAGGAACCAATTCTAAGCAATGTGACCATCATGGAAATTGTTTCATCACTGCTCAACAGCATGGCCAAATGCGATCAAACTCTCATGATCGCTTCACTTTATTAGCAGGACATGTATTTGAAATTTAGAATTGCATGAAAAATCAATCATCGCCATTTAAAACCTCCCTATATTTGTATCGCCAAACGGCCGGAGCAGTAATCCAACATCTAATCACCCTTCACAAGAAGAGTCAAAGTAAAAATACCTTTATTCCCACCACCAATCTGGTCACAAGTTCACAGCTTTTCCGTTTCTGCCTCCGGCGACTCCGACTCTGCTCCCGCCGCCTCCGAATCGACCGGCGAGACCGGCATTACCAAATCGCCGCCGAAATCGTCGCCGGCGAGCTCACGGCAGCGCTGGAGCATCGATTCTGACTCGGAATTCCTGCCGAGGACGAAGTAGAGCACGCTCTGGCAGAACAGGGGGCGGTAGTCGCCGGGTTCCTCCCGCGCGAGCTCCTCGAAGGCGGCGATCGCCTCGTCCACCTTGCCGTCCACAAAGAGCTCCTGCGCGGCGAGGAGGCGGGTGTATTGCTCGCCGTCGGCCCCTACAACGGCGGAAGAGAGGCGGGCCCGCGCGGCATCCGCGCCGCCGAAACTGGCGAGCGCCGCGGTCTCGACGATTAGCTTCTCGAAGGGGTGCGACTGCGAGTCGTCGGTGACAGCCTCATCGGAGGAGACGGTGGTGGTTAGAGACGGGGGAGGAGGAGGCGGGGCCGGAGTGCAGGCGATGGCCGGGGTGGTGGCGGCGAGGAGGACGGCGGCGGAGGCGGCGAGGCGGAGGGAGGAGAGGACGGGGTGTGGGGTGGAGCCGGCGGTGGCCTTGATAGCCGCGGCGAGGACGGCGCGGCGCCGGGAGGAGGACACGACGGCGATGGGCGCGCGCGGCGCCGAGGCAGTGGCAAGGAAGGCCATGGCGGCGGCGGCGGTTAGGGTTGGCGGCGCGGAGATTACCACGCCGGCTTGCGGAGTATAAAAAAGGGCAAAAGAAGAAAAAAAAAGGGAAGTTTTGCGGGTTGGACAGAAGAATGGCGGAGTTTGGTAGTAGAGTCAAGACATGAGTTTTGAAACTTCAGATGGTGCGTGCGATGCGTTTTGGTTGGTGGCGTTCTCGTGCGACGCGCGGTTGGTAGAAACCTCTTGCATTTCCTGGGCCGGCCCAAGGTAGCACAGTCAGCATACTCGTGGTTTCCTCACCTTCTGACCCCCTTCAGAAATTACATGGACACTGGAGTACCATTTCATCCAGCACAAGGCACTAGCTCCAGTTGTGTTAGCAAAGTGCATGATATGACAATACCAATTAGTACCAAATTACCAATCAATCCATCGCCAGTACAATTCTATCTCAAACATTTCGTTTGCACAACAATTTTTTTTTATGACAAACTTGGCTTGCTAAAGAGCTCCCGTTTGTTATTATAAAGGACCAGTTGGTTACACAAAAATCAACACCTTGAACCACCTAGGTACTCGGTCAAGGTTACAGGAAAACTTCAGATCCCTCCCTATCTGTACACATTTTGAACAAGGGTTAGTGATTTAGGTCAAAGGACATCCTTCACGTGTCATCACAGTCAATAAGCCATGTAGTCTGTAGCAGCCTCTCCACACTTCAGCTTTCATGCTCTTATCCCTAGCTACTGTTGAGGGGATGATACTGGGCGAGCCTTAGCTTCGAAGGGATTCTCCTCAGAATGTACAAGACAAGGGATGAAGGAAGGATTTCAACAATCTGCAGATACAGCCATACAGTGGATAAGAGCAGTATAAATAGCTACTGAAAACCTTACCGTAATGCATAACGTTAACTAGTACTGATAATGGACGTCAATTTCTATATAGAACTGATAACTAAACAAGGTCTTTCACTTAGGTAAACAATATGGATCGCAGGAGTCACACATACCAGGTAATAGAAGAAATTAAGAATTGGATGGTCAAGAACATCAAGGTCAGCTTCTTTGTCAAATGCATTAAAACACATCTGCAGAACAAATCGAGAAGTGTCAAAACCGCAATAGTAAGAAATGAAATGCTGCAACAAAAAAACACTCCCAAGCAAGGATCAGAGATCTGAAAAACCTTACCATTATGCATCGTGCCAAGAAACAACAGAAGCATATAGTAGCAACTCTTCCAACCTCCATCAGCTTTTTCTGCCTCCCCTTTGACTCAATAGGGAAACGTTTCAGCATGAAGAACAGCCTGGCAATCAAATCAGCGCCGAATGAATGCACCTTCTATTTAGATGCTGATGTCATATGCTAGCTGAAGCACTGAATAAGTGGAGATTTTTTTTTTTCAAATACACTACATAAACTGTTAATAAAATAAAAAAAAGTTCAAGGTTACATAGTTTGCATCTAGTCTAGCCAAATAATTTGGCTATATGCATGGTATTATCAATCAAACTTAGTTAAGAGACATTCAGTAGTATTCGTAGTCATACCTCCCTCCATATAGCAGAAAACCTACGGCTGCAGAAAAGGACAGGCCTGCAATGAATAACTTCGAAAGGACTATCATAGATGGGTTTGGATTGTACCATAACAACAGCCACAGCAGGACCTGCAGAAATAAATTTCAGTGAGTATGTTGAGATATGCCGCCTAGCAGCAGTTTTATATAAGCAAACACTGAATCATCACAAGTGACTCATCGACAGCTAAAGTTATTTCCTTTTACTTTCATCCAGTTGCATTTCTGTTTCACATGAGTGCCATACTACTTTTAGCCGCCGTCCCAAAATATTGCTACTTCTAGCCTCTTTTGATGGGATTAACGAATAGCCTATAAAGATCAAAACACCCTTCATTCATGTGTGTGTCTTGAGAAAAGAGAGAGGTGGTTGGTGGATGTGAGATGGTTGCTAAAGGTATAATGGGTAGAATAGTCCTAAAGTCGCTAGAAATAACTATATTTTGGGACATTCAAATGTTAGAAATAGCTTTATTCCAGGATGGAGGAAGTAGTAACCTTTTCTCTTTCATGGCAAAAAAAAACAACAAATTCCTTTGATATTCATAGCTCCAAAGAGAATATCTAATCAGCGTGACTTTTGCAATATGGAGTAATAACAATGCTAGAAAAACTATACAAAATCTGATCATCAAGCAGTATTCAATATACTTAGAGAGAACCCTCTTTACCTGTATCGCGTATATTACACCGTTAATAGTGTAGAAACCTGATCTAAGACCTTCAGTCTCTAGACCACGCGCTTGGTAAGATATCTCAGCCCAGAAAAGTGCCAACATTGCATATGTCGTGAAGAATGCAAGCCCCGGAAGATCAATAATAACATGCTGAAAGATCTGGAACAAGAATGAATGAAGAATATAGCTCTGACCAATTAAGTGAAACATATATTTTACAAACCAGAGTGAGATTATCCAAACCTCAGGGTTCACTTGTTGGACTTGGCGGCGAAATGCAAAGATAGAACACCTAGCTGCAGATTGAAGGCATGGTGAACTTAGAATCCCGCAGGATATAATTGAGCATATAAATTATATTACAAGTGAAACTGAATAATATACCTCCATTCACAAAGAAATTAAGTAATTGGAAGACCTTTTGTGTTGTCCATCCATATTCAGGAACTCTGTACTGTATCCTGAGAACTTGGATCTGCATGTCACATGACAAGTAATTAAGTATAACTTATCTTCCTCAAGTAAATTTATTCAATTAACAGCAATCATTCACATGTGCATCATATGCATAAATATAAAAGCTGGACGCCTGGACCTTAGTTCATACTTCAGACAAATATCAGATATCAAGACAAAAAATACATCTATATAGCAGGATTACCAATTACCAGAAAGATAGGCATGACAGCTGATCAGATGTCATTGTCCAGCTATCTCAATTTCAATTTTTTGCCTTGATTGATCAAAAGGTTTGAAATATTTGTCGTCATTATAAGCTTGTACAAGGCTAAGATGCAAAACACTAGTACGCTCAAGGCACAAAACTGATAAAAACAAGTCTTTGTTCCCGACTAAAATCGCTGATGGTGATACCACAGATTTGCGATATTCCCATCATATAATAAGCACAAGAAAATCAAGACTTTATTCTCCTTCCATGCCTTCAAGGCCAACCTAGTTGGAGTGCATGTTTTATTCCTTTTACCCCCTAATCGACACACAATTCCGAAAAATCGCATCTTTCCCCCAGTGGCGTCGCATAAGCATAACTAGAGTATAATCTGTCAAGAGAAGGAAACAAGCTCTGTGTCCGGCGGCGAGATGCTTACGAAGGAGGAGAGGGCGATGAGGCCGTAGAGAGCGGCGAGGGAGTAGAAAATCCCGTCCTGCCACGCCGTCGAGCCGTTCACGAGATCCCACCACTCCGCTCCGGCAATCGGCGCCGGCGACGGCGCCAGCCCCGCCGCCGTCATCGCCGCCGGCCGGGCGAGGAGATCCTTGGGGAGGGCAAAGGGGCCCTCTTCTGCGAGTAGAAATTTGCGATCTTTTTTTCGAGATTCGGTGGCGGCGACGGCGTGGATTTAATACTGGCCGCTCGTGTCGCTTTCGTTCGTCTCTCGATCGAACAGGGGAGCACAGGTTGGCGCGTTGCTGTTTGGGTCAGGGGCCCTCGTGTCGGTGCCTGCCTCTGTTCGTATTAAGGCGCTAATTTCTGGCTTTGATTAGAACTCTGAAAGCCGAATCGACTTTGGAATTGTGGGTTTTGTGTTGTTACCGGTATTAACTTTGATTCGGTTTAGTTTTGATTCGACGCGTTCAGGTTCAGTTTGTTTATTTGCAGCCAGATAAAATTACTTGTCTTGCTTTTGTCCTGTGTTTGGTTAGCTGAAGTAAAAAGGCACGTTGTTCACGGGTAAATTAGGCGGTATCAGGGCAGATATAAGTCGACATCAACAAGATGATGAATGTTGATAGCTGGATTGTGTGGTTTTTGTGTGTGCATATAGTTATCATAAAACCCCCGTCAACGTCTAACCTACCCCAAATCTACGTTAACATAATGATCAAGTTGTAATGGGACTAGTGATGTGCATAAGTATCTGAGATGCTACGGCATTTGGCCATTTGTTGGTTTGGATTTCTTCTGACCTGTCCCATAGGGTGTGAGATAAATCCTTGTTTGGTTTGATAAGTGCTGAATTGTTCTACATGCCAAGCGTTTGGTGACAGAATTAAGAACCTGAAAGAACAACTCTGAAAGTTCAGAGGGTGAAATTTCTGAGTCTCAGGTCAGTGAAAACATAACGAAGAACATGATCGCATAAAGTAGATTAAATTGCTCTGTGCTCTTTATCATTTCACCAATCCAATCCTGATTGGGTCACTGGCAACCCATATTCTCTGATAAAACGAACAAACAGAGTATCGAGCCACTGCATCGAACATTTTCTCTTCTTGCTCTCCAAATGCAAAATATCTTACGAGTCAGGAAAGTCAACAAATTAATACTAGTACCACATGTACTCAATTTAGCCTGATACTCTGATGTGTGAACTGAACTTACTCTTTCCTGCTGATGGAAACTTTGTTGTGCCTTGTCCTGCTGAGGCAGTGAGCTATCTTTGCGGCAGTGTAGAGGCTGGCAACCCAGCTATGCAGTTAGCCAGCTTTTCTTTTTCTAGCTGAGGTAGAAAAACTCTGATGTAATCTGGATGCTGTTCGTTTCCCTTAATGGAAATGGGAGAAGGCCATGCCCTTTCTCTTGCTTTTTTTTTTAAAAAAAGAAACTACTCTTTCGTCCTATGCAAAATCCACTTGTCGATGTATTTGTATGCAGGGAACAAGGTATATTCGAACCTTGTTTTTTCATTTTGTCATTGCATCTGACTCAAGAATCTTTTCCCCACACCAGCATAAGAACATATGCACACATACGGATCATCACTTTTGGTTGTACATTGGATAGTTTGAATAGTGCTTCCTTTTCTAGTCCTCTCCATGTTTTCCTATCAACAGACAAAATTACACTAATTCAGATACCTCAGAGAGATCAGCCACTACTAGCATCAACAGTTGAAATTGCCAGGGCCACCCTTTTTTCCCCCTTGTGCTGTCAACAGCAGGCATTGATACTATGCAGTCATGTTGCCCATCGAATAGTCAATTCAAAAGGATAGCGGATTAGCCACCCTGTTTCCTCTCTCCCTTTCTTTAATTCAAGGTTCATAAATTATCATTAAGAAAAGGCGCAGAGCAATTAATTAAGCACAATTTGCCGATTGATAACCTCAGTTCAACCTTTCAGTTCGTCTGTCTATTATCACCCTCGGATTTCTTCCGTTGAGCCGTCACTTAAATATTAGTAGATGATCGAAGTTATCTTTGATTTCCTCTTATTTACACCATTAATTAATGCCACTTTAATTTGTCTGGTTTGGTGAGGGCGATATATATTTTTTCTGGTCACATGATGGCGCAGGCGTCGACGTTGTCGTCGTGGAAGAAGGCGAGGGCGTGGTCGTCGACGATGTGGGTGAAGGCGTGGTTGGGGTAGGAGCCGATGACCGGCGCGTTGTAGCCGTGGACGTAGTACTTGTGCGTCGCCATGTAGGTGTCGTCCTCCAGGTACTGTATCGCGAACGGGTAGTACTCGCCGTCGTACGGCCACGGCCAGAACTCCGCCGCCCGCCCCGTCCGCCGCGCCGCTCGGAGCACCTCCCGCCGGTCCACGTACCCCGTCACCGTCACCTTCTGTGTGTCCATGTCGATCTCCACCGTGCTCACGCCTGCACGCATTTTAATTATACGCGGAAATACGTACTCTCACCGTCACATGATGTAAGTCGTTATAGCAGAGTGTTAGGGCGACTTATAATCTGTAACAAACAGATACATTTTATGCGTTTTTGGGCTGAATCGGATTTGGGATGACCTTCGAGCCGGGACATGGCCTTCCTCACGCGCTTCTCGCAGCCCTCGCAGTCCATGTGAATGTTCATCTCCACGATCTTCGGTTACAGGCAAACGCATGCAAATTGATCAAAATTAATTAACATATGGCAATTTATAAAGGATAATTCATCGATCTGACGGTGCATTTACATGTTTTACTCACAGACAAGGCGTCTGACGACGTGACGCTCCTTTGCGTCCTCCAGAAGCGCAACATTTTGTTTTTCCGGCCAAACACACGAACGGTTGTTTGGTGTACGCGTGTGGATTTGGATATATGTGCACGATATATCGAAGAAGATCGCGGAGACCATAGGTGTATAAATACTGGTGCTAACTGATGCTGTGGTAAGTTGACAACAAAATGCCATCCATGACCGCGCGCGAGCATGTTGCTCAGATGCTAAAATGCTAAAGGACGGTTGCTTTGGGCATCAATGCCTTGCAAACACGAGGGCGAGGGAGAGACATATTCAGAATCGATGCATGAATGGGTGCTATTCTATTAATCCCGGGAATTGATCTGCTGTGTTGGACGCGAGCTAGCTATGGAGAAGGTTATAGACATGTCGGGGCAAGCTAGCTAGATGTCCAGGTCATTCTATATCTCTGAGACGGATGCTGCAGGTGCAGGATGATGTGTTCACGAATCCAGGCAGGATAATGTTCGTCTGGATATGTAGTGGAGGAGATTTTGATTCGTGAGTGCTCTTTTCCCGTCGCTAATAATCACTAACCAATTTCTTAAAAAAGAGAGAGAGAGAGAGAGAGAGAGAGAGAGAGAGAGAGAGAGAAGAAAAATCACTACTACTAACCAGTAATCAGGTCGCGTTGCTGTTGCTGCCTCTCCCTCTTTTTCTTTCTCCTCTCTCTTCTCTCTTACCTGGTCCAGTGGTGCGCGCCGGCAACGGCGACTGGCACCGTCACGCCATGGTAGCTGCCCAAATTCACCTCCGCCATCGTCTCGCCCACTGCCACCACACCACATGCGCCCATCTACCACCATCTTCACTCTTCACTTGATCCTCCTGTCTCGCCCACCGCCATTGTTGCCAATGCTGAGGCTGCTTCTTCCCCCATTCACCGGCGGCGCGGCCACCAGAGGAGGAAGATGAGCGGCATCGAGGGCGTCTTGGCGCAGCACACGGCGACGAAGGAATGCGAGCGGTGTCGGGGGCAACTCGATGCCTGCGAGGCCGGTTGTTGCTGCGGCGTATCGGACGGTGACCACCGACTGCTGTTCCGATTCTGATGATGCTTCTTCCCCCAATCACCGGTGGATCAGCCACCAATAAAGAAAGGCAAGTGGAGGAAGGCGTGCGGTTCGCGGGCGCGTATCTCAGCGCAAGGCACGGTGGCGAAGAAAGTTGAGCGGCGTTGGGGGCGTCTTAGTGCAGGGCCCGACGACAACAAAGGAATGGAGGCCGATCTAGCAACTTGTGGATTGGAGGAGAGAGGATATCACTTACATGTGGGCCCACCAGTACTTCTTGAAGTAGAGCTATATTGCATTGGGACCTAAATTAACCTGGTTTTACAAGTTAGGGGACGTATTATATCTAGTATTGTGGTTTAGGGGCGTTTTGCGAACTCGCTGACAAGTTGAGGGACCTAAAAAGGACTTTTATCGCTTGCAACTGCACAAAAGGCCCATTTTTACTGTCTAGAAATCTGGAATGTTAGCATGCTTAATTTTAGCCCACTCTAAAGGCTACAGCCCATCCCACAGTAAGCGAAAGACCACCATCAATCATCGATTCATCATCTCTCACATCTACGGTGCCAAACTGCCAACCCAAGATCATACCTGCTTTCGATTTGCTCTCTAAGACTGAGTAACAAACGAATTTGTCCAACAGAGAGAAGCCATGGGCACCATGAAGGTACTTAGGTACAATATACTAAGAGTAGGGTGTAGTACAGTCTAGTAGTGTAGTAGTAGTAGACGAGTGCCCACCCTGCCAGGACGATCTCGATCGCTCTGTGGCCGCGCGCAGAGCATACTTCGTCGCGAGCCTAGAAGAGCGAGACGAAGAGGTGGAGCGGGTGTCGATCACATGACTCACATGGACCGCGCGCGTCGTGTGGAACGGATAGGATTCCACCGGCGTAACGGAAGTGATCGGCGACGAAGATAGTGGAGCTGTGGAGACCGGAGAGTAACCTTTTTGTTGTCGTTTCGGTGGGCTCGGTCGCGGACTCGGTTGGTGTGGGTTTGCCAAGTGAACGGGGGAGCGCGCGGGGTGCGGGGGTGGAATTTTGCTTGGTTTGCTACACCGCGCGCGGACATGCCGCATGTCGCACAAAGCACAGAAGCAAAAGACGGCGGGCCACCCGGCACGGCTATTAGACTCGGAGTTTGCCCTAGCAGCTAAACATGCCTGCTGGTCTGTCAGGGCCAGTGAGCAATAGTGGGCCTGATAAGAAGCCCAGTTACGCATGTATCTGCCTGTACCCCGGCAAGAGTTTCGACACACACGACACATGAGACTGCAGGTTGCTGCGCAGGCAGCATATTTATACTCGCTACGCATAAACGCGCCACAAGTTCCACGTTCTACTGGTCACAACCAAGAGGTATTTATGAATTTTGTATCATTTTGCAGTAGATTTTTGAACCGTCTGATCAATATGAACCACTCGATCGAACGGGGTCTTGTCTTTATCTAATGCAGCATGCCGTACTGCTGTACCACATCGCAGATCAACCATACATGAACGTCAGAAACCCTGTTGACAGCTCAGGGAGAGTAGCCAACTGAAAGATAGTACTGTAGCAGGGTCTCTGCAGATATCTATCCAACTTGCAGCTTCTAGCCAGATGCATCCCCCGAAATGAATAAGGGTGAGTTTGATGAGGACTAGCTATATTTATGGCACTATAATTTTCAGGAAAAAGTTCAAATTTTCTTACAGCAATTTTCAATACTTACATCACAATTTTTCCAGTACTTACTATGTATGATAATTGGTATAAAATAATCGGTTACATGCTTAAAAGAGGAGATAAGATAAAAATATGAACATAAAAGTGGATGGAGCGAGTCAATTAAAAAATGTTGGTGTCATACTTTTTCTTTTACAAAACTATTAGTGGACAGTGGCGGAGGACGAAAAAAATATAGGTATGGCTCATGGTAAGCGCAATACCGAGTACACATAATATTCTCGTGTTACATAATATTTTAGGGCACAAATTAGACCATCAAGTTAATTTGCGCAACAATAGAGACAATCAATTGATAAACATGCTTAAAAGAAAAACAATCATCACAAAATACCTCAACAAAATGAAGATTTGACAATGGCTTCCACGGGTACTAGGCTAAATGGCTTATTAAATCTGCAACGGCATATGCAATTATGCAAACAAGAGAAATCGCATTTGACATATTTGTAGACCTTGCGTCCACCGCTGTTGCGCCTCCACTTCTGCATTGCGTCACATGAGCAGCAGCCAGCCAGCCGGAGGATCGGAAGAGATAGGTTATTCCTAATCCTTTAGGTTGTCAACAAACACAAAAGCCCGATGGGCCTAAGCTGGCCTCACGCTTAAGTACTTAACTCATTCCTAATGCGGCGTCTCGCTCGGCTGCTCCTCATGCGCGTCCATGGCGACGTCCATGACGACCAACGCACAAACCACCAAGATGGCAGGCGGCAATGCCTCGGGAGCTCAGGGTCAGCAAACATAGAATGGGTGGGGGTACCGGCGCCGGCGGCAAGGCATGGCTCGGGCCATGCCTTGCCTTACCGGAAGCTCCGCCCATGTTAGTGGATGTGGATGCAACCATACAATGCACTGCCTTTTAAGTATTCCAAAAGGCTAAGAAAACGATTACCACATACTCCCCCTTCTCTCTTAGCCTTTCGGAAACCATCGTTTTGCCTGAGTTAAAAAAATACCATGGCTCTTTTTGTCAGGATTATAGATAAGGGGTATCCTCGTTACCCGGAATCATAAAGTACAAGGGAAGGCATACTTGCATGATTACGGACAGAGACTAAAGTATACAAGCAAACTACCATGTAATGCGGAAGGAGTCCGTATTCCGGGAGACCAAGACGGAGTCCTACTCGTAAATAGGATGGTTTTCCTATGCCGTGCGGGCCTCACAGTACGAATCTAACCCGAGGATTGCTGGTAGCCCATGGTATAAAAGGATTGACACCCCCATAGGTTAGGGGGAGATTGATCAAGATACCGAAGCCAGAAGCATAGTTCCGTAGCCATAGCCACCAAAGCCGTCGAGATCATATTCGACTCTTTTGAGTATAGTCTCGCCGGATATCCGATTCCATAAATTATACTTTGTACTAGAGATTTATCCCATCAGCAATCCCATATAAATTGGAGTAGGGCTATTACCTTCTCGGGACCCGAACCAGTATAAAAATCCTTTGTCTACGTTCTATGATGATGTCGTACTATTTAGGACCTTACACCAACGTTCCCCGTTATCTACATACCCCGTCTACGGATACCAGCCGTTGACACTTTTTTATAAGTTCCAATACTGGCTATTTGTTCATCAGAAGATGAATCCTTGCGGTCTTACAACATGCATGTAAATATGCGGACAAGTGTGGAACTAGATCTATGGCGGCTATGGGCTTGACTGCTTGAGCCCCGGGTATATGTTTAACTAGGTGATATCCCTCCCTTTGCTGTGGGATTTGTAGACATGTACATAGTATTTTGGAAAAGGAAGTCCATATCTAAATATTACATTAGCTAAGATTTTGGTACTATGCTTACTCATGAACCCATCAAATATGTATGACAACATCATCACAAAGCAAACCATGCCAATAGAATGGTTTCTAAGAAAAGATAATTTCAGCAAATAGCAAGCTTTTAACATCAAAAGAAAAAAGATCACTTTCTTCCATCCGAATGATTCCTCAATAGTGCTCTCGTTTTCGTCCCATCAACTAATTGATGTGATGTGTAATTATAAATTTTTAGATGATGTGGTTATGTCATGTACTGGCGTACACACGATCTTTGAGCTCAACAATATGGATGACACATGGTAATGCACAAAAGCAATTAGAATTAGGATTATCAATGGAAGAACAACATTTTTCCTATGCTAATCCATGAATTCGAGTTGCACTTTTTATTGGCCGCCCAATTTCATTAAGACTGAAAGAAGAAATGTCAGTTAAATTTTTTTACGACAGGGCTTATTCGTTTCACAGGATTTTTAAAACATAGAAATAGGAAAAACGTAGGAATATTACAGGAATGCATGTGCAATCCTATGGATTGAAAACCACAGGAATGTTTTCTATGGTTGTTGTGCAAACCAACCAAAAGATTGTAAACATAAGGTTGGAGTGGATTATTTTTTCCTATGTTTTTCCTCTAAAAATGGAGGAATAGGAAATTTTCCTATGGTTTTCCTTTGGTGCATTCCTATGAAACGAATGGAAGTTTAGCGTCGATTTTTATTCCTATGCTTTTCTTTTGCAATTCCTTTGAAACGAATAGGCCCTATATTGTCGATCCCATTGATCTGCAAAAGCCAATCACCAAAGGAAACAGTAACCAAAAATAGTTAAGTGAACATAAAAATATTTAATGAATAAAGACAAATATATCTTATTGAAGGGGATACTGAAATTGGTTATCTCATATGTGCCATTCAGTTGGGAGAACATGCTAACTTGTCATGGCAATCAACTGAAAGATCGAAGAACACTCACTACGGGAAACAGGGTGTCTGCCGTGCGCCTGGAGCGCACGGCAAAACCCCAAATCCGCACAGCAAAGCCTTTGCCGTGCGGTTTTTTCCTATGCGCACGGCAAAGGCTGCACGGCATATAACTGCACGGCAAACAAGCCTTTGCCGTGCGCCATATATC
>CM002480.1:19860740-19882299 GCA_000325765.3 Leersia perrieri | reverse complement strand
CCAGCCGTTCGTGTGTGGGGCCTAGGTGGTTTGCCGTGCGTCGCTTGGTCGGCGCACGGCAAAGATTGATTTTGCCGTGCGCTTTATATTTGGCGCACGGCAAACTGCCCTTCTACCGTGCGCCGCGTGTTTGCCGTGCGTTGCACTGTTGGCGCACGGCAAAGGTGGTTTTTGCCGTGCGCCCGACATTTCCGGTAGTGACTCTGACCAACTGCCACCATGCGGTAGACCTCGTTATGTGGTGCTGGATTGTTGGTACATAATAAGCAAAGGTACATAGACAATGACCTGGATGCGATCTGTATACATGGATTTCTTGAGATTGTTATAAGTGTATATGGTGCCCTCGTAGATGTGAAAAATAGAACATAAAGTACTAAATATTAAGTGTAAGAACAGGAATGAACTTGACTCACAGGAATAAACTTACCTCATGTGAGATATTTTGGCGTAATGAAATCTACCACGTATTAGCATCTTCTCATAGAGAAAGTGATATGTACAATTGTGAGAGAAGTAGTCAATGATTTTTTTGAGCCAGTAAATCAACTAATTCTGGTTAGCGAGAAAACAATTTCGTAGCAAACAGACAGATTAGTTCTTCAACTGAACTAAGAAAAACTGACCTAACATAAAGAGAGGAGTTCAGGTGATCAGTAACCCACAATCGATTTGAGGGGCCAGGAGGTTAGGAGCAGAATAAATAAGATGAACCGCAGCTCTTACTCGGTTTGAATCGTGGCACAACATCCGGGACTGTTATAAATTCTGAAGCAAGCCATCTAGTGGGATCTTGTAGGATGGCTAAGAAACCTTACACGTCCAGATGAATCCCAATGATATGGCTTCTTGTAGGTATCTGCTTTATAGGTGAACTACATAGAAAGAAGGGATTATAATCCTCTTATATCATGTGAAGTTAACATACAAATTTTAAAAATGGTTACATTAGCTCAACTTAGCTTTACTCTTTTGATTTTTGCGGATTTGGCAGTGTTTGAGGAATCTCTCTAAAAACAACAAGCACAAGGAACATGAATTGCGAAATAGAGTTGGCGCAATAGGTTCCTAAGAATATGTATAATAGGGTATATTAACTATAAGTAAAATATGTCTGCATGTCCGCGTTGGATTTTTTACGGATGAGGAAGAGAGGGAACAAAGAGAGAAAATAGTCGTAAGTAAATTAATTTGTTGTCGACTACAAGAGACGGCATCGAGAGTTTACAAAAATGACTTCACTATTGTATCCTAGTTGGTCTCATGCGTGTATGTTTTCTAGTGGATTACACGATCTTATTTTTAAGAACAAACACTAGTATACAAATAGTGTAATAGACAACTCATTGTATATTATATCTCATATGTAGAAAAATTATACATCAGTGTGTCAACGATTGAACGTACTGACGGCTCTATATACAGGAGGCATGTGTCCTCGGAGGATGAACATGACAATGTCAAGCAGACACTTGATGTTGTACGTGATGACAATGAGCGAGATTGTGGCAGGGCATCTCTAGTGAGTATAGTGAGTAGTGAACGAGAATATCTGGAGACGAAGGAATGATCTTATTTTTAATAGCATAAGGCCATCTTTCATAATGTGGAAGCTCTTCTTCAGGGAGGATTTTACTGAACTTTTGTACAGAGTAAAGTTTGATCAAAGACATTTGTATTAAACATGGCTAGACTCTTTGTAATTTTTCTTGTACATATCTCTTGTAACTTGTAATTTTCCCTTACTAAATTGGCCACCTCACAACTCCTTCATGTAGTTCCTAACCGAAGCCTCTTGTCACCCATGGTTCTTGTCATTGTAGTGTTGTCAGCTTGTCACCGCTAGTCCCTATGGATGCCAGTTATCTGGTGATCAACCCTGGCTCTTTGTATCGACGGGGGTGAGAGAGATTGGGACAGAAGCAATCATCCACAAACTCGATCATCCATTTCCTCCATGAACACCACCTAGATCACTTGCCTTTTTCTTGCTCACGTTGTGGAGCGTTGTCTGCTTGCTGGCCTGCTGCATGCGTACGTTGCAGGAGCCGCCGCCGCCGATATCCCTGCTGGTCGCGTCAGGGGGCCAGCGTTGCTTGCTGCTTGTCTCGCTGAACCGCCCCTGGCGCCGACGCCATGCGGCCATGCTGCGCCGGCTCACCTGAACTTTCCCGCCGGACGATCCGTCCACGGGAATGGCATATGGCAAGCGGATTTTTTCTTTTTTGTTATAGGAACAACATCGAATCTAGGGGTATAATCACTAGGTAAAATGGGGGCCCACCTTTTTTACAAGAGACTTGTTACCAGAGCCGCATACAAATTGGTCTAGACCGGCGCCCTTCCGAGCTGTCTGCAAAAAAAGGTTATTGCAAGTGGATCACTTGATTTTTGCAGACGATACACTAGGTGAGCCGCTTGCAATAACCTAATTGTCATCTCACTAAGTCAGTCACATGTAACAAAAATGATGGGCCCCTCCATCCGTGTGATAGGAAAATGGACAGATGGATAGAGAGGGATGAACGACTCTGATGGGAGGGTTGGCTCAGAGACACTCCTTATTTCTTCTGCTCGGCCACATCTCTCCTCTTTCTCTCTCCCCCCTCTCTCTCTCCACTTCAATCGAAGGCAACAATGGCGCGCGCTGGAGGCGACGACAACGATGACACTCGGCATAGGGACGGTGATGGCGGCATGACAACGACGCTCGGCACACAGTGGATGCAACAATGACAATGCTCGGCACGCAGCGGAGGAAACGATGACGATGCTTGGTCGGATCCGGCCTCGCTGACCCCAAGAAGGCCAGATCTCAATGGCGATGGCGGTCCAGGGTTGGCTACGACAACGACAGCCGGATCCAGCCTCACCAACCACAGGGAGACCGGATCTCGGTGGCGACGGGATGCATGGTTAGGAGGGAGGGAGAGGAGGTGGCGAGCGGTGACGATGGCGGCGGTTGGGGAGGAGGGTGCGACAGCTGGCCGGGCCGGGTCGGGCGTTGCTCGAGGCTACTGGATCCGGTGGTAGCGGGTCCGGCCAACACGAATCTGGAGGCGACGACGGCGATGGTGATGGCGCAACGACAACGACGACGGCAGCACGACGTGGCAACGGCGACTCCGGCGAGCAACGGGAGCGGCGACGTCGGGCGGTGGTCATGGACGAGCTTGGACCATGGTGGGGATTTTTTTATGGTCATTTTTGTGAATTTAGGGATTTTTTTGCGTGCATCCACCACCAGGAAAAATTAGGTATTTGCAGGCGGTGGGGGTGCCTCTTGGAAATACTATGATTTTTTCGGGCGATTAAAAGCGGGCGCCCCACCGGCCTACCCCCAAAAGCCTCCCAACCTGCCTTAAAAAATAATTTTCGTACAGATGAATTGTAATCCTATATACCTATAAATCATTTTTGTCTTTTTATTTCTTTAACTTAATGTCACGGGACCCATCTTGTTGGGAATAGCTAGTCCCACATTATTAATTTAGGAAGGGTTGAACCAACTTAAAATTGGGGGGAAGTCTCTTAGCTCTTGAGCTAGCTTTTAGGGTGTAGCAAGGATTTCTACCGGTTGGGCTAGCGATTCCTGCCTTGGGTCAACACATCCAACTTCCGTCCAAAGTGAGGGCAAACAATGTTCAGTTGAAAAGCGGCCAAATTCATAAACCCTAAAAATAAAGACAAATTACAAATTACAACTGAGACTCGGAGCAAGGATAGCCAAATTCATAAGCCCTATAAAATAAAGACAAATTACAAATTATAATTGAGGCTCAAAGTAAGGATAAGGACGCAATTATCCCAAAAGAAAATGCCAGTTAACGATATTTCGATTGCAACTAAATGGATGTTCTTGTTTGGCAGCTTCTCTGCACTGTAGTACTTTCCAACACCATGATCACCTCTCTTCGCAATGGGCTCATACATGTTTTGCTCTATCCGGAATATATACTGTACGTACGTACGTAGTAGGTGAATGTATGGTATAGTGCACAGCCCACACCACTCCATAATTCCGTTTTTCGATTTGGCCGTCTCGCCGCTGATCGGTGTATATCTTTGCGGCAGGGTGCCACCGGCCGGCATGCATGTGGATATTCCTCTTCCACGACCGACTCCGCAGCCAGTGGGTCCAGACCGCGAGCAGGCCATGGCCTCCAGGCTCCAGGCTCCTGGGCCATATGCTGATATGCATATCGATTGGTTGTCGTTGTCACGGGCGCTCGGGGGAGAAAATCAGAGAAATCGTCCGCGCGCGCGCACGTCTCCCTCGCTCGGAAGCACATGCGCCGATCGAGATGTGGACGACGTGGGTGATGGCCGCGACGAGGGTGAGGGTGAGGAGGCCGTGGGGGAATCAACAACGAAAGCGCCGGCCACGCGAAAGCGACGTGACGAGCTCGGCGGTTTTCACCAGGACGGTGGGGATCGATCGGTTGAGCGCCGGGCCGGTCGGGTGTGAGCCTGTGAGGGGCCAAGCATATCGTGGAGCAAAGAGCCAAGCTCACACTAGCACGCATGGATGCATGCGATAATACGGCAAGGAGACAGGCATGTATACTTCTGGACACATCGATCGGTATAAATAACATGCTGATCAAAGTATGATGGTATCCCATGATCAATATTTGCTTGCTTGTTCGGATGCGCTAGCTAGCTCGCGCGGCCGGCCGGGGCCCGGGAGAGCTACAGAGCTAGCCAACGGCCGGCCAGATCGGATGATCGCTTTATATATATATGCGTGCATCGATCCTCTTTATCTCAAATCCAGTTGTGATGCCACACAAAGCCCAGACCGTATGATATTAGATCCATCTGCTTTCTCAGATCCTCTCCACGCCGTCAAGGACCAAACACGCGTCTTTCTCTCCTTAAGCTCTCTCACTCCTGCGCGCGTGCCTTACCCGGCCCTTAATGCAGCTTGTTGGCTTCTGGTTGGATCGTTCTACTCACATGTACGCAGGAGCAGCTCCAAGTAAGGTCAGAGGTGCAGGATCAATTGAGATAGCCGGCCGGGCGGGCTGCAGCAGGTAATCGAGAGAGGTGGGGCTGCAGCCTGCAGCAGGTTGGCTAAGCGTGGGACCCGAAGGATTATATATAAGTTTGACTTATGGGTGATTTTACAGTGGGTCACATAGGATTATTAATAAGTTTAAGTTTCGGTGATTTCAGGGCCAAGCAGCCTGAAATATCAACTATAATAATTTTACTAGTGTTTTACTAGAGATTTTGGATTTTCACCAGGATCGGCTGCTGCAAATAATTCATTGTTGGGTGATTTTACCATCCTTAGATCTTTCCGTAAAATTTGGTACCTCTTACTATCTGAGGTATAAAAGGGTGCAAAACTTACATTGAAATGTTCAGAACATAACATGTCTTATAAGAAGGACTTTTTTACGGTACCCAATACTAGTATATAATATATACTAGTCAATTATACTACTGAATGAACGTTCAAGATTAAAGTATATTAGTGGTTAGTATATGGTAGTATACACCTGTAATTCGCAATAGTATAGAGCATTTGCATAGAAAGGATGATCCTAACCGTCTGACCTCATTATGTAAGAAGCTAAATATCGTGAATTTCAAATTTAAAGTCGATAGTGTGGTGGATAATTGTTAAGTTAATAGATCAATTACTATAATAACCACACGAATTAATGAATATATTTCTTCCATACTACTCCCCACCTATATTAGTATTGGGTACTGTAAAAGAACCCAAAAATGGACATATCTTTTAACTCTGGTAATCACTCAACACTTTAGAAAATATAAAATCAAATTTAATTCGGCTTTGGACACTGTATAAAAGAATGTTCAACTCCACTGAGAACATCAATCATGTGTTTTTTTTTAAAAAAAGAGTATTGGTCAAGAGAAACTTGAGAAGTTTTGTTGATAAAAATGAGGAGGCAAACTTTAAAGTAGAAAATTCCTGCATTAAAAAAATACACTAGCCACAGAATGAGCAGTAATTTTAATTAAGGTGGTAAATACATCTGCGTTAGAGTCATATATCAGTTTTTTTTTCAAGACAAGAGAAGTAACATCTAAGCTTCCGCATCATTTCTAAATACATATGAATGAGCACATGATATTTAACTATGGTGAGTGTTATGCACCCACAATTCGGCCTATCGCCATAACAAATATGCTTATTTCACAATGGAATTCCTGCAAAATACTCTATCCATTTTCAAATGTAAGCATTTCTGGATTCAGATTTGTACACAATATATATAAGCATATCTGGGAAACATATTTAAATGCAAGATAAACCAAGCATTTTCAACCAATCAGGTGCTTACGAGGGGAGTATAAGCAATTCAAAATTTTGACCAATAAGGTGAGAGAAAGGGATTTTTTCCTCGCACTGTAAAACCAGAGTCGTCCTCCTCCCACCTACTATTAGAAGTGCGAGAAAAAAATAACACTTCCTACCCACATCCTTTCGCTTCCTTGCTTTGCCACATCTCGGTCCATCACTGTTGCATGGCGACCCGTTATGCACGAGCAAGTTATTAGTTTCGAAAAGGGAGAGTATGTAATATCCATCGCCTATGAATTTCAAATCATATAATATATTTTCTGACTAAAGAATCAAATAAAAAACGCGTACTTTTGTGGACCATGCTAATTTACCTCCTTAAGGAACGTTTCAAATATATATCAAAATTAAAGTATGTGTAACCAGTGGCAGATCCACTGTTGGGGCTTGTTGGTGCGCAAGCCCCAGCTCCAATCCTTTCATCTAACTAGCAATATAATTAGTGTAGTAAGTCTAGGATCCTACGAGGTTAGCTGCTAGCTGATACGCTGGGCCCAAAATTGCATGTTTATATGGAATGGAAATCGATAGACCATACCAAAACTTGTTCATATATTCGTACGAATATATTAACATAGATGCAAACTAAAATGGGGAAACCAATGTATTATCTTTTAATTGTATACACCTTTGGGCAGCATTAGAAAATAATGATATTAGTCCATGCAACAACATATAAACCAATGTACGAGCACCACCATAATTTTTATTCTGGATTCGCCACTGCAGTGTAACCTAGAAACCTACCACCTAGACATATTCCAAAGAAAAATCTTATCAAACCATATGGAAACAAAAATAATTGAGTAGAGGAATGTTGATAATGAGGAGTTTGGACCACCGAACGAGAGTCCAGTGATGGGCTGGTAAAGACGTAAAGTCCATAGGGCTCGCATTAACGAGATGGTTTTGGAAGCATGAATGCCCCATATGTACCCAGCCAGGCCTGTCTGCTGGCCGGAGTCGTCAAAGAGAGAGGTCGATAGAGACACGGAGTGGCGTACTGGTGTACAGTTGAACAGAGCTAGCTAGGGAGAGAGATCGATCAGAGATGCATCGATCGCGTCCATGGCCCAGCAGCATGTATCGATCATGTGCGTGTCTTACTTGGGCGAGACGGACGTGGGCCTGATCGATCCGCGGCTTGCTAGCAACCTGCTCATCTGCAGCATGCTGCCTGCGGGTGTTCATGGTTTTCATGCATGCTGCTGCATGCGCTGCACTCAGCTGCTTAGCCGGTTGCTCTGTTTTCTACTGGTAGATGGAAGAAAAGAGAGAGAGGCCGGGGATATCGAGGTCGTCAGTCCAGCTAGCGATCGATTCCGGCCACTAACTCTCGCATCGCAAGCATACCAGTGTGTCATTAGTTCGTTACATAACCCATTAACTAATAACTACTCAGGTTATTAATTAATCAATTCATTGCGCTGCCTGCATGACCAGAGAGCATGCAATACGGGGCGTAGAGATGTCGAGAAGAGGGCTGGGGTTATTGGGCGAAATGTACGTACTAGCAAGCTAATGGCGATTGCAGTGTGCATTATTGGGCGAAATGTCGTCCGCGCTCTGTACAAAGCCATGAATAATAGCTGTGATCTTATAAAGCTCGTACGTACTCGTGCATTGATCTTTTCGTAACAAATCCAGTCATGTTGTGCGCGCGTGTACAGTTCCATGTGCCAGTAGTTAATTACTACTACAATGCCAGAATGCCTTGTGCCGGTGATCCCATGCATATGGTACGTATGCGCAAATTAATGCCAGCTGATATCCTGTTACTACGAGCAAGGAGCAATATGCTTATATGCATATGAATGCCAGAAGATAGCAATGCAAGTTTCCAGCTATCATTACGCACGCAAGAGGCCATAGACAGGTAGAGAGGATCAGCATGCAGCTGATGATCGAGATGAGAAGAAATCGAGACTCTTTAGGGCTGCGTGGAAATGGAAAGCGCCCCCTGCCTTCTGCCGCTCTCTGAAAAAGAAGGGGACTTTTGTTTTGCATGTTCTACGATAGGCAAAAGGCTGCCCATCTCTTTGGCCTCTCTCCTCCATCACATTTATCTTTCCTTTCTGCCAATGCCCATGCTCCTCTCCTCTGGTCTGATCTTCTCTCTCTCTCTCTAGGTGTGGCTGCTTAATTGCTTGCAGTTGCAGGTCTTATGCCTCTACCGGCCAACAGTGTAGGGAGGTAAAGATTGAAACATCATGATGCATGTGTCAGGTGTGGAATTAGAAGCCTCTGCAGATCTGAAAGATGCCATGTACCCCTGCAGCAGCTGCTGTGCTCTTCTTACTACGACTACGAGTACTCCTACTACCACCACATTCATGGCGCCAGTAAATGTGAGAAGAGCTAGCTGCATGTATATATGTACAGATCGATGTACTGACGGTGTACGCCCCACCAGCGTATTGCCAGGTATATCTCAACTCATGGTACGCGTACTTGCAGCGACACAATTAACACATGAGATGTCCGTCCGTACAGTACGTATCGATGACACTAACTGCGAGTACGTACTTGTACGGGTGTACATATACGTCCGATGCCAACCAAACTAGCGATACGGAGACGGCATATATGTATACTGGCTAACTGGCCATGCGCAATTGCACATCGAGCTACGACGTACGTACGTCTCGATCGATCAGCTGTAGTGTATGTGTGCGCATCAGTGCATGGATCGAATTAATCATCAATCAGTATGTACGTGGTGGGTGCTAGCCAGCACTGTAGGACTGAAGTATCGCCGTTGATTTGGGCCTGAAAGGTACTACGCTTGATCAGAAAACATAGTCGTATGCATGCATGCATCGATCTGTGTGTCTCGACATGAATGTGATGAGCAGTGCCATGCCATGCACAACCCAGCTCACTGTCACTGACACCTCTTCTTCCCCTGGACCACCGGCCAGCTCTCTCTCACACACAGTCACACACACAAAATAGTCTTTTTTTCCAAACTCTTTGGCTGGTGGCTAGTGAGGCCAGCAGTGTGTATATGTGCGTCAACATGAGACTAGCTCTAGATAGGGGAGAGGTGGTGTTGTTGTAGTAGTAGTACTTGCAGCAAAGGCTGGCCGGGCAGCCAGGCAGCAAAATTTGGGCCTTTAAAGTCGTGTGTTCCCTACTGCAAAAGACGTGTAAACTTGAGATTTGCCCATGCAAAAAGTTCAAATGATACTCGACCATGCGTCCAATTCATACATGCATGCAGCGTGCTTTGATGTGGTATATGTATGTGCGGGCCGCAAGCGAGTCTGCCCCCAAAGGCAACGAATTTGTTCCGTGTGAGAGTGCGTGCCATGCATGCATGCACGCGCACGCGCTCCATTCCTTGATTGACAGTTTGACGCTAAGGAGAAAACGAACAATGAAAAGGAGTGTGCTGATCCTGCATATATGTTGCATCGATCGATATGCATCCCTCCTGCTGCTATTAATTTCCCTGCTCTGTGGGAGTACTGAACATTAGAACATATACACATGGCTTTGAAAATGGTAATTTGTCTGTAAGCTGGTTAGTTTCTTTTCACTTGAGAATTGTGTAAATGCATCTGGACGCATGCATACGAGTGTGTGTTGGGTTGTGTTTGTGTAGCACCATATGTTTTAACTGTACATAGTCATCCCTATATGGAAATCTCTAGATAAGTGGCGGACTACTGTTTGTTGTGATTGTTACTTGGATCGATGGAGAAATCCAACAGCAACTTTGGAATATTTTGGGGGTTCAGGTACCATTAAGTTTCTGCAGTGTTCAGAGACCTAACGCTGTGCTATATGATCCATTTCCTTTTTACTATTCAAAGCTTGCTAGCTAGCTTACCGGATCGATCATGCATGCATGCATATGGCAGCAAATGTTTGAATTATCACCTATCCTCCTTTAATTTGGCCTGATCGTTACCTGTAGCTATTAACAAAACCGTGCATATCCTGCAGTATTGTGTGGTCCTGAAACTCACTTTTGTGAACGATGCTTATGACAATTTATGAGCATCGCCGTTGCTGTGTTTACTCACAAAGGGCTGTTAGCCAGCTTAGAGTTTTTATTACGGCAGAAGTACAGCCTAAGAACCCTAGCTTGTACTGCAAAAATATATATGCAGGGGATAGTTGAGCATATAGAGAAGAATCTCTGCCAGCGGTTTAGTGCGCATCAAGCGGTGCCTATGGATATATCCTTTGCCTTAGCTAGGTCCCTGTGTATAAATACCTCATCAGTTTAACATCACCAGGATGAGTGTTGATTTGATTTAATTGTGGGGACTATGCTAGCTTGTCCCAACTCCCAAGCATTTGGTTCCTTTCCAAACTTCAAACTCCAGTCAAGATAGGATCTTTTTTGAAAAAATAATTCCTGAATTTAGTTTCCTGCTGCGAATATATATATAGGACTGGGATAACTATTAATTCCCTAATTATATGAAAGAATATCTACATGTACGCACTAGCTATCTTTGATAAAAATAAAAGTAGAACTTTGTTTTTGAGATAAAGTAGAACTTAACCATCAAGAGAACCGCTTGTGTATTACTCTATATTAATTTATATTAGTTGGGCGCTCTATGAAATATTTTCTTTTTGAAGGGCATGAGAAAGCTTAATTTCATGCGTGTGTTCACAAGAAAGTCGAGCCAACTGTTATATAAATTTGAGTAAAATAATGCAACAAGTACCAAATGTACCATAACTTTTGTGGTGGGTATAATTTAAGTGATACTTGTAATTTGCTCAAATAAGTTAGACAAATCTCATCAAGTTCATATTACGTGAATTATTTTCTATCAAGTTAGATGTCGTGCTGACTTAAGATGTTGCTCATGACTGATGTCGATATGTAAATGATAAAAACGAAAGTTAACTCCATATTTTTCACATGCAACACTATATGATGCTTTTAATATACAAAATCAAACATTAATTAATATCCAAGAATTTCATACAGTTCATTTCGTATTTGATTTATTAATGAGAACATTGATTTGTTGTTTATTTGTGGGTCGTATGTATGTGGTCATGTTTGCAAACTAGATGAATATGGTGAACATATGACGAGCGACTAATTTGAGCAATATGCAAGATATATATGTGAGTAAATTGCACCCACCTCGCGAGTTGAGGCACTTAAAGTTTTTCTATGCTCCTTCAAACAAAACGCGGTGGTGGTGGTGGTGGTGGTGGGGGGTATCGTACGAATCTGTGACCACCACGACCTACTCCCGTTACAATTTGGCAAAATACCTCTTAAAAATTTTAATATTAAGAATTAATCAAATCTAGATGATTGATAGTTGCATATGCAGTATAATAAAGGTGAAATTTTCCTATAAAAAGATGGGTGATATAGTTCATGGAACATATATTTTTATGTATGTTAAGAATATTATAATGTATTTTTATCTGCAAAAGGCCACAGCTATTCAGCTAGTAATATTATAATTTTGTAGTTTTTTCCAAGAAAAATTGTGACCCCAGTTTCTAGTTAGTTATGGAAGAGCTACATGGATTATATTGTCAATGCGAACAGACAGTACACTGATTTTGTTCTCTAGGTTCGGTCCCCTACAGTACCCTGTTATGGAGCCATGGCGCGAAGCGTATCTTGTGTCGTTTTGCATGAGCAAAAGCCGAGATGAACACTGTTGTGTGTGCCTTCACTGCATTTTAGCCACATAGTTAATCCAAACGGAACATCCCAGATCTACAGCTACTGTAGTAAAGTTAATTTGTGGCAGCCAACAACTCAGCAGTGCTACAATACCCTGAACGCTAATTTGTGTTACTGATACACAGTTGTGCCGTGCCGTGCCTAGCTCTCCTGTCCTGGCAGTCTGGCACTGTTTTTTTGTATCTTTCTCCTCTGCTGTGTTTAAGCAAGGCACATATATATCATGTTGGCACCTATTTCTGTTTACCCCCAAAGGTATCTTCCGGGTTCAAAAACATAGGGGTACATAGGACTTTGTTGAGTGATGAAAAATTCTTTCTGAAGAAATTCTCGGACCACTTGATGCTCGAATTAATGTAAGTGCAGAACTGCACTTTACCTCCATTAACTTCATGGGATTCGAATCCGCCTGTTATCCCCACTCTACCTACCTACAGGTGTAGTGTAAATTTCGTACAATTTCGACAGCTTTTGCTTCCTTCAACGTTACACCGAATTGGTATGCTCCACGTCTCACCGCGTAACATTGCTTATGTTGTGTATAGTATAAAATTAGATGTTCCAAAACCAATGTCCTTTTTGGCTGGCTGGGCTGGGCTGGGCTGAATGAATTTTTTATAGAAGTTGGCTAGGCTGAATGATTTTTTCTTAAGAGCTGGCTGAACTGGAGCACTGGCTGGAGCCGAACAGGGTGCAACAAATAAATTAAATTAATTTGCTAATTCTTCTCCTCATTTCAAAAGAGAAGTAAAACCTTAGGTATTTCAGTAACCATCAGAAACCCTGATGTGTGGTGACTTATTTGAAAGAACCCCAGTAATTGAAGGTCTCCCTTACGGTAATAATATTAGTCATAGGTGGAAAGTAGTATGGATGAAATATACCCATTTAAGTTTTATGGGTGCTATCGACTTAACTAATATGCCATTGTGAATTTACAAAATTTTTAATTTCTTGCATAATAAGGTGAAACAGTTAGGACAACCATCCTTTTCATACAAATGCACTATGTACTGTTGTATACTTCATATGTATACCACCATATACTAACTACTAGTATATTTAATGTTCATTCAGTAGTATTGATTGACTAATCGCCTAGTATACAATAGTATTAGGTGTCGTAAAGGAGCACTAATTGAAATATTTTTGAGCAATCTAGAGTTTTGTAAAACTTTGCATTAAACATGGCATTCCTTGTAATATATGTTACAATAAATGTAGTTTTCTAAAGTGTACTCTTTAAAGAAAGAACTTTCTTGCTACGCTATCAGTTATTATGACACAACTGCATAAGTATGGTCTTTCTGTTTGGCTATGGCATAGTCAAACTTTTTCCTTGTAAAATTTGACGATGGATTTTTTTAAAAAAAATGTTATTAGAAAGGGCTCAAACATAAAAAAAAGGAAATAAGAAATGCAAAGCCGAGTGAGCATCTGCCACTTGCTATATATATAGCCAGTTTGACTAGCTACACCTATACACTATCATCTCAACAGGCCATTGATCGAGGCAGTGATACTGTGGATACAGGCAGGTCAATGCAAAAGATTGCATATATATCTCTCGATACTGACGACGCGCGCAAAAACGAAATGGACGTGCTGCCTGTCATATAAAGAGCTAGCTTACATGTTAGTACTGCTATCGTTTTATCGTTACAAAAGCAAGCCACATGATCCCCATCTAATATTATCATCTGCTTCTGCTGCCACGGTTTAGTAAAAGAGGCGACACTTGTATACACCTTTTAATCTAGATCATCATCTAACCAGACTGGCCATGCATTCAGTCAGATCGATTTGCCCCTCCATTTTTGGTACGTTGGAGCTTGGATGCAACTGGGACCATAAGGCTTTGCCAGCTAGATGCTCAAGTTCACTTGCTAATTTAAGCGGCCGGGATGCCGCTAGCTAGGCAATGCTTAACTACAACCGATAATATATTAGCCTGTTCTTCTGCAGTATATATGCATATATAGTTCATGGCAATACATGTTTTTTTATTTAACTTTTTATCATTTTTACGGATAGCACTTAGCCGAGTGACTAACAGCGTATTCGAATGATATTTTATATGCCAACCTTCTCGTAAAAGTGCAAAAGATTAAATTGTCTTTTCTTCAGGCAAGGAGCTTATACGCGGGAGGCTGCGAACCGATAGATTTGATCTCTCTTGATGTACTACGGTATTTCCTGATTCCTAACTTTTTTTTTTCTGCGGGGTCCTGATTCCTAACTTAAAAATATTAGTAGTGCATTAAAAAGGGTTAGTTTTTTCAACAAAATGACACCGGCCGATAAATTGGATTCTGAAAAGCATATATCACATTGGCTATTGGCTAGTTACATATCTGCTCTGTTTATTACATCCAGAGGTTTGTTCAGTGCAATTATAAGTACTTGCCAGGCACCGAATAACTTGAAATTTCTTCAATCCTTTGATTACAGCGCTTGGGAGAGTATAACTATCCCCGTTTCTTTCTTTTGTTTTTTAGTTACTTTAATTATATGTATGTAACATTCTGCCTCCAACAGTTGCATTAGCCCGCTCTGCACGTTGAGTGGACCCACGTTCGCATAGTACAACTCTTACATTTTCGTCCTTGCTTCGTGTAAAAGGGTTAACCCGGTTGTACTATGGTTGGAGCACGAAGACTTATAAGTAGCCCCTCACCCAACTAAACTTCCAAGATGGTACTAAACCACCAATACACTCTATTTCTGGGCCACTTGGGCCAACACAACACCACACCTACAAGGTTTCATTGGGCTGGGGTGTTACAATATACGTAGGACTCCAGAGATATCTATGACGGTGACAGGCAACAATGCCGGTCAGCATCGTGTTAGGAACTTAGAGTTAACCTAACATAGTAGGGCCAACTGTCGGCTAAAACAGATCATAAAACCAGTCCACCAGATTACATGGGCTACAGTCCGTATACATGCCAATTAAGGTGTACAGGAACTGTGTACTAGGTTTAGATCCATAGCCAGAGCACTCCCATGGTTTCCTAAACTGTAAGGGGTACCAATAAATTAAGGTGGATAATACAAAGCGTGATAGACAGGACGGAAAGTTTGTCTTACATGTACTGCATAAGCGAAATATTAATATCTCTTGGCAAATGTAAGCCATAATTAATCAATTAATGTATCCAGTTTCTAGGTGAGGTACTGGGGTACTGAGGCCAATCTTAATTGTTAATCTAGAACAGATAAGGATGTTATAATATCGACAAGAAAATGGTTGCTGGCCGTGCCACATAACTAAAATATATTAAATATATTTTTTAATCTATTCAATGTTCGATTTTAGCTCTTTCATTATAGGGTGGAGTCACACTCACAAACACCACTACACTCAAGACACCATACTATATACTCGTAAATTTGCCCCTAACACACATGCTCTAAGAGACGGAAACCAACAACATATCTCTGTCTCACAATATATACTCCTATGAAAGCTCACTTGAATGTGTAATATCCATAAGCACCAGGATTTCAAATCCTAATGGGTGGACCAATGCACTCACGACTACACCGCATAGCACCATGCTTCCCCAATTTTCGTTGGCTTTAAATTGTATCTCATTTTGTTATTAGTTATTTTTAAGGCAAAATTTGCTATAGGGCATCAAAAGTTTACACCCTTTGTGTAGGACACTCTAAAAACGTGTCTTTGCTATGAGACACTGTAAAAATATGGTAATTTGCCAATGGACACTATAGACTATATTATATCATCTTATATTAGTTTGGAGAGAGAATAAGACTTGGAGTGACCATTTTGCCCTAGAATGTTTTCATGAAATGTGGTTGGTTTATGTAAAATTGAGCATGACATAGGAATAAATTAATTATTATTTTTGTTTTGATAGATTTTGTTGTGAATTTTGAATAACTTTTTTCAAGAATCTTTTTATTTTATGGTGAATTTTGAATTGCTTTTTTTTGGAATTTTTATATATTTTGGTTGGGTTGGGGAAGGCCAAACTTTTCAGCGCACTTTCGTGAAACCGGTCAATACTTAGAAAAAAAAAGACAAGGGCAAAATAGGCATTTCATATTATTCTCTTTCCAAACTAATAAAAAATGATATAATATAACCTGTGGTGTCCATCAGCAAATTATCGTCTTTTTGCAGTGTCATATAGCAAAGACGCGTTTTTAGAGTGTCCTATAGCAAATGGTGTAAACTTTTGATGCCCTGTAGCAAATTTTGCCTTTTAAAACATTACTCATTTGGGTGATGTCAGATGATTGTGGAGGTTGGAGCTAAAATTAAAATCAAGTTGACATACATGATTTTGTTTCATCAAGTTAACCTCGGGATTTTTATTTTTTCAATACTCCCTCCGCCTCAAATAAAATACCAGTATTGGATGTGAGACACCTTAGTACTGCAAATCTGAACTAATGCTTGGGTTGATGGGCAACCATCCAGTCGCTTGCGCAGCTTGCGCCTTATTTGGTGTCTGCTTGTGCTACTCTAGGACGGTCACGAAGGTCATAACTGATCGGCAATGGGTTTTTAGACATTCAGGGGCTTTGACCGTGTCGGTCATCGATCAACCAATACTTTCGACTATGGCCTTTAATTGAAGCCACTAAGCTTCAACCTAGCCACACCACTTGCCCTCTTTACGATAAGGATGCCAAGGACGTGAATCAAATCTTGATCGCTTGCGCTTCCTCGCATCAATTTGGAGGAAGTTGCCCACTGCTTCTCACCACGATCTTGCTGCTTCGACAATCCGGGACAACCTGTCAATTGGCAATTCTCTTCCTGACAACACATGGACAAAAGACCATGACGAGAAGATTTGACCTTTGGTCATTAGTTCTTGCTTCCTGGTGCTTGTTGGAGGAAAGAAATGCATCAATGTTTGATGGCGCCCTTTCCCTAGTTTAGGTGGAGTTTGAGGTTTGCTTGCAAAAGGTTTGTCTCTGGTCCGAGGCTGGTGCACGGCTTCTTGGCACATTGTTGTGTGTAGAGCGTTCTACGTGATCGCCGCTCCTTTTCACCTCCTCTCGTGAGTTTTGTTTTGCACTAACTATACCCTTAGTTTAATCCTTTCTTCATGTAACCTCCCTACTGCCAATATGTCGCAATTATTTTTTAGATAATGGATTGTTCATTAATCTGACCTCTATATTCATGAAGATATACACAGCCAAAAGATACACGAGTTCTTAGGCTCCGACCTCAACAAAGGGGGGTACAAAAGAAAAAATAGAATGTCCACAAGACTAAGTTTTAACTGTCATCTAAGCCTAAACTCTAGACTTATTTGCCATTGAACAATGGTAATCTTCCAACCATGGCCTTCATCACCGATCCAAGCAGAAATCTCCATTGCGCCACAAGGGGGAAGAAAAGTTGCAGCACTAATCCACACAACATGTCCCCACACCAACTCCCTCGTTCTAGATCTCAACCACTCGTTGGGATAATTGCAGGTGATCCTAGTGCACAATCGAACCACACTGTCGCCAAGTCCAACTCCACATCAATGCCGTCATCGCTTCACTCAAAACCACGAGGCACAGATCCGGATCAGAGGGGGTGAAGTGCCACGGGAGACCTAGCCCCCCCTTCCCCGTGCGCGCCTCTGCACCACCCTAAGCCGCCATCCCCGCTTGCCGCCATGTAATTTCATTTTCATAACTTCTGATACAATTGACGCATATATAAAACATTTGCTTCTATGCAAAAAAAAAAATCCTTGATTATTTGCCATAAACTTAATTTTATTTGACCAATATAATAGGAACAACACGTGTTGGCCTTTGTTTAATGTTTAAATGGGCCAGCTGAAGACTGAAGAATTTGCTTACACAAGTGATGTCAGACGAAAGGCACGTGAAGATCTTTGTATTGATAATTAGTTACTAACCTTAGCCACAGATTATTAAACTCCATGCATGTTAGTAAGGTGGGCACCTCAGAGTCACATGCTACCTAGCTTGACATTTGCATATCAAATCAAAACCATCTGAGAAGCATGTTACCGCATATATACCATCTTTTCCCGGCCTCTTGTACTCAGCTGCTCAACTCTCTTAATTAGAGGTATGTTGTGCTGCTACGAGTAAATTAAGTTTCAGAGAGATGCATGCGGTCCAGGAGCTAGCTTAGCTTGAACTCTGGCACCATCTCTCTCATTGATCTTCACCCTGCCTTGTGTTGATCTGCCTCCCACATCTCCCTCAACTTTTGTCTCTCAACACATGCGACGGCACGCGTACTACACAGGGCCGGGAACGCACCAGCTGCCTTTCCAGCCACTAGTGTATTGTTAGGGTTTTGTCGGTTTGGAAGATGCTTTACCACTAATCAGCAGATCTTAAACTTTGTGAGAAGAAATTAAAACCCTGTTCACCTATACGGAGGTAACTATAAAGTTAGCTTTTGACCAGGCCAAATGAGAAGTATTCATTATAAGACCATTACTACAGGAAAAAATGAAGTACTTCCTGGTCCCAAAATATGATTATTTTTGGCTATGTACGTGGAGAAACTACGTACTAGAAATTAATCTACAAAGTATATGACATAGTAATGCAGATTTCTTTCCCGAATTTCTAGTGAACTGGACCGATTCCTATAATATCCCTACAAAATTCATGTTAAATTCATATGTCAAAAAAGGCTTATACAATTAGTTCAATTTTCTAGATAAAAAATTGAGGGAATTTTCCACATTACAAATTTATAATTAAGGGTGGCCTAATTAAACTCCAATATATTTATAGGAAATAATACGGTACTCTTTAAAAGAAAAAATGTATCCCAAGTCCTACAACACCAAGAACGGGAGGCACACGCACACACACACTTTGGTGTGTATCATAATTCATACATGATAATAAATATATAGCGCTACGTCATCTGAAAAGCGCTTGTTTCCTCATTTGGTTGGCAAGCTAGAGCATACTATATTTAAATATATGTTCTTCTCTGATCGAGTGCAGGCAATGAAAAATACTGATATCAAGGCCGTGATTTAGCTTATTAAATTAATATCATTAGCTAAATGCATGATATATTCAATTCCACAGGGTTGGTGACAGTTAGTGTCATGGTTACACATTAGACATACCTTCTATTCTACGATCTATGGAATATACGGATATAGTATACCTTCACATATACGATCTACTTTCATATGAGATAAGAAAATCCATGAGATATTATGGAAAATATCCTCACATGTAAAGAGATCAACAGAGTCATACTCGAAGAGGATTAGAACCTTC
Organism: Leersia perrieri; assembly: GCA_000325765.3. NCBI lineage: Eukaryota > Viridiplantae > Streptophyta > Magnoliopsida > Poales > Poaceae > Leersia > Leersia perrieri. The sequence continues at coordinate 19,863,007 of CM002480.1, read as the reverse complement.
CCATATCGTGCAGGGTTCGGTGTCTCTGAGTTTAACTTGGAAGCTAAGGTAACTCACGGTATAAAGGGCATACCCCTAAGGGGATGAGAAAATCGAATCCAACCACCAACACACCCACCATAGTATATGAAGCCGGAGCACGTGAAGTCAACTCACCGAGAGATCTAGTCAAAACCCTCGATTACAATATCGTCGACATTGCCAAATTTATCTATTCCAATTGTACTATGTGGTTTTTCCATATCAATATCCTATAAACTGGAGTACGGTTATTACCGGATAAAGGGTCTGAACCAGTATAATACTTATCCTTCTGTTTGATTGATGTTGTATTGTGTGGATCCCTTTACCAACGTATCCCAATACTCTTATCCGGTCTATGGGTATCCCTCGTCGACAGTTAGGAACTGTTATCATATGTACTAGCCTACTAAGTCACGCGTTCGCACGACCGTAACCTCTTTCTAAGTAAAGTGTTTAGTGCTATAGCATACTTTATGGAAGGTTTATCTATAATATTAATATATTTTTATCTGTAATTTGTAACATTATAATCGCAAGAAATAATTTACCATGCATTGATACAAAAATTAACTCTAGGTATATATAGAATTTCTAAATGTGTTATTTGTAGTAATATTGTAAATACGTGTTCTGAAATGTGGGATTTTTTCATGTCAAATGGTTCAATTGTTTTTTTTTGTCTTATCTTTTCAAATGGACTATTCATTTTATCTCTGTCTATTCTCCAAGTGTGAGGTAATGGGAGTGAGCCGGAAAGCTCTAGGATAGGCTCTTTCATTTAACAATTAGAATAGCCTCTTTCATCTTACGGTTGAGATTGAGTTTAACTATTTTGTTATTTTGCAAATCTAACGGCTAATATTTCACTTTTCAATAGGTAAGATGTGTCAGCTATGAATTTAGTTCCTCTCTTATCAACCTCCCATCGTCACTGCGCGCCAATCCTTTCTCGACCTAACTATCCTATATTTTGCCTCGCAGGCGTCACACAAGCACTAGCGCGGCCAACAAGCCACCCTAACCACGGCCACACTCCACCCCTAATCTTTCTCAACCCTAGTAGGATTTCTCCGCTCCACACATATATTACAGCTCTGGCCCACTCACGAAGTCGGATCTACTGCCGCCGTTCAACCTTGTTGAGACCTAATCCAGCATGCATGCCCAGAGTTTATGTTGGCACTGTCACAATATTCATGGATAAAACATCGCAGTGAATTTTCCACCCTATTTGCTTCCCTTTTCATCGATTGACAATGGCTAGACTATATGTTCATAAATGTCATATCCAAGGGCAATGTAACTGAGATTTAGGGAAAATAAATGGGATATCGTATTCACCTGTCTGAGTATTAGCTCGCTTTCACATTGTAAAAATGACCTTATTTTTCAGATTTATATTTGCTATACTTCGTGTAGAAAATCTTGAGATTTTTATGTCATTAACAGGCTAATTATTTACTGATATAAACTATTTCTTTATTCTATTGGACATGTAGATGTATATATATTATTGGTGAAAAACTTAAGTCAGTTTATTTTATTTTTTATTGACATGCAATCTTCTTGTTTGACACGTCACAAAATTATCACAAACTCTTTTTCAAGACATGAACATATATAAATGACAAAATCCCCTAGATGAGTATCGAGAGGACCAACCTAGGAACCAGGTCTGCACTCTACGCAATCAAGCTAGTTTCCTTTGGGTAGCTTAGCAGCCATAGGCAGGCGTGTGATATTTGATACCCGTATGGTGACAAGGACAAGCTCACATGAGCCCAACCCAGAAATTCATGGGCTCCACCTCTCTCCCTCAATCCATCCATCTCAACCCCTTTATAAAGCTAGAAACTACACGGTACAGTACACCCCACTTTTCTAGCTCTTTCTCCACCTCTACATGCAACTTCTTTCACAAAAAAGAAAAAAAAAAGAAAAGAAATCTACAACTTCGTAATTAAGCTTTTTGAGAAGAAAAAAAAAACAGCCATGTTCTAGGGTAGCAGTCCCGTCCTCTCTTTAGATCTTGCACAACTAGCGACAAATAAGCGATGATAATACAACTGGTATTATACAACGTTCTAAAGGCCCATTTGGGAGAGCTGGAGTCCGAGTTGTGAGAATTAGAGAAGCCGAAACAAACAGCTTCTAGCCTTTTCTCTTTGCTTTATAACTATGATTTCTCAAAATATAGATGAGAATGTTTTTTTTTCATTAAAAAAAGAGAATGTTTTTTTTTT
>CM002480.1:19794862-19860640 GCA_000325765.3 Leersia perrieri | reverse complement strand
GGGAGCGAGCTTGAGTTTATGGGAGTAGCTGCACTGCAAAAAGCTTCTCTAAACAGTCAATAAAACTTATATCATGTATTCTTCTAAAAAAGTACCATTATTAGAAGTTAATGGTAAATTACCTTAGAATATAGGCACATATATAGCCACTAGACATTTAAATATGATCAATGTACGGATGAAAATGTCATCGAATTATTTGAAATGATGAATGTCATGTATTTGGGAATAAAATCGAAAGGGAAAATGACCTATATGACATGTATTTGATGACAGGGCCGCGGTCAGTATAACCAGTAACCACCACCGATCTACTTACATCCAATTCTTCCATGGTCTCTTTCTCTCTCTTCCCACCATATCCCACAGCTAATAGAAGCAGCGGACTCAATGCAAACCGACCGCTGTGTATGCCTGATTGCTCCTTCTCTCTGCTGCTTCTCCCTCTTGCTATCCTTCTTGCTTGGTCCAAACACAGTTCAAGAGATCAATAGGAATTCATAGGAACAATACAATACATACACGCATACATAGGTAGATCCCCTCTCTAGTACCCTATAGATTACTTCTCTGTAACAGTGTCAATCCTCGAACACCTTGCAGAGGAAGAAGAAAAGAAGAAGCAGCATCAGCAGCAGTTGGCCAAAAGATAGGAGCAGCAAGAAATACAGCGAAGGATTGAGGAAGTGGTATTAGTAATTTGATCTATGGAGTTCACTACAACAAGCAGTAGGTTTTCTAAAGAAGAGGAGGACGAGGAGCAAGACGAGGCATCCAGGCGAGAGATCCCCTTCATGACGGCAGCGACGACCACGGCCGAAGCTGCTGCGGCTTCCGCTGCGCCTACGTCGCCGTCGTCATCTCCTGCTCACGCGGCGAGCTCTGCGTCTGCATCGGCGTCAGGAAGCAGCCCTCCCTTTCGCTCCGACGACGGCGCCGGAGCGTCCGGCAGCGGCGGCGGCGGCGAGGCGGAGGCTGCTGCGGTGGAGAAGGAGCACATGTTCGACAAGGTAGTGACGCCGAGCGACGTCGGGAAGCTGAACCGGCTGGTGATCCCGAAGCAGTACGCGGAGAAGTACTTCCCGCTGGACTCGGCGGCGAACGAGAAGGGCCTCCTGCTCAACTTCGAGGACCGAGCCGGGAAGCCATGGAGATTCCGCTACTCCTACTGGAACAGCAGCCAGAGCTACGTGATGACCAAAGGGTGGAGCCGATTCGTCAAGGAGAAGCGCCTCGACGCCGGGGACACCGTCTCCTTCTCCCGCGGCGTCGGCGACGACGCCGCCCGCCGCCGCCTCTTCATCGACTGGAAGCGACGCGCCGACACCCGCGTCGTCGTCGATCCGCTCCGCCACCACCTCTCCCGTGGCCTCCCTCTCCCGATGCCCTTCACCTCGTCGCACTACGCCCCGTGGGGAGGGGGATTCTTCGTGCCGCCCTCGCCGCCGGCCACGCTCTACGAGCACCGTCTCCGGCAAGGCCTCGACTTCCGCACCTTCAATCCTGCCGCCGCGTCGCCGATTGGGAGGCAGCAAGTCCTCCTCTTCGGCTCGGCGGCGGCGAGGATTCCTCCTCAAGCGCAGCTGCTGTCCTCGCGCGCGCCGCCGTCGCCGCTGATGCATCACTACACGCTGCAGCAACCGAGCGGCGGCGATGGTGGTGTAATAAGGCCGGTGGTTCTCGACTCCGTGCCGGTCAATATCGAGAGTCCGACGACGGCGGCGAAGCGCGTGCGGCTGTTCGGCGTGAACCTCGACAACCCACACGGTGTCGGCGGCTCCGGCGCCGGAGAGTCGAGCAATCATGGCCATGGCGGCAATGCGCTGTCATTGCAGGCGCCGGCGTGGATGAGAAGGGATCCTACTCTGCGGCTGCTCGAATTGCCTCCTCATGGCGGCGAGTCGTCGGCCGCGTCGTCGCCGTCGTCGTCGTCTTCCTCCAAGAGGGACGCGCATTCAGCGTTGGATCTCGATCTGTAGCGACGTAAAGAGAAGAAAACAAAAGGAAAGTTCAACGATTCTTTCTTCTTGATCTGTTTGATTTGGTTTGTTTGCAGCAACATCTCACTTTCTCTCTTGTGATTCCATTATAGCCTTCAATTTGATGACAGTAGTAGGATTTGACAAATTTTCTTTTGGCCACTTGGAAATTTTCTGTTGGTTTGAGAAGATATAGATAATTTATTAGGAATCTTGAAAGTTTTCCCCAAATCCGTGTGATGTGCTCTTCATTTGCTTGTTCACATCTCATTCTTTCTTGTTACTTCTGTCTAATGATTGGTTACCATAATCACAAGCACATTTCCTACATATGATAACATCAATCTGCAAATTTCTTTATATAATCTCCTGACATCTGCCAAGGTTTGAACGTATCCATGGACGAACACACAGCCAAAGGAAGCAGCCTCTCACTTTTGCTTGCATCATATGTGTGATATGCCATTCTAATCGATCGCATCTCGACGCCAATGTTTGGACGGCTCGTTAATAACGGTGCATCGACAACAAACAACCCCAGAGCAACAATTGCAGGTTAGATCTCAAAATTCTCTTCCATTAACTGCACCATAATTTCTGTATTTACAGTGTGGGAGTCTTCGTGGACATTCCTCTTATTTTTTTCCTTTTTGCCGCCGCTTTTTCCCTGCTACAGTAGCAGTGGCACTATCGCTCTCTTCTGCATGTATGTATATCATGGTTGTATGATATCTGTAAGTAACGTCATGGTATAGACCGTAGTACCGAGCTAGTAGTAGGCTAGCAGCAGATGCATGGTGCAGCCCAAATACTGACATCCAGTACGGTCTTGGTTTTTCCTTTTCTTTAATTTTCCTCTGCTGATTAACGGGGGACACAGAATTAACTGACGCAGGGTGGACCAGATTACGCATAATTCTGTTGCTGATTAGCGGGGTACACTAAATTAATTGATGCAGTGGGCCAGATTACGTATAGTTTGGATTGTCTGGGCCTTGGAGTGCACAGTATACAAGTCCACGAGATCTTTATGGCCGTGGCAGTCTGTAAAGAGGGGGCAATATATTGCCACAATATAGACAGTGCCACTCACTGGCCATAACTTCTTTGTACGTCCGTTAGGAGAATTTATGGGGTGAGTACTAGCGATCACTGTTGATTTGGGAGTAGCAACAGTGAGTAGGTGTACGCTTGTTGGCCGTCGTTGTGCGGCACCTGCTAGCTGCTTCCGTTCTTGGCTGTGCAATTGTGCTGTTTTGATCTCAGCTCCCCTGTATGCTTGTTCTCATCTCTCTCTCCTTTTTCTTTTCACTGATCAAGTGTAATGTGGCTAGTTAGTACTGGCCTGCAACGGCGTGGGTTGTGCAGAGCGTGATGGGTGCAAAAGAAGGACATGCACCAGTCTTGGCTAGCTAGCTAGCTAGATGAATGTCCATAACTAGCAATCTGTAAGTGAGTAGTTGCATGCGGTTCAGTTTTTTCTTTGCATTTGGAAGGATTGGGAACTCAGAGAGTAGAGATGGATCGATGCTGAGAGCCTAGATATAGCTTGCAAGAAGTACATTTGGTCCATTATAAGATGGGAAAGGGGAATGGGGAGAGATAGTTGTGGGAAGGTGAAAAGAGAAAGGGAAGTCTTCTATCTCCTTCGCAAAACAAAAGGGGAATGGAGGTGTTGATACATGTAACTGTCTGCTAGCTTACTCTTTGTCTTCTGCTTTGCTTCAGTTTTGCTTTCCAAGCTCAGTCATTCTATTTGTGTGCATATATATCCTCTACATGGTGGCTGCATGCAACTTGATATATAGCTCGTGGTTCCCTCTCCTAGGTTGCATCTAGCTATGTTTGGATGCATATGCCTTTCAGGGAATCTGCTTTCTTTTTCAGAATTAATCTTCAAATATATATAGGATAACATCTATCTAGGATGAGAGTTTGCTAGTCGATCCTAGTTATCTTGTGAAATAAAAACTCTGGATTATTGCTAAGTACTAATCTTGACTAGCTAGCTAGCTAGGTACAAAAATGTAGCATCTTGCTTGAAAACTTTTTATTTTGACTTTGATTTTTTCTTCATGCCAGCTTCTATGAAAACTCCGTATGCTAGCTAGTGTTGCCCTTTTGTTCTGTTGTATATATAGTCCTAGCCCAGTATATTATCTCTGGTCATACTTTGATATCATAGACTGAGAGTAATAAGGAATAACTAACTAATACACTAATATACATGATGAAATAGATGTCTAATACTATCGATCATTTCATAAATGACCTTCCGTTACAACTTATATATCTCCACTTTAGGGCATAGTCATATAACTAATAGGCTTTTGTAATAACTAACTGAAGAGTTAGAGTACGTGTTCCCAATCTTCTAGGGAACTAATTAATTGCTTGAGTAAATTTTACAAAACCACACAATTTATAGTTTGAGTTGCTGAAAACTACATATAATTTGACACTTGCCACTTAACTACACATATCATGGTACTAATATTTCACAAAACTACACTAATTTTCACAAAACTACACTATTAATGATTTTTTAATAGTATAAGTTTGTGAAACTTAATGTAGTTTTGTGAAACATTTGCACCATGATATGTGTAGTTAAGTGACATGTGTCAATATATAGTTTTCTGTAACTCGGACCACAAAGCATATAGTTTAGTGAAATTTACTCTAATTGCTTGGGAGCATAGTCATACAAATTATTAAGTATATAATCAAGTATATACAGTCAAAATAAACTTTTATTTATTGTTGTGTGAACATATATGTGAAATGGCCTATTTGGAAAATTGAGATTGAACGGATTGGTCTTGCATGTCTTAATTAATTTCCAGCAAGGTTTATTATATAGTATGAAAAGTATGCATGCGTTATATATCAATATATTCCATATCTAGTTAATTAATCTAGCTTTTGTTTGAGTTAAAATGCATAGTTCTTGCTTATACACTAGTTCCAATTGATCATTGCTTCTTTCATGTGCATTAGTCCTGCTATATATGGTCATTCAGTTCTTTCTTTGTTCTCAATCTCCTTTTATATATACATATATGTTTGTGTACGTTCTCCCTTGATCTCCCTTGACAATCATTCTTTAGTACTCTATCACACACAATTTGATTTTAAATAGGAACATTAAGTGGCATATAGGGTCGACCACAACAAATTGTGTCCGTAAGATATTTTTCTTTCTCTTCCAGAGAATTTCTAGCATATTTTATATTTGACACAGAAACTGTATATATTGTGAAGGAGACAAAACATCCGTATCACATATATATAGCCTGGTTACGAAAAATGAAATGACAACTTATACTAATTATAATGGCTAGCTTCTTATTCGTTTCCATTTTTTTTAATGAATTGGATTCGTGAGCTATTTGATTATTAACATTAACCAAGTAAACATCAGAATTCATTTGATTTGTAATTTTATCTTATAAATATGCATAGGTAATATATATGGGCAGTACATACGACAAAGCCAAAAAAAGGCCCAATTTATAGTGATATGGTATGCATCATACTATGTTAATTATGTTGATAATTCATCATTCCCTTATGACTATTATTGGCTTATGTTCATGTGATAATTGATAGTGCAATAATATGGGCTATATATATTGATCAAGAAGGTAAAATCAAATGAGAAATTGTGACAAAATGGTTAAATTTTATACTGTGTATAACATATATACTTTGTGAGAGAAGAATTTTTATTTTCAGTGTTCTTGCCAAAATCTTGGCAAACAAAAAACATTTTTATTGCTTTTGGTAAGATTGGCCGAGGTCAAATTTGTACGGATATAGAGGGGATGTATTTTGGTAGTGCCTAATTTTTTGGCTCTAAACTAAATGAGTGCTAAAATTATTCACATTGCCAATTATATCGTATGACTGAGAGTTTGGCTATAAACCAAACAAGCCCCTATTTTGGACAAATCTCCACTACACACTTGAAGAAAACAAACTGCATACAAAGAAAAATATATATACTTTTGATTTGAGATGAAGAAAGCATTAACTCCTCAATAATCGACAGTATTATATATCTAGATCATGCATTATTGACTAGGTGTAAAGGTAGATGAATGTGATTAATCTAGAAGAAAAAAATGTGTGAAACCTTGTAGTAGAATTTAAGTATTAACTAAGATGTTGGTGTGCACATTAAGTACAGTAAAAAACTTTGATATACTCCTATATGAAAAAAGAATATGATAAACCAACTATACAGGCACTCATGTAAGCTATGTGTAATTAAAAGTTAAATTATCATCTATAGATGTCAAACATAAGTGATGATGTAGCTTCATGTCCTGTCTGTAAAAGAAAAGATTGCTAAGTAAAACTTTAGTCGGATTTGACTTTCTTTTTCAACTAAAACGGAGGAAGCACATGCACTGATGCATGCATGCATACTGATATATGTACATGGTACTCCTATATCCATATAGCAACAATATATGCAACAATAAATTTAAAGTAGCATAAAAAGATTGAGCCTGTTCTTCCCTGACTGACAGTACAAGCATGGGCCAGTCACACTATGCGTAACTGCATAACTGCTTATATACGTACACATACATGAATGCATGTGACTGTGAGAGTGACTGTGAGAGCGATGATGAGCTTATGCATGGCCTTGTGTCCAGATAGTCAGAGAGATGGGCCGGGGAGGCTTTCCTCAGGCTCACTGCAACGCCTGGTTTCACTGTGCAGTAATAGTGCGGTACGGGCATATTTGGCGTGCTGCCTGCCTGTGGGCCGCGCGCGTATATATAGCCGCATACATACGAGTACTAATCTTGTTCATCTGATCCCTTTGAACGCATTATGGCAGATGCGCGCATGTCAGGCGGTTGTAAACCGTCTCTCTTAACCAGGAGTTAGCTCTCTGCATACTTAATTTCTTTTGGCCATTCTTAATTAATTAAGGAAGACACATATCGTTGACTCGTTGTAATATATACTCCGTATATAGTATTCATGGAGATCATGTATATATACTAGTTACGAGGGGAATCGTTGGGCTAATTAACCAATTTGATAAATATATACGGGTTACTGTGTACACTGTAGTTAGTTATGTGGTTTAGTTCTGTGAAAACTAAAGTGCTACTGTTGCATGAGATGAGCATTGTCTATATATCGGCAGCCCACCATGATTCTACATTTACATTTATCAGCCTGACAAAAATAGCTATTCTGTGCTCACAAATCATGCATGCATTCATTTTTTTACCGCATCTTGATCGTATATTTCAGTTATCAAATTTGTTGCTTTCAGTGGCAACTATATATATGTATGGAAGAAAGTTACCTGATCTATCTTAATTAGGATTGTAATTAAGTGTGTGTGTGTGTCATTTATTCTGAATTATAGTACTGTGTTACTGAATCTACTGTGTGATCGATCCCATGCTGCCGTTTGGCATCCAGTAATGGAATTTAATTCGTTTGTGATTTGCCAGACCATAAACGTTCAGGGCCGTAGAAAAAATTGAGGCCCCGAAATTTCTATATTTTGACCTGATTAAGCTGGTATGTATTCCTAAACGTCTTATGTTCTTTTAAAGTTGTGTCATCTTTTTGCTATACAGATTTGGCTGCTAGAACATATTGTTTTCTTCTACTCTGATAAGTGTTCGGATGTGGACACACGTTATTTACACTAAAGATTCGATTTTTCACTTAGTAAAAATAATTAGATCATTGTATTGGGATACAATTTTTCCTACAATATTACCATCGATGCACTTAAATATCCTAATGCATGCAATACCCAAATGCTAATAGCTAGCTAGAGTCCTATCCTTCCTCGAAAAAAAGCTAGAGTCCTATCCTTTCTCTGGTGTGGTAGCTAGAGCTCTACTGTTTCTCTATTTTTAGCATTAAAATTCTATATATTTCTAAATCTCATGACACACACGTTTGAAATTTTGTAATTTGAATGAAGGTATGGCTTATTTACATTAAAAATACATTTTTTTTAAATAATCAAGGGCCTCAATTTGCTACTCCAGTATATATCTGAATTCATTCCCGTATATCACAGTCATATATATATATCATCACTGAGACACTGAATATCATTCCATTATCACCACTGAGACACTGAGTACATACCCTCCAGTTAAGTTACTTGTACACATATCAAATGGGGTGGTTCTCAGTTATTAATTAAGCCCTTCCCTCTGATGACCTGTTTGGAAGGTTTGCATGATGTAGCTAACATGTATCCTGAACTTCATATGCAGTAGAGAAAAATTAACTGCTACCATCCCATATGTGTGGGTACATGCATGTCTTGTCTACTATATATTTGCAGTACAACTAAAGAAAAGATGATAGTACAAGCTAGTAGCAAGAATTATTCTGCCTGCCAATTTCCGTAGAGGTTGGATAGATCCTCTTCGAGTGGCTGAGCACAATGGCCATACATAAACTGACACTGCATGCAGAAAGAAACAACGAACTGTCAGTTCATGTCAACGACAACTAGTCTTGAGCGCAGGCTTGCGTCTGCAGCCTTCCAGCGCTCCCATCACCAGCCGTAGTGTGCACGCAGAAGCGCAGGCGGATCGGCATGCATGGCACGCATACCTGGCCTTGTACATGCTTTTGTTCCCATATGCTCGCTCGCTCTCATTCATGGACACCGACTCAGCTGCCATCACTGCAGTTCTCTAGGACTGCAAGTAGGCAGGTTTTGGGTTGATAAATACACCAGTACTGTACTTTGCTCGGACTTCAGAGAGATTGTATATATTATATCGATATTCTGGTAGCCAGCTAGCTTGCCTACGCTGTATTCTGCGATGCCAGAGAGGGGATCAGATTGAAAGGGACCTAGCTCTTTCCTCCGATCCGGCGGCCGGCCAGCAAATATGCACGTCGCTGCCGAAGGTAGGAGGAGATGTGGTTGCTGCATGTCTTTAGTCTAGCTTGGACCACATCGCGCAAGCTAGCCTGCCGGCTAAAGCACACGCAGAGGACTGAGGAGAAGAGGTGGCATGCAAAATGGCATGGCCCATACCAAATGATATATATGATTGACACGGAAGATATCAAATTGGTCGCATCTAGAACAGAAGATGTTCATCTCCGCTGTCATGCACGAACGAAGGAATCAGCCTAAGCCACTTTCCGTATAGATAGATACTATTTCACAACTGGTGGTTTGTGATAATATATAATCGGTTAGAGCTTGGGTTAAATGTAAGAAAAGTTGGTTACAAATTAGTACTGTAGTCATGATAAGTGTTAAATAAAAGAGTCCCACTCTTTTTTCACATGCTATTTGCCCAATAGAGAGACATATATCATATATGTTGTATATCCACATGACGACAGCAACATAGACGAGCGAAACACTAACAGATGATCTTGCCGGTCGAGGCCGTTGATACACCGATACATTATAACTATGTTGGATTGGGGAAGAACGTCTTTAATCAATGTGCTAAGAACATATATAAACATCAGTTTAATCTCGTTAAAAAAATATCATGTCCTGGGTCATTATCAAGTTTAGATCTTTGTATTGTGTTATTTTGTGTTTGCCTGTCGATTTCACTAAGCGGTGTCGATTTTTATAAAGTGGTATACTTAAGAGCCTAGCCATGGAGGGAGATCTAAGGAGACCTGTGATGGAGGTATTGCACATGTAGTCTGCGCATATTTTTTTAGAGAGGGACATAGACATAACATGGGGCATAGCAGCGATCAACGAGTTAGCCAGTGGAGTTGGCACTTCGGACAAACGGACTCGATCCGGACTGTTTTATGAGCTACAGTTAATAGGGATATGATCATATGTGATGCTCAGTATTGATATATTGAAAGGATAGAGACGATGCTGATTATTTGAAGCACATAGTCGAACACTCTTAGTATGGTACCAAAGTATAAATATGTAAGGAAGCGACTGACCAATTGTTTGCTGGTCAAGGGTAGCTGATACTCTAATAGTTGCAAGTATAATGTATTAGGTATCATGATCGGTGTCTCAGAGATATGGGATTGAGCTAAAACTTATTAATAAATATTGTTTCTTGGTGTCACTACTAATGCCACTATTGGTGCCGGTTTTTAGATAATCGGCATTTAATTGACTGGACTCAAACATCTGGAGTATATTCCCTGTAATTAGATTAATTTTCTATCAGGATATTACATCTTTTTCTACTAGGATTTCTACGAACCGTGAAAGGACGTGAGGATATAGCAAGTAAATTGCAAGGATTTTCCTACAAGCTATTCGCTTAATACATGCTCGTAGGTAGGTTGGTGGTGGCGTATTTATTTTCGTCTCTTTTTGTCTGTCTGTATTTCGGTTTTGGGCCGATGGTGCGAATCCCCTACTTGAATGAGCCCCCTCCCAAAGATATCATCGTAGTAAGCTTTAGTCTTTCTGTAGGAAGGGCGCTAGACCCCGCGCCCTTGCAAACAACTAATTGAATCATCTAATACTATGAACATATTGATTTTTTTTCTCACAGTGCAGAAAAGGTGGGCAACAAAAAGATGGTCACCAGCTGCGACTAACAGGATGGCTGCTTGCCGAGGAGAACAATGCATGGTTTAATAGTTGGAACCTAAAGCAAAACCTATGAAAAGTAGCCACCCCTCACACTACCGGGAGGGTTACTAGCCGGGGTTCCTAAAGGACCATAAACATGGAATGCTTGAGTAATTCGGTTTTCTCCTTTATAAATTTCTTGTAAACCATAAAAAAGGGTGAAACGACACAATGTATTATCTACGTTTGTGTCTTTCCCACAAGAGTTTTGCATGTTAAATCGGATGTGTTTGTTGTGCCATGATTTTTCTAACGAGTACTTACGCTCTCGCGTCTCGACCATGCATTCTCTAATTTTCTCTTGTGGTTCACTGATCTCCCCTCATAAATCTGAGCGATATATGTATATATGCGTGTACAGTGATAGCTAGCACGCCGTGCGCCCGTGCCTGTAGTAGCAATCAACCAACCAATCATGACCCACGCGAACTTACGCGGCATAATATATGATTGCATCGAGACGGGATCGAGCAGCAAACCCGGCCGGCAACGCAGAAGCATCTGTCATGCGCCCACGAACGATGGAATGGATATGCATATGATGGCGCGTCCCCGTCACGCGCGCGCGGCTGCGGCTGGCTGTTCGAAAAGACGAACGAACCGGCCGGCAGAAAAGGAGTACATGTCGCAAGTGGGTAAATTGACTGTGAATTCCGGTCTCCGGACCGGGAAACGACGGCGCCACCACACCCAAAACCTAGCAGTTAACCGGAGCTGCCAGGAGATGGCCCGCGGGCCCTTCTCCACTCTCCAGTATAGCTGGCCCCTCTGTGGAGGCCCACCATGATCAATCGGCTGAAGCATCATATCATAAGTGCGCATCATGAGGACAAGGAGTTTGCAGTCTCCAGGTTAAATTAATTAGGTAAACGATCAGCCGGACATCCAGGATTAAACGACGGCGAGGTGAACTGTGAACAGCCTAGCCTAAAAACCGGCCACGCCGTGTGGCGGGCCAGGGGCCCAGGGCGAACAATGCATGCGTGACAGCGTGTGTGACCACAAGCTAGGAAGGAGGCTGCACTGCTAGCAGCAGGCGAGAGAGGCGAGACGCCGTCCCCATGCGTCGACCGCGCCGCGCGCATGCATGGCGAGGCCACACACCTCGCTCGCCTCTGCCTACAGGGCCTTTGAACTTTGCATTTGGATGGTTCCGGGAGGCAGACACGCACAGGCCGGGGTCCCCCTGCCACGACGATGCCGCCGCAGGCTTTGCATGCCCCGCCAGCCGAAGCGCTGTGTGTGTGTGGAGCCCCTCTGCTACTACAACAGCCAGTAGTAGCATCGCTAGATACCGATGGGTTTTTACTGTTTTACTGTTACCTTCACGCAATCCTGAATCTCAGTGGTGATCTGGCGATGACTGTAAAGTTCAGCCATAGGATCATCTGGTATGAACTCCACATTAATCTGGATTTCTAGTCAGGTTCCCGTGAACTATTGTCTACACCTCTGATTGATGTATTAATTTGCACGCACAGATTTGTGGGACCTGGTTTTTCTCATCGAAATCTTCAGAATCTCATCGTCAGCTTAGCGCAAAATTACTTCCAAGATTTAAAAAACGGACCCGCCATCTGTTCTCGCATGTAGGATGGGCCATATTTCTCATGAATGAAGAAATATGGGCCGTTTCGGCCCAGTTCATAGACGGGCTCTTTTCTTTCGGGGATAAATGTGGGCCTACTCTCCCTCCCCTCCCAATCCTGGAACTGATCCAGTAAAGCTAGGGTTTTATTACTTCCTCGCGCGACGCCGCCGCTTTGCATAGCCCGCCGCCCCGCCGGAGGATAGTAGCTGCAGGAGAGGAGAACCCGCTCGGTCGCGAGGGCTTGGGAAGCAAGAAGGGGGAAGCCGACATGGACTCCTTCTCGTCGCCGTCGATGTCGTCGTCTGGGTCGTCCCCCAATCCGGAGGTGCTCATGGAACAGATCAAGGCGCAGCTCGCCCAGGCCTACGCCCAGGAGTTCATTGAGGTGAGATCCCCCACCCAAATCGTTTCCTCTCTCTTGTATTTTGTTTGTTAATGCTAATCTGTATGGATGGTTAGGTAGGTAGCTACTTGGGTTAGGTGACACTTGATTTCGCTAAGAGCGCTCGAGAGAAGCGAACGTTTAGGGGGTAGAAGTAGCTTCAGAGATATTTAGTCATTGTGTTTGCAAGGTAGAAAGGATTTTCATATTGCTGAGATTTTATTAGATAGATGATATGTTCGGGATTGCGAATATTTGGGGCTATAATTATCTAGTTTAGTTATTTTGCTTGCACGGTAAAAAGCTTTAATATTTCTGAGCTTTTGTTAGATAGATCTCCTGTTGGGGGTTATATGTATTCTAGTATCGAGCGACAGCAGCTTCGACAAGATATAATAGCTTGACTAGAAGACCATCTGCAATCCTAAGTGATTGTATAGGTGGGTAAAAATAAAGTTAAGCACCCTAGTTTAGAACCTAACGATCTAATGCAACACATTAGATTGGTGTTTAAAATTGTTGGAGTCCATCATTGGCCTTCACGAAAACTTGCTCATAACTGATTTAACTGCCAAATAGGCATCAATGCCACGCGTAATAGCGAAGCCATGGACTAGCGTCTTGTGGTGGTTCGAGGTTCTACTGCAGCAGTCCTCCTTAATCTGATTGGAGGGCAATACAGTTACATATGTTGCATAGGATGGTTTCTCTAGTTTTATCATTCCCTAGGTGTATGGTTAAATGTGTGTTAAATTCTACTTATTTGAATAGGACGTCTAAAGCACATAGATTGATTTTGATTGCTTAAGAAAAAGATTATTAACTTGGAATCAACATGCACATGCTGTGACTTAGATGCTTGCTGATTGATTGTAATACCATTCTGCATACTGATTTGCACCATGCTCAAAGCCTCAAACTAAGCACATACCTTAATGTGGTGGCTCCTCTGTTGATTTGTTCTGTTATTTCTTCTTGCTTATACTGTTATACAGTGATGACTTGTATTTCTCAAGAAAAGTGAGGATCCTTCAGTATATATCCAACAAGTCCAGTACCAAGAATTTTATATCAATTTATTCGACATGGTGTATCAAATTCACCTGTCAATCACATTACATATTTCAGTTTGGTAACTTAAATTGTCTTTGAGGTAAGATCTCTCTTGTCCGTTGTCCCCTCCAGTGATGACTTGTAGAACTACTAAAAGAAAGTTAATAAGATCCAATTATAATTATATAACCAAGACTTAAGCATATCCTATAACACCAAGAGATATAATATGGTAAAGTGTTTAAATTGACTGGTCATGGGACATCGAGTCACCTGAATTTCAATTATAGACTGAGTTTGAGACTTCTAATTGTTTCCATCACTTTTCTATTCATTTGTGTATGCCTTCATGTTTTTTGAACTGAACATAGAGTTATAATAACTTTTTTTTTTTCGGGGAGAGTCATAATAACTATTAACTTGCTGCCACAACAGAAAACATGTATAAAGTTAGTAGAAAATTGGCCTTCCTGCTGCAGCAACTATTTGGTTTCATGCGACTAATTAGTCTTTCACATCAATTGATCTGTTGATTGTTCTTTTGATAAACATCACTTTTACCGTTGTTTTATTGCATATAAGCAATACAGATTATGAAAAAAAAAACAATTCCAGGCATTTGCTATGTTTTTTTAACCAAACGCATAGCACGATTATACTCATCTCTTGTGTTGTTGTTACAGACTGTTGGGAACAAGTGCTTTGCCAAGTGTGTGACTAAGCCAGGATCGAGCTTGAGTGGAAGCGAGAGCAGTTGCATATCACGCTGTGTTGATCGTTACATTGAGGCAACTGGTATTGTCAGCCGAGCTTTGTTCAGTAACACACGTTGAGTGAAGATGTAGCCTTTCTGTTTGCTGCTTAAATCCGGATGGGGAAATTTGTTTTCCTAGAGACTTAATTTTTGTATGCCTACTCTATGAGAAAGGGAGCGATATTTATTAATTAAGTGGCAACTATTAGCTAAGCTGGTTTTCAGCTGTTAAAAGCCGCAGATTGTGCCTTGAAATCTCTCTTACTCGAGGCCCTCTTTGAATCAAATAAAAACATAGGAATTTTAAAGTACAGAGCCCTTTGAATCAAAGGATTGAATTTTACCAAATCCTACAAAATTCCTATGGAATGAGCTATTGTAAATTTTGGAGGAAAAGAAACGTGAGCTCTTAGAGGTTGTTTGGATTTAGAGACTGTTTTAAGTTTGCGTCACATCGGATGTTTGGATATCAATTAGAAGTATTAAATATAGACTGATAACAAAACTAATGATATAAATAAAGGCTATTTCACGAGATGAATTTTTTAAGCCTAATTAATCCATAATTAGCATATGTTTACTGTAGCATCACATTCACTAACCATGATCATTCGTCTCGCGAAATAGTCTAAAATTATAGATAGGTTTTATTAATAGTCTACATTTAATACTTTTAATTAGTGTCCAAACATCCGATGTGATAGAGAAAAAAAAAGCTGATGGAACCAAATTGCCTCTTACTTTTTTTTTACTTCCTATGATTCACAAATCCTGTATTTTTCCTGTGTCCCAATCAAACTATAGTTTTAGTTTTTGAACTTTACTGTGTTTTCAATTCCTATAGGAATTCTAAGGCAGTCTCGTGAATGGTAGCGTTGTTTGGATTGATTGCATGATTGCTCTACGTTCTAACACCGAGAGGACTTGATTGTTTGGATAGTGACCGATTTTTGCCCTCCCATTTTTTTTTAACTTCAATAGTACTATACCAATTTGTTGGTTAGGTTTTATGATGGAGAGAGTAGATATTTGGTTTGCTACTAATTTTTATCCACACTAATATTTTTTTGGGATTTATCCACACTACGATAAAATCTGTACTCAAATTTAGTAGTGTTATTTTGATGGGGTAGTGTTAGCTTGTCAAGGTTTTGACACTAATATTTTGATGGGGTAGTGTTAGCTTGTGAAGGTTTTGACACTAACATTTTGATGGGGGCAAAAAAAACCAAACAAGTCATCAATCTTCGTAATGTCCTGTTATTCAAGAACGCAGGATGATCCAGTACTTGGATTAAACAGTTGAACTGGCTCTTCGACTATGTGGCGATGAAAGAGTCACTCGAGTCCATGACCGTCTGACCGAATGGTTGAATCGGGCGTTGGCCGCCGCGTGCAGGGCAGCCACCAACTGCCCCAACCACGGCGGCCGCATGCCCGCATCGTCCCTGTTCAACCCTCGTGCCAGGCCGACGTTTACCAGCCGCTGGCACGCGCGCGTTGACGCGCGCTACCTCCTTCGCCGCCGCCTCCTACCTGCTCTGCTCGACCTGGCTGCTTTTGCTCGCGTTTTTTAATTCTAATCTTACTCCCGACCCGATCGATCACCAACCCGCCGCGCAGGACTGCCCCCCAATTCCCAAATCCACCCAGGAAAACCAACCGATTCCACCGATTTTTCCATGGATCAGCAACCCAAGCCGCCGTCGGCAGCCGCCGCCTCGGTGGTGGCCGTGGCGGCGGAGGCGCAGAACCCAAACGCCTTCACCTGCGAGCTGCCGCACTCCATCTACGCGCTGGCCTTCTCCCCCTTGGCCCCCGTCCTCGCCGCCGGCAGCTTCCTCGAGGATCTCCACAACCGCGTCTCCCTCCTCACCTTCGACCCCGTCCACTCCACCTCCGCCTCCTTCCGCGCCCTCCCCGCGCTCTCCTTCGACCACCCCTACCCTCCCACCAAGCTCCAGTTCCACCCGCGCGCCGTCGCCGCGCCGCACCTCCTCGCCTCCTCCTCCGACGCGCTCCGCCTCTGGCTCGCGCCGCTCGACGACCTCTCCTCCACCGCGGCGCCCGAGCTCCGCTCCGTCCTCGACAACCGCAAGACGTCCTCCTCCGAGTTCTGCGCCCCTCTCACCTCCTTCGATTGGAATGAGGCCGAGCCGCGGCGAATCGGGACCGCGTCCATCGACACCACCTGCACAATCTGGGACATCGAGCGCGGCGTCGTCGAGACGCAGCTCATCGCGCACGACAAGGCCGTGCACGACATCGCGTGGGGGGAGAACGGCACCTTCGCGTCCGTCTCCGCCGACGGCTCCGTCCGCGTCTTCGATCTCCGGGACAAGGAGCACTCCACCATCCTCTACGAGAGCCCTCGCCCGGACACGCCGCTCCTCAGGCTGGCGTGGAACCGCTACGATTTCCATTACATGGCCACGCTGCTCATGGACAGCAGCGCCGTCGTCGTGCTCGACATGCGCGCGCCTGGGGTGCCGGTGGCCGAGCTACACAGACACCGGGCGTGCGCCAACGCGGTCGCTTGGGCGCCACAGGCCACGAGGCACCTCTGTTCGGCTGGGGACGATGGCCAGGCGCTGATTTGGGAGCTTCCGGCGACGCCTGGCACAGTGCCGTCCGAGGGGATTGATCCTGTGCTGGTGTATGATGCTGGTGCCGAGATAAACCAGCTGCAATGGTCGGCAGCTTACCCGGAGTGGATGTCGATCGCCTTTGAGAACAAGGTCCAGATTCTCAGGGTCTGACAAGGTTGGTTCCTTTGATCCTTCGTGGTTTAAATGTTTTGTTGATTCATACCTTAACATTTTTAATATTCAGTAATGCTGATTTTAGACATTAGTATCAGATCTTGGGATTGTAAAATCTGATTGGTCAGAAGCATGCACATTATACTGTAAAATTAGCATCATTAATCAGTCCTTGGAATGTTGAAGTTCCTAATTTTGTTGGGTAAGTTCATTTTGTGATGAACTGTCAACTGAACATAATTCAAAAAAAAGCTGTCAACTGAACAAACATTGGTTCAAACCAAATGTAACATTAATCAGAACGCAAGCACTCTGTATGAGACCGTGTCACCTTCCTATTTCATGCTGTAATAGTGTGACCTCCCTTTCCCCTTCCCTCTATGTTACCCAACATTGACCAGGATTAGATGAGAATTCTTGATGTCCTAGACTTGTGCATATTTACGATCATAGGTTATGTTCGAACTGTTGAGACAAAAAAAGAGGATACAGACTATGGTGTAAATTCCCAACACAATAGCAACCAGGGTATATAGTTCATAGCTTAACATCAAATCTGGAAACACTAAATAGAGCATAATCTAGTATGTTTGACGGCCATGTATTCTACCATATCATGTTTTTTCGTCCTACTTTAGATACTGTTTCAGGATATAATTGACGGTTTCAGTGTCCTTGCAATATACTACTATGTTATTTCTTCAATCTTAGTCCGGGCAGTTGTCATCCTATTTTTGTTAAATCTTTGAAGCTGCTGCTTAATCAATCTCTACAGCCATAAAGCCCATATAACCTATTCCTAGGCATCCTTACTCTTTCTGGTGCAAGCTGCAATTTATTTGCTTAGAGGATTTATTCTGTGATGCCAACATAACGTACCACCAAGTGTCTGTGTCATAGCATTGTCAGCGCAAAACAATCAGGCAGTATTCGAAAGGGAACTGTCTACTGTTCAGTTGCCCGAAAATAAAAGAAATTGCAGTCGGCAATAATGGAACATGGCATGAAATTCAGAACCATCTACTTCCAAAGATTTAACTTCTCTGTCAGCTGCCTAGCATTTCTTTAATTTCAGTAATGCTACAAATCATCCTTGCCTTTTACTCCTATTTGTTATCTGTATAGTATCCTGTATATTTGATCTGAAACCCCCTCCTTTTTTGCCATGCAGAAGTTTTCTGAAGGATGTCGACTCTGAAGCCTTGGCATTTCTTCTATTCCATCAGTTAACATGTGCCTAGTGTTGATGGCGTCTTGATCTATTCGGCTATTATCCTGCACTAGGCAAAACATGTTTCAGTCTCTATTCTAGAATGCAGTATGTATGGTTTGCTGATGATCTTGTGGTCAGCATTTCAGCAACTCCGCATCAGCTTGAACCTTGTGGAAGTTATCTTTCTTGGTAGATTCACATCCTTGTGAACACAGAAATATAGAATCAGTTGATGAATGGTTTGATGGATATGATTTCTGGGCTCTTGGCTGTAGCCCTGTAGTCATTCTCGTTTTGCTCGTCCGACGTCTTGTGCTATTTGTTGCTCTGTTTTCTTTATTTCCCTCTTGCTCATATTACTCCTATCATATATTTCCATGATATTTCGTGGATACTTATCATGTTTAGGTTGTACAACGTGTCTTCGTTTGATATACCAGGATTTAGGGTAGGGGGTAGGGGCCTTCTTGGCCAGAGAGACTGGGACAGGAGGTTTAAGAGGTTGTTTGGATCCAGGGACTTTTTTTTTAAGTTCGTGTCTCATCGGATATTTGCACGTCAATTAGGAGTATTAAATATAGACTGATAATAAAACTAATTGCATAAATAAAGGCTAGTTCACAAGATGATTTTTTTAAGCCTAATTAATCCACGATTAGCAAATGTTTACTGTAGCATCACATTTGCTAATCATGGACTAATTAGGCTCAATAGATTCGTCTCGCGAAATAGTCCAAAATATGAGGTGGGTTTTATTAATAGTCTATATTTAATACTTCTAATTAGTATCCAAACATCCGATGTGATAGGGACTTAAAAAAAGTCCCTGTATCCAAATAGGGTCTTAAGCTATTATTCCAACGCCTAAAAAGAGCTTTTGATGCTCTAAAAATAATTCTCATGCCAACACATTTTCAGTCCTTTATTTTATTATAATACTTTTCCATATGTATTTGATATTCAAACTTAGTATGTTTTACAATTTAATTAATCCAGTGGTATATATATGCTCTGAAACATAATGCGATGCAACACAAAATTCCATCTGCTGAGGTGGTTATATGCATTGGGAATTACAACATAATGGGCTGAATTTGGTCCTGGGCCATACTGTTACCTTGACCAACACCCATCAATTGACTTGGACCACGAGGAGTTACCGACTCCGACGGCCCTTTTTTTCAGCTCTGAATGTTTCGGGCACTTTTGAATCCAATCAATACGACAGCAACACGAGTTAGTTTGGGCATCCCAATTGGATCATCCTTCATCCATATCAAATAGCGAAACTATCGTCCAGCTCCGCGAGCGTATTTGGCCATTTGCTCATTGGTTCTGCCTGCTGTGGGTATCTATCTTGGTCAAATCCTATTGACCCATTGTTGGGACGACATTCGGCACCGTTTGCTTTCGCATTGATTCTCAAACTCGAACGGTCTACGAGATACCTTCTTCCTGACATGGACACTGCAGCTCAAGCGTAACGCGACCCCAATCTGTCCCGAGAGCAACATCCAATTCGTAAAGCTAGAAACTAGTAGTAGCGGCGAACCAATCTCTTACCACCGCGTATTATATTTGCATGCCCAGTGTGTGTCGTGGACATATTACGTCTATCTCGGTGTGTCAGCTCATTCGCCTTCGCCTAACTGCGAAAGAGACCGCCTAGCGAACCGACGGCCAGCGAAACGAAATCATGTGCTTGGTGCTGTGGCAACTAAAGACAGGCCTCTTCGCGACACAGTATGGCTCGCCGATTTTTTCACACTCTCCCTGACTATACACGCAAAGCCTACTGATTGCAACACGCATCCCGTCGTCGTGTGCAGAACAGCCGATGGGGTTCGGAGGGTTGACGAGCGCCCATGATCCATGATTGTACTTGTGCAGGAGCCCACGGGCCAGCCAAGAATATATATATGCTCTTTGTTCTCAATACTTGCAACTTCCTGTCTTCCTGATCCTCTATAAATCTTTTTCGTAAGGACGAAATGGGGACACATGCCAATTAGAGCTAATAATGTTGTGACACCAATCACCATGTTGCTGACTTTACAGCTAGACTGCCTAGGTCTTCGATTCGTGCATGCTCACACATATTTCTTCTTTATCAATCGATACAAGTCATCATGTTCATTTTTTTAATACAAGTCTTTCATTGTACTAGTATCCAACTTTTCTTCCTTTCAAACAAAAATCGACAAAGCACGTGAATGCGATGTGATGTAACAGATGAGCCTGGAAAGGACGGCTTGGGCGACGGCACTTCAGCACTTGGGCTCACCCATGGTTGTGGATCTAATTAACCATGCTGAGCTTGCTTTGGATGTTAGCTTGGGTCTTTGCGTGCGCGAAGGAGGTGTGCGCTCCAATGAAGGTAGCCTGGGTCTGGTCCTATGAGATTTGATTCAAAAGATGGAAAAGGGGAGGAGGGAGAAGACCATAGTGTATGACTTGTTGGTCATATTTTTGATTTATTTATCCACATTGTCAGTTGGTTGGACATACAAAGCTGATGCAAAATTTCTTCGGCCGGTTTCAAAATTGAAAGATGTCCAATGTCCGAGCAATGCTCTGGCGCTCTATACTGGCAGTATTATACTTCTAGTATAAATATTCTCAACCGTTCATGATGAGTAACACACCGACGCTCTCTGCTGGCAGATTGTTCCAGTAAAAATGATCTTAACCGTTCGTTTAATATGACATTAGTTATTTACTAATAAATGAATATAGATAAGATTGTCTTTTTTTTTCTATTTCCTGTTTATCTCCTGAACGATGGAAGGCATCAGATTCGGATCAACTCCTACGCACCAACGCCCCCCATGCCATCGCTCTGATGCCCCATTCCATTGCTCCCACGCCATTTACCCCTCCGTGTTTTTTTTCTTTTGGATGATGGTATCCATAAAACTTCTATTGTTCCAAAATATTTGGTAGTACAAGTACATAGATTCAATATTATATATTATTTTATAATGTCAGTAAGGAGCATCGGAGCGGGTCTCATTTATTTAAAATTACATGTTAGTTATTTACTAATAAATAAATAGACGTAGGATTGTCTTTTCTTTTTTTTCTATATTTCCGGGGCATTTTTCTTGGACAATATTGTACCCTCCACAGCATTTTTTTTATCCCTAAGAGCCTTTTTTTGACGATTTTATCCCTCCATAGCATTTTTTTTCTTGGATGATGTTACCCTCAAAATTTCTACCGCCCAAAATATTTAACAGTATAAGTACATAGATTCAACGGTCCATATTATTTTATACCGTCAGTAGGGAGCACCGGAGCATAGCTATTATGTCCGGTAGTTTGGGAATAAACTGGATGACACCAAAAGTTCAGGGTTTGGATAGAACAATTTTTTTTTCCTTTTCAAACCAGATTTCTTGTGCCATCACCCATCACCTTTTTATCATCTTTGCTGCCTAACTCATTCCAAGGAGATAGATCCTCACCCCATGTTGCTGGCCTCGTATGCCCCGCTGACTTCGCTATCTCCTCAATCTAGCGAGGCAGATGTTGTTGCACTATCATCCACCTTTTAAAACATTTTCATTAGTCAAGTTATCACATCATATTAGCTTTGATTCCCTCTAGTCATTGTCATCCTCCTCACTGATACCTTGTTAAAGTAGGCGGGGTTATCTCCTTTTCCAAAACCCCAGAGTTGAAGTTTACTTTTCCTGTTCATTAAATAAATTTCGTATCAAGAAGTGTTATTCTGAATAAGAGTTATTCTTTTACGTTATACAATTTCTATTTGTTCTTTCCAACCAAAAAATGCAAGACCTATTCTCCATTATACGTTACCAACTGACAACTGTCACTGCTATTATATGCCAACTTTGCCAAGGCCTTTATAAAAGCCACTAACGGATCTGTGCGTCATGGTCATTATCCATCAATTCAACTAACCGATGATCTCCACATCACCACTTGAAAATTGGCTTATTGGCCAATGTTGTTAATTACTAACTGTCAAGCATTGACCTGTCACTCTAGTACTTCATATTGGATATCACCGGTGTGAACATATTGTTCCGAACTACAAACTTGAGTCTCGCTTTGACCTTTGAACCACTATTGACTCCGTCTTATCCTACTAACTTCGCAGGCAGCACCAATAAAAACACGAAGCGTGACTTCACTTTCGTGCTGTGCTTGGCCGCGCGAGAAACATACGCAGAGCAAGTTGCAGAAGTGAGGAGTAAATAAACTCCGAGCTGAGCAACACCAACCTACGAATTCCCGGATAACTACCAGCGGGGCCCGTGAATCCGTCTAGCCGCCGCGCATGGGCCCCGACGCCCACGCCCATATCACAATCCAGTTTCGGCATCTCCCATGTGCCACACCACGCCCGGGCGCCCGGCCCGTGGTCCGCGTGCACACGTACGAACGTACCTGGGCGGCGGCCGTGCGCGCGGTCAAACTCAAACATTCCCGCACAGCGCCGTCGACCTTGTCCCGTTACGCGTCATCCTGCGACGCGGTTGGTTATCCGGTTAAAAACGTACGGCAAGTCCAGTGCGTGCGCCTCTGTTTCCAGCCCCGCCGCGCGTATTATCCACCAAAACCACGTGAAAAACGACCCCGTCTCTCTCAATCTCACCCAAGAGCCGCCCCGCGCGCAAACCTTGCCTCTGATCGATCACCACCAGTTCATCACCGCGCCTAGCTCTATATAAGCGCGCGCAGTCGTGACAGACTAGTCGGCACTCGTCACCATCCCTCCCCTTTCCTTTCCACGACTCTGTTTCGCCACGGTCTCTGCTTCGATTTACGACTCTGCGTGCGTCGTAATCGTGTAGCCAGCCAGCTAGCTCGATACAGCCAGCCAGCCAGCGATCATGGGTTTCCCTCTGGTGTGCTACTGCATGGCGATCCCCAAGCCGCTCATCGCATTCATCAACCTCCTCGCCGCAATCAGGGAGGCCATCCAGCTGATGCTCTTCGTCGTCGGCATCTGCCACCACCCGGAGCGGTCGGGCCGGCGGCGAGCCATCGACGGCCCTCTACCGGACGAGGTGAAGGAGCGCCTCCCCGCCGTCCAGTTCGCCCACCTCGCAGCCGAGCGACACGGTGACGGGCGCGACGGCGACGAGGCGGAGGCGGGATGCATCGTGTGCCTGGAGAGGCTGGAGGCGAGGGACGAGGTGCGGCGGCTGGGCAACTGCGCGCACGCCTTCCACCGCGGCTGCATCGACCGGTGGATCGACCTCGGCCGCGTCACGTGCCCGCTTTGCCGCTCCAGCCTTCTGCCGCGTGCGCGCCCCGTCGACGCCGGTCCGCGCCTGCGACGACTCGCCACCCGCCTCACGGGCTTCGTCTGGTGAAACCGATCCATACGAATGGCCCACGACGACCGCGACGCGAGACGGAATCGATTCATCGATCGGTTGGGAGGGCACTCCCGCCATTTCCCAGCCTAGCCTGTTGTTCTGTTACTACTGCTCTTTCCTTTTCTCGTTTTTTCTGCCGAGGATTATCCAGCTGGAGGATGGTGGTACGTGTCGGAACGCCGTGGAGAGATGGGTGATTAGCTACAGTAGGAACAATTGATTAGAAGCAGGCAAGCAGCTGGTTGGCTGGCCCGGCATGGCACCTGGCATTATCATTGGGAGGTTCATGTAATTACTACGGTGATTAGATAGTACTGTTTGTAAGATGTTAGATCATATCATCATGTATAGAGATAATGCACATATATATGTATAGTGGCATAATGATAAACCGATTCATTCTACTAGTGCTTTCTCTGTGTTTTTTGTTAGCTATATCAGCTGATTCTTTGTTTTTTCTCTATGGTCTGTCAATTAAGCTTCTATTTTTTTAATCTCTGTGCTGCAACTTAGTGATAATTAAAGAATCGGTTGCCTGCGTCCCAAAATGCCGACTAGGCAAGTGGTTTTTTCATTGCTTAAAAAACTAGTATTCAGTTGTTTATTTACAGGTAACTAAAATCTAGTTGAACCGGTCCATTTTACATAATTTATAGAACCACTTGATCACGATGGTCATATCTAAATTGGAATCCTTTAATAATTTTTGTAGGACAACTGAGATCGTTGGTCCTTGAGCAGCTAGTCGTTGCAAATAATGTGTGTCGAAGATTCTGGACTTTCTTCTTTAGCCTTCAACAGTTCAACTAAATAAAGGAGGAACAAGATATGGCATTTCAAGAGGACATCACCTTTACAACTAGAATTTCTTAGGATTAATGCTCCTACCGCAATATCGTTAATATAGTATTTCTGAACTTCTAGTGTAACTTTCACTGGACTGCAAGGATGTTACAAGGCAATCCTTTCACCGTCTTTCGGCTCACAGCACTAATTGATTCTTGACTGTTTTTCAATCAACAAACGCAACAGAGCTGACAATTTTGAAATCTTTGAAGCAGAAGACGCATATCGTCATCATAAGAAACAAATGAATTGCTGAATATAGTTTCTAAACTGAGCAGAAGGCACCAAAACCTCGCCATAAGAAAAAACCGAAGCTGAATCTACTTGCTAAACTGACAGCAGTTTGAATTTAATCTGCTTTGTACTTGGCGCCAGTGGGTTCTTCCCGCGTTAGGCCTTCTCTCACCTCTTGAACGGAAGTACAATCATCCATCAGCAAGCACCAATTAATTTTGGCCATGATCAGATGGCCCTGAATGCCTGTTGAGCCACTTTCTTCCCGGTATCAGAAAAAAAAATGGGACCAATTTTAAAAGGACTAGATTGGTTTTTAAATTAAAAAGGTGGTGAGACTCGAACCAAAACCTGCTAGTTCACAACTTGTGATGCTAGCCGGTAAGACCTTGGGCCTTTCTCTTCCAGTATCAGATAAAGACTACCACTTGATGAGCAATCTTACAGAAACTGAAGAAAGAAAAGCTGTATAATATTGAATGCCTATGTACGTACATACCAATCAATTGATGAGCGCACATGACATTCTACCAGATTAATTATGGCAAATTCGATCAGATTCCTTTCTTCAATAGTACAATTAGTTTGCACCCCATACCGTCACAAGGAAAAATTGATCATCAGCATGGTTCTGATAGTCATGTCATTGTCATTATTGAATAACTAAACAGTACTAGCTGGAATCAAGTGCTGGCGATAAACATTGCTTTTTGGTGTGTTTTTATGAAAAGAGGGCATCGAAAGTCATATATGTACCGTACAATTGACTATTCAGTTCGTCCTGATAATCTACTAGCTAGAGTCTGGTTTGAGACGTAGCGTCAAATATATAAAAAAATCAGGATTGTCGAAGAATTAACCACATGTTTCTGTGCAACATGCATTATTATTCAAAACATTTGATAGTATTAATCTTAACTATTTAAATAAAACAGACAAACTAGATGTTGATATTACCTTCGTGTATGTTGAACATCAGAAAAAGATTGCAAACAACAAGGACGAGGGAGGCAGTCGGCGATGCCATTGTGGAATCAATGGAGGACACCAAAGAGTATTCTAGCTCTAGGTGAGATCAGAAACCCACAATGGTACTAACGGTTGTGAGAACTATGGATTGGGAGGAAGGTAGAGGAATGGTTTTATACAGCACAAAAAGATTCCAAACATCGTTATCAACTTAGCATAAGAACTAAAGTAGTGCTTAAATTAATCTGCCGTGTAGTACTACAACAACAACAACAACAATAATAGTAGTAGTAATAATAATAATAATAATAATAATAATAATAATATCATGAAAGTTTTTAGAAGTTCAAAAGTGCTTATATTTCAAAGAAAAATGTCAAAGGCTCCCTATTAGACCCTCCTTTACTATGTGTTTTCACTTAACACCAACATAATTTACGAAATGTTTTAGTTTGGACTAAGGCCAATAGTTGAGGAAAACAGAGGCGAACATTAGAGCAACAACCATGCTGAACTTGATGGTGAGGTCCCTCGAGGCTCAACAACATCCTATCATCCATCATTGTTTCTGATGCTGCCACCACCTTGCACAATTGATGGAAATTTATTCCAGGGACATTCGAGAAGGGCGAAGAGGATACTGAGCTTCAAGGCAAAAACGGAGGGCGAGCTCTAGGACTTCTAAGGCGGACTTTTCCCAAGGTGCAGGCGAATGACCAAGCTCTAAGGTGAGGTGGAGATCGAGATTGAAGCATCCAAATAGAGACATAGACAAAGTTTGTGGCTGAGCTAGCTCAGTGTGGCTACTACCCAGGCAAGGGTCCTTTCTGACTAAGCCCTCAAGTCTACCTGGCCTAATTCAAAAGGAGGCAATAGCCAGAGAATGGGAGCAAACAATGGTAGTTGTTCCCACCTCCAGCTAGCCTGATCTAGGGAAACAACTTGATTTGGGGGAACAGGAATAAAGGGTAGCACACAGCCACACAGGAGTCGTTCTCACTTATGGATTTTGAGCTCGAGCTACCCCAATATTTCTCCTTTATCACCGGATCCCTACATCCCCTCCCTATTAGAGTTTCATTGAATATGTGTATATAGTCGATCTTCGAGTCCTAATAAGTGTAGGATAGCCTCAGAGTCAAACTTTGTCCTAGGCTCTCTTCTAAATAGAGAGGTAAACCTGAGATAATCGCATGAATATAGTAGCATAGGTGTGGATATGGCTTGCCACTGGCTGTCGGTGGAGGGTTGTGGATACAAGATACATGATGTTATATGCAGGGTCGGGGATGAGCACCTAATCAGTGTCCCAAGGATTACGCTATGACTGAACCTCGTTAACAAATATTATGCATTAGTGTTGTTGTCACATGAATCTCCTATGGTGTTCTTCCATGCTTAACTACCGTTATCGATTTCAGGACTGGATAAAGGCGCGATGGAGGTACACACACTGTGACACTCGCATATAATGTCCATGAAGGGACATTGATGCAAGGTGGAGCACAACAACAATTAATGAAATTTGATTGGTGCAGTTAAAACATCAGGTGATGGTCCAAACCGTTTGATCAAGTCCAATCAATAGGGAGATGACTAGCATGGTGTTTGAATTTGATGACGAATGAAACGATTGGGAATCCCGTCAGTTGTGTTAGACACGTCAGGTGAGCAGCTCAATCTTTTTTTAATGAATGACAAGATGAGCTCTATTGGAATTTGTAGAAGAAAGGAATTGACTTGATTTGTGAGAAAAATTAGGCCCATAAACCACATAATTGCATAGATAATTAAATGAAAACTAGCAAAATCCCACACAGAAGAAGAAAAGAATAAAGCCTATGCGGTGATCTAATTTTAATGGGGAGATGGTGATGTGACGGTCAAGGTTGAGTGAAGCTGAAGTCAAACACTCAGGATGGAATTATGGCCAGGCTTTTTGGTGGGCCACATATGAGAAGGATATGGTTAGACTTGGCATTGTTTTCAGATGACGTAGTGGCGGTTGGTTTCGTGGAAAGGCTCAATGCGGACCATCAGGAGCATATGTAGCAACACTGATAGGGTCTAGCATGGGCCTAGTACTTGGAATGGATATAATATCATCATGATCGAGACGATTTCTAGTGTAGCTAGGTGGTTGGGTCTGGATGGCTTCAAATGTGGGCAAGGTCATTTGTGAAGGGGTCACATATAGCGGAGTTGGCTATAGACAATGTGGTATATAGTGTAGTGGCTCTCCAAGTGGTTTTGATCTAGCCTGAGATGTGGACTTGTCATGCTAGGCCTAGGTTAATTTGGAGACCTTGAAAGCTGAATGCAACATTTGCCGATTCATTCATAGGAACTTGGTCAAGATATAATTTTTGATGGCACACTTGTTTGGATGACTCGCGTTTATGGTCCAATGTGTTGCAGCCAAGTGGTCGACCATGCCATGCATGAAAAAATGTGGATATGTAGTTCAACAACACTAGCGTGCTAAGGTAGTTTACAATATGATTTGAGACATGGATCAATCAGATCAGGTAGTGGACGATCATTCCATGCGTTTGTGGAACTTGTGAAAAATCTAGAAGGAGGATTAGCAGGTTGAAGGTTAGGTCAACAACCTATCAAATTCCATTGATGGTGTCAATAGTGATGTCTATCCATACATGATATATCCAAAATTTGTGGATCGATGTAATGGACATATACGAAAATTGCATCACTCAAGGGAAGAGCGAGTGCTATCTTGGCAATTTCTTCCAGTGACTTAGGGTCCAGACAAACTTCTCATAATATCAGGAGTTCAGTTTAAGAATGCGGCAAGCATGGATGTTGTTTATGGATTTGTTAGCTTCTCTCATATGATGTCAAGGAAGAAAGGGTTCTCTCCGTACATCTATGGTGAATTTGATTTCTCTATTCGGTGATGATATGGGTTATTTGGCCATAGATTAGACCAAATCAAATTTAAGATGGAAGATGGAGGCAAACATGTTCTTTGGAGTGTTGGATATATGTCAACTACAAAGTCTAATTCCACTTCGCAAGACGACTGTGATATACAAAAGGCGGTGGAGCATAGTTGCAAGTGGAGTCAAGAGGAAGAAATTACAGATGGATAAAGGAGTCTCTTGATGATGATGAGTATGGGGTAGGCTCGTTGGGGAAGCTCAACTTCTGATATATGGATGTTCGCGTATGGAGAAAATTCAAGTTTGCTTGGCATACTTATAGAAAGGAGAAGTTTTTTAGTTTGTGTAAAAAAATGAGTACAAAATTAATTGGCCCAATCAGTTGGATTTGGTTGGGTTTGTAGTAGGAGTAGAATAGAATTGGAGTCAGAATCTCTCTCTATAATAGAGACAAACAACTGAGGTAATCGCATGATGACACTAGCGTAGGTATAGGAACGACTAATCGATGGTCGCCGATGGAGGGTCGTGGATGCGCGGATACACTATAATATACTTGATCAGAGAGAAGCGTCAGTAATCGGTGCTCGGAGATTAGGCTATGGTTGAACCACATCAACAAATATCGTGGCTCGATGTCATCATCATGTTTGGATTTCCTATGGCTTTCTTTCACGTTTAGCCACCGATGTCTATTTCGGGGCTAGTTTTATAACAATCCTCATATGCACCAGCAGAGCAACGAGATGCTCGATCTTGTTCACTTGCCAAACCCTCCTCCATTTCTCTTTGAGCAGCTACTTGATCTTGGTCGAGGGATTACATTAGAATAACAATGGCGAGGAGTCACGAGATAAAGTCAAAAGAGAGTCAAGATTATTGATAGATGGGGTGGTCTAAAATTTAAGCAGTATAATTTGGCCCAAAGCAAAAACATTGCTATGGGGTGGCCCAATGTGAAAATTTAGAAAAAAAATTCTGGCCCAAAATGTAATTCACTCTACATCAATTTATATGGAGTATTCAAATGAGCGAAATTCTAACAAACACCATTGACTAAGCTCCTGTTCTAAGAAATATCATTGCTGAGTGCAAGTTCTAATAGTTGCCATCCAACAAGCCTTAGTTCTAACAAATGCTATCATCGTCACATCTTTGTCAGGAGGACTCTGTTAAGTTCTAGGGAATGTCCGTTATACCCCTTTAAATTATGTGAATGAGTAGTCACTAGAATTTTCTCAAGGATGTTATTTTAGTTGAGAATAATTTGGCATGGATGTTTCTTGGTTAAGCAAATAATTTTCACGCAAGTGTTAAACTTTTTTTGGGAAGAGCAACTAATTTCAACACATTATGCTATCAATCCGCTACCAACACTATCGGCGCCTGCATCCGCCCTGCCACCGGCGCCTACATCCCACCTGCCACCACCGCCTAAATCTGACTTGCTGACGACGCGGACATCAACCCCTCCATCATTGTCGGCATCCTCCCCACCGCCAGCACCCGCATCCGCCCCGCCACCGACGCCTGCATCCACCGCGCCACCGAGGCCCGCATCAGCGCCGGCGCCGTATCGGGCATCGACCCCTCCACCGCCCCCTGCATTTTGTCTCCCGCTGCCAACTAAAATAGCCTCACCGCCGAGGCCTTCCTCCGCCCTGCTGCCAACATCAGCAACCGTCGCGCCACCGACGCCCTGAACCGGTCTGCCGTCGCTGCCTTGATTCAGGTCGTCACTACCTAGATCCACACCCTGGCTCAGATTGTCCCAACGCCGCTGCCGCCGCCTTGAGACGCCATACCGCCACACAATTTCGGTCTCCGACTCGAATTGATCTTTATTTTGATTCGATGCCCCTCTCTTTCTATGTTGAGTAACAATTAATACACATGGGGGTAATTTTGGAATTATGAAATTTAGGGACAGGCTAATGGAACGGAAACCTGATAGTGATGGCATTTGTTAGAACTGTAGGTTTGTTGGATGGTATTTGTTGGAACTCGTACTCGTCAATGGAATTTCTTAGAATATGGGCTTTCTCAATGGCATTTGTTAGAATTTCTCTTCGAATTTATCTTGTATTCCAAGATCAATGTATACTCCAATTATGTAACAACCAAATAAAGATTTATTATGGCATCTCAAAAGGAAAATCATTGACATGCTACATAGTACTATATATTTAGATACTCCCTCCGTCCAAATACATAAGCGTTTTAGGTAGATGTGATCCCTTCTAGTATGAGGAATCTTCCACCCTAAATCCATATATTATTAGATGGATGGTAGGAGCAGTGCGAACAATCTTCTGTCAAACAATATGGAAGTGTTGGGCTTCTCCCAAGTGCAAGTTCTTTGCATGGCTCGTCATACAGAACAGATTCTGGACGACGGACAGACTGCAAAGAAGAGGGTGGCGAAACCAGATTTACTGCCTGCTACACCACAAGAGAAACGACAATCCACCTGTTGACCAAGTGCAGTGTCACCAAGAGGATTTGGGAGGAAATACAACGATGGGCAGGGCTTGATCTTCAATTGGACAAATGGGAGGACTTCGCAACTTTACAGCAGTGGTGGCACATGGTCAGCACCCCCAACAACCCAAGAGTACCTCTCAAATCGCTCATTATCTAGTCAATTGCAAGCTGAATACAAGAATTTTTAGGAGTAAGGCCAAGACGCCAACATCCATAATAGACACAATAAAGGAGGAAACAGTTGCCTGGTAAAGGCCCGAACGATCAAGCTCAAGGAGTTACACCCTTTGGGAGATATCTCATAGTTTTTCCTCGTTTTTAGGCAGGTTGCCTTGACTTGCTTTGTAAATAAATTTTACTCCTCTATTTATATACAAGGCAAATCTTTTGTCGTCCTTTTTTAAAATAAAAGGAGGATGGAGTAGTTCTTTTATATGTCGACGTATCCAGAATTATCATCAATATTACCAGTCCAGCTGGTACGTAACATGGCAAGTATGGGAGAAACTTAGAAATATTTGACAGGATCCAAATCAGAACATAAAAGGTATCACAGAAACACAGCCACGTACGTAGAACGTGCAAACGGCTAGAAATTCTTACACACAATCATACAATTAAAGTACCGGCCTCACGAGACCATTAGCTAGGTGGGCTCGCGGAGAGATACATATGTAGCACACACTTCACATCCCTTTTATTAGTTCCATCTTCCGACAGTTGATCGATGGATGCACTACGTACGTACTGCTTAGCTCAAAGAACCCATCCCAGCATGAAGTTGTTCTCCCCTCCTGTAGGGGCGGCGGTGCTCCTCGGAATATTGTTTGCCTCAGCAGGCACAAATTGTTGAGCGTACCTAGTAACATAAAATTATTTTTTAGATAATGGAAGCAACATATATAATCAGTTTTTTTAGTTCTTCAAGTTAGAATGTTATATCGAGACATGCATGAGTTAGAAGTTATGCACTACTGGTCCTGGTTTTTCTTGATCAATCTTACCCAATTTGCAGAGTGGGTTCAGAGTCCATGGCCCCGGAGTGTGGCGGCGGCTGCACGTAAGCGGCGCCGTTTTCCACCACGGCGCCCTGAGCCCATGAGGTTTGCTGCATGGCTCTGTAGTTGCTGCAACCTTCAGACTCGAGCTGCAGCATTGGACATGTATGCATGAGAACAACAGAATCAAATATCCAATAAATTAGATGTGAACCGCGGTTCCGTAATAGATTTCCGAGCGAGAATAAAAACCTTATGCTTGAGTTGCCTGTTAATTTCACCCAGCTGACGCTCCTGTGGCACGAGAAAAATATATTGGAAAGATCAGTTAATATCGAACAACTCTCTCATGAAAGAAATCTCTCGCAAGAAGGACGATACTATTTCTATAGTCAGTCAAAGACTAGGATATACCCTAACTTGCATGCGGTAAATCCTAGCTAGCTATATGCACATTGGCAAACCTAGGCAAGTCATTTGTCATTTCGTGCTATTTGATTATCACACTAGCTAGCACTTATAGAGCCAACAGAACAGGGATGGCCATGCTGCTACCGTATGCATGCTTGAGAAACTTTGTAGTTTTGCGCACAATGTACGTACCTTTCTGCGAAGTTCCTCCACCTGTTCCATCATAAGTTGTGTCTGCAAAAAGTTCATTCAAGCAGAGTCATATTGAATTGACAGTAAGATGAACAAACTGTACTAGCTTATATCCAGTTTTTGAATGTCCTCTAGCTCTATTCTTGAGATTTTTTATCGTCCTTGGGAAATTTTTGAAGCATATATGTATAATTGTACCACAAAATGATCACTACTATGCACACTCTCTCAATACTTTTTACCTTTAAAAGTTCTATTTTCTTTGGGTTATTCTTTTTAATGGATAAATCCTCCTTATAGAAACTTCAGAATTGAATCCATCTAACCAAGGCATAAATTATTTCATCTGCTACTCATTAACTATCATGTTGCTATCCATGTTAATGTGATTGTGATGTACATTTGCAGTGCTTCCTTTTTAAAAGAGGAAACACATAACTGTTAGTCATTAAACAGGTAGTACATCCGAAATTGACATTTTCAGAATGATTGCGGTTGCTCGGCCCTGTCATGTAGTACATGCATGTATATATCACAGAAATGGGCATCTGTACATGCTAGCTAAAAGGGCATCTGTACATGCTAGCTATTCTATGTATCTTAGATATATAGTCTTCTATATAAAATTTAGTGCCACTATATACATTATCTTCGCGGCTTGATTAGTGAAGTCTATAGAAAACATGCTAACTTGCACACTTCTTTAAAAGGTCATTAGTTAACATTTACCATAAAATAAGGTATACTACATATCAAGGATTTTAAAGTGAAGTATATCTTTCTATGAATCACCATTAGCTAGAGATTGCAGGTGCTTTTGAATCATTAGTGTACATGTGAACCTTCTTGTAGATCATGTAGGATAAGCATTATAAAAGAGAAGTATTTTGGTTCCAAATGTAAAAGAGACTATCATGTACTGCAGATATATATAAACCTTTCTCTGTCTCGCCTGTGACAGGGCACATTCAAGCTGCTTCTCCAGTTGCTGCAATTCTTTTACACTGAGTGGTCCAAGATCCTCCCCAAGCAAGTGCCTGTACAAAACCATCACACAGAGAGTACAATGTAAATATTAAGGTCAATACTCAATAGACATGACATTTTCACAGCAGTTACACTATTTATAGAAAAGATGTGTACAAATGCTTGTAATGTGCTCCTTCTGTCCTTTAACAATAACGCGAGAATCATTTGCGTATTAAAGGGAAAAAATTGTGTATTTGTAAGAGTCATGCTTCTTGGAGAGATCATAATAGAATATAACCTTTGAGTGCGTTGCAAAGCCTCAAATTTTGCCTTCAATTTTGACATTTCCTGGTACCAACTCTTCAGATCAGCAAAAAAAAACTCATTAGTTTATTGCCAAAAATATTTATCAGCTAGTTTTAAGGTACTGTGTCTGTGTCTGGTGAATCATATACTTCGTGTCTGGCGAAAAAACTCATATACCCTTTAATATTAGAAGAAACTATATATACTCTAAGTGACACAAAAGCAAGTTAACACTAATTCTGTGGTTTCTTTAGACGTACGCTTGACACTTCGACAGAAGTCGCATGAGAATTGTGCAGTCGATATGTGACATGTACTCCTTGTATATATATGTTGCTCATCAATTTTTTTTTGGGGTGAAATGTGCTGCTAGTATATGTTACAACAAAGTCTACTGATTAATGGCTTAATTAAGTTGCAAGATGACAAGGATATAAGTAGAACCAAGTTGTCTTATTGGGGTTATCAAGTTCACAAGGATTTCAACTTGATTGCAAAACTTTTAAATTACGCACAAGGGAATAACTTTATATTGCTTGCTAGAAATTGGGAATCATCTGAAGGATTACGACTGATCACAGAGACACACCTGAAGTATTTGGGATGTGCCCTGTGTAAGTTCTACAGTCAATCACCTCTATTTAAATATTAACGTGCGTATTGACTAATTAAGTTGTGCTACTTCCTGTAAGGTTACAAACTTACAGTAGTGATTAGTGGCCATCCCTATATGTGTAGGCTAGCTGATATACTGTTATTTGCATATTTCAATATAAATACTAGCTCTTAATAATTAATATAGGTGCAACATTCCTAAATAGATATACAACATAAACTACACAATGCATAGTAATAATATAATTGTAACAACTAATCTTATGTGTTATTCTCATATTAATTCAACAAACAAACTTCAGTTTGTTACATAAAATATGGTCGTTTGCTGTTGAAGTTGAAATTTAACTAGTTTAATTCTCCTACACTATGCCCATTAGCATGCTTTGAAAGGAACATTCGTACGGTTTAGCATCTCAAGTAAAATATTATAAGTTAATATTGTAAAATTAATAACATTCTGTTCGGACACATGCACAGATATACTGCTCAAACCACTGTTGCGTTCATTTACTTTTATTGTACTATTATCATCATCATATATATAGGAAGATTTGTAGTAGATAACATCAATTAATATCATGAAATTTATAATGGATGTTTCATAAAAAATAATATAAAGATAGACACATTGTAAAACACAAACAAAACAGCAGAAATTCATGACCAATTCATTGGAGATATATATACCTGAGTTTCAGATAGTGCATTGTTGGAATCTTGAGCATTGTAGCAACAATGTTGGTACCTTTCTAATGTCTTTGTTATGCTGCACAAAAATTATATATAAATTTCTGACAATATTAATTTCCACTGACATAACACATATATAATTTATTATCTACAGAGGCAGAAAGTTTATAATGAAGTCAAAGGGAAGATTTGCATATAATATTCTTTTCATTCAGCAAACTGATCAGATGTGTTTTGACATAACATATGCAGTCAGCTTTGGTCATGAAGTGACTTTTTCTAGTATAATCTGTTGATAAAATAATTGGCTATCATAGCCAGATTTATTTTAGAAGTGATGTGAGACACAAACACAAAAACCTATGCGAATGCTCTTCAAACCACTAAACAAATTTGTGAAACAAACTAATAATCCGAGGTTTACATATACATGATTCCAATTTAAAAAAAAACACATGCATGATATTGCTGAATTAAATGCAGAACAATATCAAAGTTTTTGTCTTGTACAAAGATATGTTAACTCTTCTAATCAGTTTATGTGTGTGAACCATCTCAAAAAAAAAAGTTTGTGTGTGAAAATTAAAGATCATCATATACATAGTTGACTATTTTTATAGATAACGGAAGCTTAGTACATATAGTTGAATTCAGGCACACATGTGAGATAAGATTCTAGGAGATTTTCACAACTAAAAGTTTGCAAGATCATTTGTTATGATGTTTATTGGATGTTGGAAAAAATGTTCTTCATGTATAAATTAACTTATGTGTGTAGAAAAAAAATCCCCTTCTCAAGGAATAAAGGATGAGCAAAATAGTTTGCTAGAATTACCCAACTAAACTCCCTTTTTCAAAAAAAAGGTATGGACTTTTCGTGTACCATTTTGGATCTGTCCATAACGAACTAGGCAAATAATGAAAAGATCTTGAAGTAGTGCTCGTAAGAAATTAACAACTAGGGGTCAGGCACATGCATCCATGATATAAAGACTAAGAATGAATTAGAATGAGGAGAAGAAGGGCTAGATCAAATATGGACTCTTTTGGCCACACCCACAAGCGAAACTGATACAGACCTGGCATCAAAGTGGTGATATGTAGGAAACCCATCCAACATATATACAGTCAAATATAATTTACAGATCAAAGTATGAAGCCAAGATGAGAAAGAATATAAAACAAGAGAAGGGGGGAACAAGGTTATGACATATTGGCAGCACAACTCAAAATATAAAGACCTCCCCAGCAAGATCTAATTAATTTTTTCCAGTATATATGGAAGTACAAAACACAAATTTTGATTCATGCTGAGAAACATGGCATGAAATCTGAAGGAAGTGGGAAGCTAGGAGATGGGTGAAGAACAGAGAAATTGATCAATTCATGCCATGTGGAGATGAAGATCAGATGGTGTGGTGCTACACTACTGCGCTAATTTCAGGGTTGTCACAAGTATGAAAATCAGCGTGCAAGCAGGATCTTAATACAAGGGGCACCCCTGGATCAAAAAGGAAAGAACATACCTTCCTTTCTAGCTTGCACATCCTTCATGCTAACTCTCCACACTACTGGTTTTCAGAAATTTATCGAGCTGTCTCTGACACACGCACACACCCGGAAAATGGGCAATAATCCAAGGACCCGGAGAAACTGGAAGAAAGAGGTAAGGAGGAGTAGGGTTTGTAGATCCACTGAACAGATGTCCCATGCTAGATAGGGATCCTCTCCTGGTTTATAAGAACACCGCCATGTCCCTATAGTAGTATGCACAGACACACACGGACAAAGAGGGAATAAAATAATTAATTTGGCCAAGTAAGTGCCGGAACTACAAGGGTATAATTGCTCGGCTGCTTGGCACCTGCTAGAAAAAAATTTAAAAACAAGAAAACCCCATAGACGAGCAGGACACCCGTTGCAGCAAATAAAAGAAACAAAAGGAGTAAATTAAAAGAAGCAATTGATCAGAGAAAACAACAGATCTGCAGGTTGAGCTGTGGGCTGTGTGTGTGTGTTTTGTATATGTATATAGTTATACCCGGCGCTGCCGAACTCGTAGAGCTTGCCGCGGCTGGAGAAGATGATGAGTGCGACCTCAGCGTCGCAGAGCACGGACAGCTCGTAGGCCTTCTTGAGGAGGCCATTGCGGCGCTTGGAGAAGGTCACCTGCCTGTTGATCTTGTTCTCGATGCGCTTCAGCTCAACTCTTCCCCTCCCCATCGCCGTCTGATCTCTCAAACACCCAGCCACTTTCTCTCTCACACACACAGCACCGATCAGCTCAGCTCAGCTAGCTCTCCTCCTCCACCACCACCACTGCCTCTTCTTGATTGCTAAAGCCTCCAATGATGACAAGAATATAAAGAGCAGCTCTCGAGATGGGGAGAATATTAGTGGAGTCGAGTCTGGAGAAAGGACATTGAGCACTGTACTACAGTAGTACTAGCTCGGTGTGCCGCTGGTTTCTTGCGTGCTTTGACACATCTCTCTCCATCACACACACACACACACACCCTCTCACTTTCAAC
Source organism: Leersia perrieri (assembly GCA_000325765.3). NCBI lineage: Eukaryota > Viridiplantae > Streptophyta > Magnoliopsida > Poales > Poaceae > Leersia > Leersia perrieri. The sequence goes on along the minus strand of CM002480.1, from coordinate 19,822,805 downwards.
AATAAAGGAGGGTAACTTTGGCGTGGGAGGGAGCTAACCAGTTTACCACAGGTTTACCCTAACTGGGAAGCACGAGCCAAAATGGGGACAATCCAATGCTACACCAGCCACGCCACAAATATACACCGTTGCAATGATGCATATATGCATATACACGAGGAATATGGGCAGCTACTCACAGTCGTCTCTCTCTTTCGCTCACGCACACACAGACCTCCTAGACTTAACCCAAACCATGTATGTCGCCACCTACTGGTCCAAATGGACCACGGCACCGTCCGGTAGAAGCTGCCCAAAAATAAAGCAGCAGGGAGGGGAGGCTTAAGGATTGTTGGCAACATTTCTGCTTGAACCAATAATCCAGTTTGCTTTTGGGTGCATGCTAGATTGCTAGCTAGTAGTACTTGTATTATTTCCTCTCCATACTGTCAATTTCAGTTGCTAGAATGCAAAATAATGTACGTGGCATAGTACTGCTGTGGCCTCGGGCATAATGGAGCTGGCACAGTTCTTTGCCTGGGGTTTATCTCTCATCTACTACACAGCTTTAACGTTGCTCCATTGGCATTCTGTTGAGCAGATAATCATTTAATTTGCTCTGGTGTGGTAATACTTAACAAAGGAGAAACCTTGCTCAATAAAAAAAGTGAAAACTGAGCACCACCATTAGTTATAAAAAAAATATAGTGATCTTGTACTCTCGAGCTTACTAATAATGTAAGCAACAAATATCCTGTGAATTTAAGACGATAGATTGGCACTGATAGATTTCAAGAGTAATATTCAGCAAGGGACCACATGATGCAGAGAACTGAAATGACATCTCAATGTAGATGTGCGTCTGCAAGGGACCATATGATGTTTGCCCTAGCTACTTCACAAATCATGTGTCTGTACCCCTTTCTTTGTTTGCCCTTTTTGTTGTCATATTTTACTGGGAAATTCACTTCGATTTCTTTCCTGATGTTTTTGTCAAAATTGTGGAATGTGGATGACTTGGGACTACAATATAAAATATCATATACTAATATTCATTTTCTTTACATTGATTTCTGCCTTATCTTCTCTAGAAAGTTCAACTTACACGCTGCAAATGATATCCAAACTGTCATCGCCTTTAATTAACTGAAAAAACACATGATGAATAAGACAAGAAGCGTCTGTTAATTAGCATGCTTGTCAGCCATTTTCAAAACTAATAAACCATGGAAAATCTGCAATTTAAAACTATCCAACGTGCAATTACAACATTTTAATTACATGAGCCGAGGTCTGTTACCATCATGTATGTTGTAAAGTGACACAATATTGTTAATAAAAAAAATTCCCTGCCAAGAATGAACTTGTCAAGGCAGAATGAGCCGTGCTATATAGTAAAAGATATTTTTACATACAGTTCTTAATTGTGCGATTCAATCATTTGGGCTTTATATAAATCCAGGTTTGATCACAATTTTCCATGTTAGTGTTTGTCAAACATTTTTTAAACTTTTTGTACGTCTCCGTCGAAAAAGAGTTTGTGACCTAGATATTTCATTAAATACTTATTTTGGCTGAAGACCTGGCATCAAGCCCTATACATCCATTGAGTCAAATCTAACAGGTACTAAAATCCCATGAGGATGCTACATGTGTTGATCGCGCAAAGGCCAAAATTGGAATTTTGTGTTTTACATCCGTTTGCGCTAGGTCAACAAGCCTGATCTTCCTCAACTCCACGGTAGGCATCTTGTCTACATCCGCCTGGCAACACAACACTTCACCCAAGCTTGCCAATAACCTTTGATTTGGGCACAACCCTTTCTTGCAAGATCGTGATGTCCTCTGCCTCAAGCCAAACAATCATGGTGGATGATCAGATGATATGTATCCAGTCACACATTACAGGGAGGACCTCTCCGCCATTTGCTGGAACCATTCCACCTCAACGGCCATAAAAATCTTACTTTTCAATAACAAAGTCATAGTTAGAGGATGAGCAACGAAGCAACTCCAATGTCCAGCATCAACACCGTAGCCACTCCCCAATCTCCACTCGCCTCGCCCTCCTCCCCCTCCATCGTGACCATCTCGACGATGACGACTGTCATGGTGAAGAGTATACAACGCCACCTAGATATGTTTGTCTTCTCCTAAATCCGTCATCCCTACCGGTTGAGTCTACTTCCACACTTAAAGTTGTGATGCTGCTGCTTGAAGCCGTTGCCACCTAAATCTGCATCCACTTGACGTTGTGTCGCCACCACCGCTGGTTCCGTAGTTTGAATCCACCTTCAGTTGAAGCTATGTTGTAGCCGCCACCATCGCTTGAACATTATTGGGGGAGAAAGAAAGAGGATGAAATTGATCTGGGCCGCCCGAGGATGGCATGGAAACAACTTGGCATGAGCACCGTCAGAGAGAAAACACGGTGCTGAAGACGAGCGCATCAAGGGGGAAAGAGGAAGATGATGATGCATCTATTTTCATAATGTATACCGTATGAAGAACGAGACAACGCTCCCTAGCCTTTCTGTTTGGATAATACAGTAATAGACAGAGATATTCACAAGTTTTGTAGCTTGCAGTTTTTTGGAGTATATACCTAACTATTCAAAGTTTCAGTGATTTAATTACATGCTGTACAGGACTTTTTCATTCTTTGACGAAGAACATGCATGTGGTCGAACAGGCTCTTTCAGTGGGAGAGAGAGCTGGGCTGAGAGATGACCTATCCTATGGAAGACACTGAACATCAATCCTAGGTAAGGCGCCACTGACAGGCAGCCAGAGACCAACGTGTCGCCCGTCCTGTGGCCCGCCTTCATGTCACTGGAGCCATCAAACTACGCCGCCCGTCCGTTTCCTCCTTGTCCTGCATGCCGATCCATCCATCTCTCCCCCCTCTCTCTCTCCTCGGTGTCAGCTAGACTAGAGATCGATCGATCTATCGGCCGGTCGATCTCCTTTTCCCGCCCATTCAGAGCCCTCAATCAATGTCCAGCTCCGCAATCTCCGGATCGAGGAACGACTGGGAGCTGGCGAATGCAATGCACGTTGGCTACGCGCGCATTCATCTCGGGGTCCCCGCTCGCACACGCAGGCCAGCGAACCAGCCGGCCGGCCGGCGAACCGCGAAAGCTCGCGCCGCGGCCGTACCCGGGTTTCCTTCGCCGATCGATCCATCGAAGCCGCGCGCCAGTGTAGCTAGTTAGCTCCGCCCCGCGCGCCGGCGCCTACGGCGAAATCCACTCCGGATTCGCCCCGAGTATAAAATATTTGTGGCCCTAGTGCTAGAAGGTGTCGCACACTCGCACTTGCATGCGAAAGTGAGGAAATTAAACCGTTCGATCTGGCTGCGACGATTCCCCGGGATCCAGAATGGGAAACGCGACAGGGACAAGTTATCCCCTCCTGTGGCATCAATGTGGCGCATATCTTTGGCTTAGATCTCCCCTGCTCTGCATTAGCATATGTACATATGTAGTCGTGTACAGGTACAGAACACTCGCTTTTGCTAGGTAGCCACGCTACCGTATACAGACCGACCCACGGCACGGGTGTTCGCGATCACCACCCTGAAAGTGTCAATATTCCTTCGAACCGCAGAGAGCGCGCAAGGACCATTGATCGATATTCAATTCCTTCCTACTCTCGGTCGTTTTTCCCTTTGGTGGCCATGCTAGCAAACGCTTGCGGTGGCTGCACGTATGCCTCCTAGCACATCAAGGAAAGAGGAGATAGATCGGTGCACAAACTGGGAAAGGCTAGATCGCAGAGAGAGATAGAGAGATCATGCAAATGATATGTGCTGTTTGCCACAGGCTGTGGGTGTAACATCTGCATCGTCTGACGGAGGCAAGTGATCGGTATAAATTGACCGGTGTTTTTTAGATCGGGCGACGGTGAGCAGCACGCGTTTCTCTAGAAAGCAAAGGGAACAAGTCCTTGTCCAGATACTAATCGCGATTACACAAAAAGTCGCAAAGCTAGCTAAGCAATTTAATTTGTTGGACTGACCTTGTTGAGCCTTGACTAGACTGGAGTATTAATTTATATATAAATATATATACGCCATGGAAAAAAATCAGGGCTTGTTTAAATAAAGAGTAGCTAGTACGTGTTCATTTCAATTTACAAATCTTCTGGTAATTGTAACTGTTATTCATGAGGATAGGCGTGTACACAGGTGACGTACTTGTATATAGAAAATTTTCGCCGGGAAGTAGTGCAGAAGATATACACATGTAGCCATGTAGGTACTACTAGCTCTACTAACAGCAGCTAGTACATGTAAATACGTACCTGCTGGTTGGCTAGCTGGGGGTACGTATGTGACGGGAAGGGCCAAATCCCACATTTTCAGCGCAGGTTTTGCGCAACATGGCAGGTGTACGTGACATGTATATGCTACTCAGGCTGTGACTTCCTACAGACTATATATATAGGCATACGCGACGTCGTATCTACTAGGTACGCGCGTACAGGGTCCCTCTGCGCTAAATATTACTGCTGGCTATGGTGGTGCAGTTGCCGACCAATATACCAAAAAGAAAGTCTTGATTTGATTGAGGTAAAGTCCTGGAGAGCGAAATGTGCGCGTATATAAAGATACGAAAGGTATCAGGTGCGTGCGTAAATGGGAGCCCTTACGTATGTATACCGCGTATACACATGCCTCGATCTACCTATTCTTTTCTGTTTTGATATTTCTCTTTCATAGGCCTGCAGTCCGGTACTAGTAAAAAGTAGTAAGTGTATCTTGTTATTGTTGGTGATCTCGTTAGGCCCTTCACAATGCGCCTAGTTGTCGTTAGGCTTCAGGCCTTCAGCTTGGACAGACTCCAGACAAGGGCACATCGACAGCAGTTAGAGGGGAAGACACACGGAGAGGGTCGGCGATGGTGGCAGAGCGGAGGGCATCCGCGATGACGGCGGTGCGGAGGGGCAAGCGGCACGACGGCGGTGAAGCGGAGGGGCAAACAGGGCGACGGCGACGGAGCGGAGGGGCAAGGGGGGCGACGGCAACAGAGCAGAGGGGTAGTGGGGCGGCGACAGCGAAGGTCAAGCGCCCAAACAGGCCAATTTGGGGACTTTTTATTGATTTGTTATTTGTTTCTCTCTTTTGAGGGTTTTATTACTAAAATTTGGATCTATACATAAATTTAATAAATATTTTACACTGAATACAAAATATACAGGGGCTGAAATACAAAAATGCATTAGAGTGGCCTCTATTGGATGCAGGGTGTCCCTACAGTGGCTTTATCATAGTAACAAAAAAATTTTGGCTAAGGCCAACCTACTCGAATGGCCTCCAATATAAAGGCTCCTACGCATATCAGACTATCGAAGTACTTAAGGGGTGAACCAGCTTAAAACCTGGAACTCAAGGCAACGGCAGTTCTCGCCCTTCTTTTAAGACATGAGATTTTTACAATACTGCTTGGTTCAAAAATATGTGACGTATTATAAACAAGTACGAATTTAACATCTACTTGTTTTATTTTCATCTACTTAATTAGGCCGTCGGATTAATCTACTATCGCATCCTAGCCATATCATATCTTATCCTGTTGCAATACCATGCATCAATCGAAAGCTAAGAAAATTTTGTCCGTATATATATAAATGCCCAATTATTTTCAAAAGCATTATGCCATAAAAAAGGCTTGAGTTGGCTTGTCAAAATTCGATTCCCACTTACCACGTCAGCGGTTGTATTAGTACAAGATGCGTAGGAAACAGACTGGTCATCCTTATGGTGCAGCACAAGTTTTTTTTTTTAAAAAAAAAAACACATTACAAACGCAGGCTCATATATAATCACTAACTGTTATAAACGCGTACACGCATGCCCTATCCTTATGAGCACCTCCAAAGACTACCCCTAAAAGAACCTTCGAAGAGTACGCCGGTATATCTTAAGATTGACGAAGTCACCATAGACATCTCGTTATCGACGGGTACTTCATCTATCACTGAAAGAAAATTGAACGTAAATATAAGCGCTCATATCAAATATAGGATTTTAACACGGATGGACAGGTTCCCCCACTGGATATCTAACCAGTTGAGTCAGGCTAACTTCACACACAAGCTGGAGTAGTATCAACATAGTATTCTAACAATCTTTCAAAGCCAAAATGATACCAATCCTACATGGTATTATAATTTTGTAGTTTCTCCACACTACTATCTAGTTACATACGATCCTACAGATTTTTAGATATCTCAATGTAACGATTTTTACTATATTACAATAATATTATTTAAAAAGAATAAATAACTAATTTATTTAATTCCACAAAAAATTACATAAATTCTATTTAAAATTCAGCAAAATTAGTATTGTAAGCTTCAATGTATACTTACATATTACATATCCTATATAAAAACATATTATTAATTATAAAATGTTTGGTTGGATCTACGTATTATCGTAGGATCCGATCATAGATACTACCAACTTTGACGGGTGCAGCTTTCACCGGCCATTGACGCTAAGGGACATCACTGTGTTGTGCAAGCACAGCTACGAATGGTCTCGTACCAAAAAGTAGTGCTAGGTAGGCTGACTACTCCTAACACATAGGCCTTACAATGCGATGTGGTTTCGAGTGGGCCCAATAAATTTTAGCATTTTAGCTCTTTGCATGTCTCACCTCTCACCTCCCCCATCCCAGCGTTGGCTCTTCCCTCTCCTATTCGGTAGCCACCTAATCCCATCCCGTCTCCTTCCCACTCCGACACTGCACCGTGTCTCCACCCTCGGATTGAGGCAGGATGGGACCATCGAGCTCCGACCAATGTGTATATAGGTGAAGAGAAACCGATACGGAGCAGAGGCGGCTAGATCCAGTGGTGCGGGGACTTGGAGGCCAAGTCCGGCGTGGCTCAAGTTGGGGGTAGTCGGCGGCGGTGCGGTGACTTTGACGGCGGCATCCTCGCCGTGCATGGCCTCCTCCCATGGCCTGGCCGTAGCATGCGGACGCAGCACGACGACAGCGTGACGTCTTCGGCGATGGTGGCACGACAACATCAACAACGGTAGCCGCCATCCACCGCCTTCTCCACGAGTGTTTCTCCCACCCCTACCCCCTCTCTCCCCGCATCCTTTTTATTCTCTCCCACTTTTTCAGGTTTATATCTAACAAGATTACTCGTTCCCCTTAGATCATGAGGAACTTGGCAGACACCATGTCATCGTCTCTATGGCATGAATTTGCTTAGGTGGTGGGCTAGAGCCACGACCCACGTTACCCGACTTTGAAGTGCCTAAGCCATCCACTCGCCAACTTCAGAAATTCATATCCCAAATAATGACACTGTTCGTAGATGAATGCGATCACTGAACACCATACCCTTTTTTCTGGTGTGCCAGCTGACGAGTTCCATGTGTGCGTTGGGCTAGCTCGCCGGTTGCTTGATGGGTCACACATCACACAACCGATTGCTTTTGCAGGATGCACAGTGCGTGGAAGGAAATGAGTCGAGTCGAGAGAACTATTTCGATTAAAGCCGTGCTTTGCCGGAATTGGCATTGTTACTGTTTGGGCCAGGACGCTTGATGTACAATTTTCTCACAACATCGATCCATGTGGGGTAGTAGCTTTTACTGGGCCTTGAAGTTTTATCAGATTCTGAGTAAGGTTGCACGAGAATCGCTAAATGGGCCTTCTCTCTCTGCGCCTAACAGTCCCGACTCCCGAGCTCTCGTTGACATGAGCCTGGCCACTACTGAAGGCGTCTTATTTTATTCTATGTCAGTTTCAAACCCCTGAGTACGTGCCGAATTTGAAACGACACCTAATTTTGGCACCAATGAGGAAGCACAGACGACAACAGATATAACCGACACGTATGTGTTTTTCAGAGAGAAAAAAAGCCGCCAGCTAGTTGAACCGAAGCTTTGAGCCTCATCCCAATCCCCAAATCATGCACTGATCAAATTCCTCATCCATATCCACGTCAAGAAGAAAAATCATCTCCCACGTTAAGATCACATTGACTCAACTATTCTCATCCATCGTAGATCAACTACTCAATTGTACAGCAAATTCAAGAACGCCAAGCTCGGTGGTTGACCTTGACCCGACGGCCCTGAGCTTGGTGATGCCATCGTCGCCATCACGCTGTAATTGATGATGTTGCTTAAGGTTGGTGCGGCTAAATTCGGCGGTTCGTGAAAGGGGTTGTAGCCTAGTAGTTACAATGAGTAGTGATTCTGGATTCAATTCCCCAAGAAAATGAATTTTAGGCTTGAATAAAAGGAAAAAATGTCTCCCCTGCTGTGCTTGGTCAAAATAATAATAATAAATCGGCAGTCCCGGACCTCCACGATGATGAAGACGCGGCGGCTGAGCAGGGGAGGCGGTGGTGGCTAAGGAGAAGAGGAAGGGAGGAGGCGATGACGACGATGCCTACATAGAGCGTGGGGAGGGGGAGATCTTGGATTCGGAGGAGGCTGTGGTGGATGCTGACATCTGGAGAGTGAGATGGGTGAGGGAGAGATCAAAGATGGTGTGAGACAAAGGCAACAACCATGCCTTAAAAACCCTCTAGTCTGCTCGGCTTTGTATTTGTCTTGATTAATTTTAAAATCAGCACCTATAACGTATTATAGGTGCTGGTTCATAAAAAATGTGGCACATGTTATGTGTTATAGATGTCATTTTTAATTTTAACCCATATGTGAGTGTCGAGATGGCAGAAAGTAGATATGTGCTGATTTTAAATGACAAGCACATACAATAGGGCTTTATTTGCAATTATGTAGCGGTGGACCAGACCGTGCTAATGTGCAGCTGAAATCAACTAAAGTTAGCCTCACAGAGGGGTATAGAAACTGGTGCGCGTCGCCAACCGCTCGACTGCCAGACACACGTTTATTTTAGAGTTAGCTAGAAGGGTGGAAAATTATAGTGTCTTCTTCATGGTATCACATGGTTGTGGTATAGGCTAGAGACGAACCATAATTTATACGGATCCGGATATACCAATTTTTCTTGCTTGCTTTAAAAAGTAACCTTTTTGGATAAAAGATATTGTTTTGAAGTCACGTATGTATAACTCCAAATGCTGGTGCCCACGAATATTATACATATGTAGGTGAGAATTTTCATAGAAAAATTTTAAAATCAGAAATGTGTCGTTGATTTTCGTCTCTTTAAGGTATATTGGCAGGCGCATTCGCAGATGCGTGAGTATGGTATTTCGTATATAGTGGCGTGTGCACGTTCTAATATGTACTACAATTGTAAATAACGATCATTTTTAGAAAGAATCGTTTTTTTTAATAGCCCCGCTTTCATTGAAGGAAAATGCTTCCGCCCGAGTGTCCGACCGAACCAAAATAACTGACGCAGACTCGGTAGCTTTCTCCTTGCCCGTTTCTTCCTCTCCGCAGTTGATTTTTCACCTGTTGGACTCTCTTTTCCCTGTATGTTGTAATCATACTCTCTCTCTCCTGCTGCCATATGTCACTTCAAAGCTTCAAACAAGTCAAAGCTTGCTCCGTATCAAGCTTAAAACATTTTTTCCCTTCAAATATTTATCAATTATTATTCGATTATACCATTATATTCGTTACAATTAAATCTTCACACGAAGATATTATATGACTATATTTTGATAATGACAATATAAATATTTCTCACAATAGTTTTTTAGTGCTGCACAAATATTCTTTATGTTGCAAACATTTGTTAATGAGCGTTGAAACATTTTTCAACAAGTAACGAAACAACTGGAACAGTTTTTGGTGAAACATTTTTTTATTAAGTAATGAAACATCTAAAATATTTTTTTTTAACATGCAATGAAACACCATTTCATATTTTACAGATATCGGACGTCCTGTGACTAGTCACTTTCTTCGTTGAAAGCAGAAATAAGGCTCAGGCTAAGGACACTAGCTGTCATATAATGGAACAAGGAAAGTATACAGTTGGGCCTTGGCCCAGCCACCAGAGGAGGCAAAGCCTATCTAGCCATCCACAGTTAGCCCATCTGGCCGTTGTCGATTGTGACGGGCATTGCGGACTGTCGACCTGTAACTTTTTGTTGACTTCTGGAGTTCCAAGTTATTCTGACCTGCTCACTTGCTGTGCTGCTTGGTCCTATAGTATTAGGATGCAGTGGTCTTACTTTTCTTTTATCCAAAAATGTATCCGCGTATTCTCGTGCTATACAATTATACAAAGGACTCCGATTCATATTTTTTTTCTATTTTCATTTCCTCGGTTGTATAACCATCAACCCATGCCAAATCCCAATCCAAGTTGATAGCAGGGTATAAGAGTGTATTTGGTTGGTGGGATATCTCTGGATGGAAGATGACTGTCTAGGTTTTGCATGCTCATCTACCTTCTCTAATAGCGATTATTAGTGATAATTAGCTTATTTTATCATTTATTAGTAATTATTAATTTGAAATTAGTATTAATTAGGTATAAATAATATATTGTGTTATTAATTAGTATTAATTGTGGCAACTTATATATGTAATTAGATATTACTAATTTAATGAGCTCATCACATCACAAACAAAAAACTGGATCATCCCATCCACCCAACCGAACATAATAGTAGATCGTCATATCTCTAAAAAAATTGGATCGACATATCTCATCACACCTTGACCGCCAACCAAATACACCCTAAGCGTATAACCATCAATCCATTGAAATTCATCATTAGACCTCGGTGACTCCGTTGGAAGTCATATGCTACTTTCTCCGTCCGAAAATACTTGTCGTTTTGGGTTTTTGTTCTGTAACGTTTGAACATTTGTCTTTTTCAAAAATTATTGCATATATAAAAGATGATAAGTCACACTTAAAGTGTTTTTGATAATAAAGTAAATCATAAAGAAAACAAATTATAATTCTATAATTTTTTAATAAGATGAATAATCAAACATTGCAAAACAAAAACTCAAAACGATAAGTATTTTGCAACGGAGGTAGTATATATTTTTTAGACTCTTATATAAATATTTCTATATCGAAACTACTTTTTTTTCCTTTTTTTATTTCATGCCTTGATACTTCTATAATAACGGGAATGCCATATGGAGGAGGTGACACGTAGCTACAAGGTTGGCTAGCTAGCTAGCGAGCGAGGAGTCTCTCCCGCGCCCGTGCGTGAGGCCCATCAACTCGCGAACGGGCCGGTCCACTTACCTCTCTTCTTCCTCCCTCTGTCCTCTTCTTCCTCCCTCTTCCTCTCCGCCTCTTCTTCTCCCTCTCCGCCGCCGCTCGCGCTAGGCCACGTATATAGGGTTTTAGATACGGGGAGGAGGTCACCGGAGAGGGGTCAAACCTAGAGGGATGCCAGGGAGGCGGCAGACCGGCGGTGGGTGGCGGGGAAAGGATGGGCGGCAAGGCGGCGGTGCCGCCGCCGAAGTCACGGGGCTGGCAGAGGGTGGTGGGCAGGGTCGACGACGGGGGAAACCTGCCACCGACCAGTTAGGGTGGCGGGGGCAGGCGGCGTCATCGGGGCAAGAGGCAGAGGGCAGTGCGGCAAAACGGCAGGAGGGGCGCGAAGCTCACCTGGAAAGGGCACCGTCGTCGTCGGAGGTGCAGGAGGGGCGCGGCCGCCCCGGAGTTCGTCATGGGCCGGGTGGGCTGAAACCATTCGTGGCGGCGGTGGCGCAGCGCGCGTGCGCGGATTAGCCTTACCCGCTAGCAAGTGGAGAGATGCCATCAACGTGCTTCCGAGTTGGCATGAACGGGAGGGAGTGATGGGACAGGCTCACGTCGCTCCACAAGTCCACGACGCCAAGTTACGCGCCATTGCTACTATCGCCGTCCTCCGTACTTACAGCAATACAACTTCAGTCGTTTTCGTGATCTTATTATAGGGGCAGGGCAGCCAGGGCTTCTTTCGGTTAACCGGTAGCCGCCTTAAACGTAAGCAGCGAGATTATCGTCAAGCCTAATTAAGGAGCTCGACAAAAACGCAAGGAGCCGAGTGCTCGCGCGTTTGCACCGCGTCACACTTCACTACTTCAGCGGGGTCAGCGAGCACCTGCGCGCGCCCACGTGATATCGGCATATCGCACGATTGGGAGGTGGTGCGTGAAGCAGCTCACGCAAGATGTGAAGAAATCGTTGCTCTGTTCCTTCATCCCGTACGTGGACGTGTGATGCTCCCGACGTTGTTCTCAAAACCGTAACAGTGGAAAAATTCTGCTAACGGAACGCACCAAACACGAAATAATAGGAGTACTGACGTTTTCCATTTGCTATAGAGGACACTGGGGAGTACGAACAACTAACTGAGAGAGATATGCTATAGGTGAACACCGATTGAGTTCCGATGAGGTACTGCAACTTCACCAGAGGACTGCACGCAATAGGAGCCGTTCATTTTTGTGATCCACAGTCTAGATTTGCTGCTATAGTGATTTAGCTACAGCACTAAAATTAATATTTTATGCTACAGTGTTTTTGCTACAGTACGAGCAGATCTTAGCCTTCCAAATTAGATCCAACGGTGGATATAACTGTAAAAGTTACGGTCTATAATACAACTTCACCAGATCCGGATCCGGTGAACACGCGCTATATTTCTTTTCGTGGAAATAAATGATGTGTTAAAAATTTTAGTTTTTTCGAGAATGGAAGTAGCATTTCAAAATCTTTACCTATTATAAATATTCAAAATGTTTTCGTTCGTCACATGGTACGTCGGTTACGTCATGTTTGCATCATCGCGACGTCATCTTGCGTGGCTAGCGTGTTACGTGTAGATGGAATCCGAAACATTCAAGTGATTCCGATTCCGATGTATCAGTTCCCCGGCTCACGGGCTTTTCTGTTCCTTCGGCTTGCCGATTGGGCCTTTTCCAAACTTCAAGTATCTTGGGGCAGCCTGCAATTTCTGGGATGGCCTCCCGCAGGCCGCAGCTAACGATCTTGATAGGCAAGCTAGCAATTAGCAATATTTGATGACTGTACTTCTCCGTTATTTTCAGATCTTAAAATGGAAATTAGTCTGATTATGAGTGGTCCCTTGCTACGGGTGCAGCATGTCTTGGGGTAACTTAATAGAGCTAGAGAATTATAATTTTGAATAAGACAAATGGTCAAATATCACAAACAAAACAAAGCATTATGAACGGAGAAAGTAACTTTTATCGTAATGTTACGTTCCCGTTGCAATGCACGGGCACATTTTCTAGTTGAAGTAAAAGAATGGGATAGTGAGAAATTTGAAAACTATTAGAATTGGGATGTGATTTATAATAAATATGAAAATTTTCAAATGTTGTTTAGGTAATCTTTAAACAGGGTTGAACACGGTTTAAAAGTATAGATAGACCGCATATGCTCACTTAGTAAAGGCAACCGAGCCATATAATTCATCATAGACCAAAATATTATAGAAAACTTTGCAAAAATGAGTTGATTTATTAAACAGGAATGATAGTTAATTAATCAAATGTCTCTAAGAAATTGCTTATAACAAGATGTACCGCTAATAAAATATTGATCTCTTCAGATCCATAAATTTTGATCTGGCGAGGAAGTAAATTCGATCGACTTCGCTTGTATTGGCAAGATTAGTATTTTTTTGGTTAGGTTCAATATATTGATCAAGTTGGTATTGTTGTACGGACCGTATCGGATTGGTTAGGACATTCTTAGTTACGTCTGATATTCTGACTGAGTTGGTACTCCTCTAGTCATGTTGTTGTTTTAAACTGATTGATTGTTATATCTATCATATTTATATAGATCTATCGGTTAAGTAGTATTTTTTTTATTGTTTTCAATCTTATGTTATCACAGTTCGGTCCAATCTATTAGATTGTTAACAATATGTTTATCTTTACTAAGCCATATGTTTTCCTGCAATATTTTATCGGAGTGCTAGTCGATGAGTTATCATGTTATTAGATACAAGTTTTATATTGGCTTTTCATCTTATTATATCCTAGTTCTAGCCAATATTAACATAAAACACTTGTACCTATGTCTGACATATAGCTAATTAATTATCAATTATGCCTTTGTCGCCCGTCGGAAGGTTTTCACCCGAAATAGTCCATCGGCTGGGAAGGGAGATATGCCATGACATCGCCCCAAAGGGGGTACGTCGCCCCAGGGTGTCGCTGTTGCCGTCCTAGAAAAGCTAGTTTTCACCCGACGATCTTTCTACCCTTGCTTGTCAAAAACACGATGAACCCCCGCGACAACACCTTTCAAACACACCAACAACGTGTAGCCCCCTGCTACCAGCACCCCATCGTTAGAAAGTAGGCAAGTTTATCAGCATGCCAACCTTGTGTCAACACCCTACCACCTCATCACCTCCCCGTCGACTCAAAGAACCGTATATGCCTCGCCACATCTATGAGGGTTGGGGTCACCTTGTCACTATGGACCAACAATCCATGGCTGCCGCCACCAGGAGCACCCCGGACACCACCGTCACAAGTCCCACAACGCGCCATCGACCCTCACCTCCACCCCCGACAGACCCCGCCTCTGCATCCACTGATCCAAACTTCCTCCACCGACAAGGAAAAAGCCTACGGATGAGGCATGGCAAGCGCCAGGGTTGCCATGGACACCGATGACGTTGTTGCTGCGCCTACTCGTCGTCGCATCTTCTTCCTCACCAGCTATCGACGCCCAGGTCAGCACCACGGTGCATGGGTCTAGGCAGTCACTAAAAGCAGAGCATGACGCTCGCGAGGCCGATTCCATCCTGCCACCACCGGCTCACCCATCACTGCCGCTGGAAGCCCCGGTCGGCGTCTCCATGCCAACAACCCAGATTATCGCCGTCAGATCTTGCGGTTGGGCGCCCCGCAACCTTGTTTGCCACCAATCCAACACCATGTCTGCCGCAGCAGTCGCCACTCGCATGTGACGCGGAGCCTAAACATCACCATGGGGGCGGCGCAAGCGTTGTCGCTACGCCTGCATGACCAACGCTTGTCATATTCGGACCGCTTGGACAGCATGGTCGGCCGCCGCGTGCTTGCTGGCCTGAGCCAGCCCCATTGCGTTGTCCCTAGGCCCGATGGCCACCACCGGATTCAAACGCCCAAGCATTGCCTCCACAAAGAACTCCTGCACTGCCGGCAACCACTGCTGCCATCTCCAAGCCCATCGCCCGACACTCCATGCCAGGTCCGCCGAGACGGCGTGGATCTAGCGTTGACTCCCCGACCACCATGGGCCGCAAGAAGGGAGAGAGAGCCCCGCCATCGCAATTGTTGTCGTTTGGCTTTGCCGTGGCCGCTCGGATGATAGTAGGATGGAGGAGGAAGGGGGAAGAGGCTAGTGGCGTGGCCCATATCACGGTGGGGAGGGGTGACACGGAAGAAACTGTTGTGTGTTTGACAGCAACCAATAGTTCTCCATTGAAACCGCCTGGCCCGCTTCTCCTATGTTTTGATTAAAAACTTGATGCATGCCGTCAATGTGATGAACTCATGACATGCCACCTGTTGCTGAGATTATGTACAAATTCTATCTTCTCGCTAACAGATTAGTCAACAGGATTTTTAATTTCACTGGTATAATCTCGGGGCACCAGTAATTATGGCCTGTTTTTCACCTCGGGGCACCAATAATTATGGTTGATTTTCGTTCACCGGCTCAGTTTCTTTTCTGTGTTTCCAAGCAGGACCTTAGCGCAGTTGTCCTCTGTCGGATATTTCTACCTGCTCATCATCTAATCTACGAGGGCCATCGCTATCGTTGTCGTCACATACTCGCATGGATTTCTCGTGTGGCCCGATGAATCTGACCGCAGCGGGAAACGGATTTTTAGCACTCAGTGAATGTCCACCTACATATTGCATGTCATCTGAATGGTTATAAAAAATTCTTAAAAAAATTAAGAAAATAAATAAATATGAAATATATCCAAGATTAAATTTGACCTACACAAGCCATAACAAATATGACTATATTTTTTATTTTATTATAACTTGTAGAGTTCAAATTTAAACTTGCATATTTGTGGAGTGATATATTTTATATTAATCTATCTTCTAAAATTTTTTAAAATTTTTCTATAAAGATGATATGCAACATATGGATGGACGTTCACCCGAATGATAAAAAGAGTTTCCCGACCGCAGCCGCCCGACTGCCCGAGAAGTATCAGTATCCCCAATTACGATGAAAGTAGTACTAGTGTACTTCGCCAAACTGCAAGTTTTTTTAAGCTATGTAATCACGTGGAGCAGAGCAACGTGGACAGATTCTTAAAGAAAGGTTGTCCCTGCCGGGTGAGAACACATGAAAAGACCCGGTGGTTCCAAACTGGCACCCCACGACGTGCATGTTTACCGCTCAAAAGTTGTGTTTGTTACTCCTACTTGGATAGCTCCGCAAGATACTTCGGTATAAAAAACGTAGGCAGGTACGAATCTATGGTGGCAGGTGATGCACAGTACAGTAGTAGAGATGTTTCTTCTTGTCAACCAAGTTAGTACTATACGTTACACTATACGTCCCCAACGGGTTCAGACTGTTCTTTTTTTCTCCAACGGGTTCAAACTACACAGTGCCATGGAATCCGCAGCTGTTTCCACAAAAACAACCAGTTAGGCCGGCGATGTTTCGTCCCGGTCGTGCGCAGCCGCCGGCGGCACCGGCGGCCGTCGGTGCACGCCATCTCGTGGTCGTCTCTTTGGAAACGCATGCTATGGTGTGGCGATGCGATCCCTTCACACAATGAACACCCCACCCTTCACCTTATTACACACGCATTCGTACCCACACAAACACACTCATCCATTGTTCCGTACCCTTTTTGCCACACGAATCCCCTTCTTCTCGTTTACTTCCTTCATTCTTAAATATTTAATTTAACATGGTTGATTTATTTATACATATTTAATTTATTGTGAAATATATTTTTATTTATATATATAACTTTATATATTTCATACAAAATTTAAATAATATGAGCTATCGCCAAAAAGTTAACTACATCATACACGGAGGGAGTAATTTGCGTACCAGTGCACCCACTGCCTGAGCGCGGAGAGTCGCCACGAAGAAAGGGCCCCACATCAGGGCAACTCGTCAGCGCAGGAGTCCCACGGTCCAACCCATTGATCGGCCGTCCATGGGCCCACGCTATCAGCGTCACTGCTGCCGCATGGTTGTGGATCCACGAGTCAGTCCTTCTATTTTATTCCGGGGAGTATATTAACGTCAGGGTGGGCCGTATAAAAAAAAGGTAAGGCATTTTATTAGGAGAATCCCTTGATGGCGCAAGCGGTTTATGGCTAAGCTATAGGACTCCTCCACGGCAGATTCGTCCCATCCAAAGCCCTTTCCTTTCTCCGTCTCGCCAGTTTCCATTGAGCTTTGCTCTCGTCGTGTCGTGGTATTTTTGGTGTAGCCTCGTGGGTTTCTTCGATGGACCCGGCGGGTGCGCCGTGGCGCGACCCTCGCCGAGCGTACGGCGGCTACGCGGTTGGATCGACGACGGCGAAGCAAGCGACGGCGCGGCAGCAATCGCAGCAGCCGCGATCTGATGCTAGGGGTGGCGCCGCGGCCGTCACTGGCGGCGTGCTCAAGAGGAGCCTAGGCGAGATGGAGATGTGGCAGCAGCAGAAGGCGATGTACCTGCGCTCGGTGAGGCAGCGCGCCGGCGCGCTCCAGCCGATGGGTATCGGCGGTTTGCTCGGTGGAGTCACCTCGCCGTCGCCGTCGCGGGCCTATGGAATTTCAGCCTTGTCGCCCGGTTTTGGCGGCATCTCGCCGCAGCTGTCGTCGCTCACCACCGCGTCGCGCACGGTGGTGCCGGGGTTTCAGCATCTGCAGCGGCAGATGATGGCCGCGCCGGCGGTGCAGAGTCAAGTGGTGGCGAGAGGGCCGGTTTCCAGGCCGGCAACGGCGAGCGAACTTGTCTTGTTGCAGGAGCTGGAGAAGCAGCTGCTGGACGACGACTACGACGCGACGGACAAGGAGGGAAGCACTTGCGGTTCAGGTGTCACAACCTCCGATTGGGGCGACACCATACAGAAGCTTAATTCCATCACCGCCGCGTCTTCACCATCGCCTCCCCTGCCGACGACCGCCGTGAACAAGACCGCCGCGCTCTTGTCGCTGTCACCGACGAACTCCTCGTCGTCCACGGCTTCATCGTCGGCGTCAAGCTCGCCGCCGATCCCAACAGCCTCGTCGCGGCAGCTTCTTTCCGAGGCAGCCGCGGCAATCGCCGACGGCAACCACAAATCGGCAGCCTCACACCTGTCTACCCTGAAGCTCGCCGCGAACCCGCGCGGCGACGCAGAGCAGAGGCTCGTGGCGATTATGGTGGCCGCCATGTCCTCCCGCGTCGGCGCAGCCCCGACTCAAAATCTCACGGACATCTACACCGGCGAACACCGCGCGGCGTGCCAGCTCCTCCAAGATGTCTCGCCGTGCTTCGGCCTCGCGCTCCACGGAGCCAACCTCGCCATCATCGACGCCGTGGCGGGCCACCGCGCGATCCACCTCGTCGACTTCGACGTCAGCGCGGCGCAGCACGTCGCGCTCATCAAGGCCCTCGCAGACCGGCGCTTGCCCGCCACGTCCCTCAAGGTCACTGTCGTCGCGGACCCCACCTCGCCATTCACGCCGGCGTTGACCTAGTCGCTCGCGGCGACGAGCTAGCGGCTCAAGAGGGTCGCGGAGCAAGTTGGGATAGACCTCCGGTTCAGAGCGGTCAGCTGCCGAGCCGCTGACATCGATGCATCCAAGCTAGGATGCGAGCCGGGCGAGGCGCTCGCCGTGAACCTCGCGTTCACGCTGTCGCGGGTGCCCGACGAGAGCGTGTCGCCAGCGAACCCGCGCGACGAGCTCCTCCGGCGCGTGCGCGCGCTGGGCCCAAGAGTGGTGACGCTTGTGGAGCAGGAGGTGAATGTTGGATTTGCCCAGGAATCACTCTCTCACCACACAGCGCGAGGAGGAAGAAGATGAACAGTGCACACAACAAATACACAGAACGATTTAGCGACGAACGCAACGACGAACGCCGCGGCCGTCGAACGGCCTGTATCTTGGCTTTATTTCTTAACACACTCGGCTGGGACTAACAAACGAAGGAGTACAGGGGCTTCTTATAGACCGGCAACATACCAAGAGCTAACCTCTATGCCGATCGATGCGCCACGTTCCGCAAGACTTGCTCGACGTCGCCGTGAGCCACACGCTCGCTCGGACGACGCAGCTTCCTCGCCAAACCTTGCGCCACGCACACCACTCCTCTCTGTTGGACTTGATCAACACTGCAACAACCATGCAGCAGCCATGCACTCGCGATCACGACTCTATCAAACGCACACGACGCACACATGCAGCAGAACACAAACACCACAAACATACTGTGGCAAGTTTATTTCTAACAGTGAACACGAACACGGCGCCGTGCTGGACTTGCTGGACGCGACGCTGGGCCGGGACAGCGCGGAGAGGGCCCGGGCCGAGGCTGCCCTGGCAGGCAAGGTGGCCAACGCGGTGGGCCGGGAGGGCCCGGACCGGGTGGAGCGGTGCGAGGTGTTCGGCAAGTGGCGCCCCCGGTTCGGCATGGCGGGGTTCCGTGCCGTGGCGATCGGCGAGAACGTCGCCGGCCGCGTCAGGGCCCGTCTGGGCCCTTTGTTGCCGGCGTTCGACGTCAAGGTCGACAATGGCCGGCTCGGTGTCGGGTGGATGGGCCGCGTTGTCACCGTCGCCTCCGCCTGGCATTAATCCTTCCGGTGAGCCCGCATGCGGCATGCAGCATTGTTGCGTTGCCGTGATGATGAAATTGATTGATACGCTTCTGTTTTTGGCCTTTTCTCCCTTGGTAAGGAGTGGGGAACCTGTTCATAGCCACCTCAATTTACTTGGTTGTCATTTAGCCTGTTACCTTGATCAGGTACTTTCTTGATAGCTTTAAAGTATCGTGGAGAGAGTACTCCGTAGTACTAGTAGTAGTATGTGGAGAAAGCAGTAGTAGTAAATTATAATTGTTGGTTCATTCGTGTGATATTATGGCCCGTTTAGTTTAGAAATTTTTTTTATAAAAACATCACTCAAACGTTTGACTAGATATCGGGAGAGGGTTTTGGACATAAATAAAAAAACTAATTTCATGACTAGCCTGAAAACCGTGGGACGAATCTTTTGAGCATAATTAATCCGTCATTAGGACATATGGGTTTCTGTAGCACTTATAGCTAATCATGGTCTAATTAGACTCAAAAGATTCGTCTCATCGTTTACAGCCCAACTGTGTAATTAGTTTTATTTTTATCTATATTTAATGCTTTATGCATAAATTTAAAGATTTAATGGGATGTTTTTAGGAGAAAAATTTTAGGAAACCTATGTTCTTGTTGTTAGTGTAGTACTGGTGGTATGTTTCTATACTCCAGTTGTGCTTCCACTCGCGATCCTGTTGCTAAACTGGTGGGAAATATGCGTTGCATTGGGCCGCCTTGTCTATTCTCTTCCGGGATCAATGCTATCCTGCCACATCAGAGCTAGATAAGGAACCCATTTGTGACGTGCGCTGTGACAAAACCTCGACTAGCGAGTGGATGTGGCCTGTTACCTGTGCAAGTGTGTATGGGTTTACTATACCATAAATGCTCGTTGCCCCCTCTCGCGAGTGAAATAGGGGAAGCAAGCCGGGAAGGGAAGAACCTGATGAATGAATGAAAAGGTTAACGAAAGAGGTATGAAGAGGTATCACTACTAGCAAGCTAGAGTACTTTATGTGTATCGATCACTTGTATGCTCATGCGTTTCCACGCAAACTAGTTGAGGACGAGAGACGCGCAATGTGGAAGAACATGCGGTAGCACCGGCCGGCGTATTCCTGTGGTATGGCAGGTGAGTACTACTAGAACGACGACGGGGTTGTTATTACTCGGTCTCAAAAAGGTTGACGTTTTGCGTCTTAAGCCTTATCCTAAATAGATGTCGTTTTAACAACGCGGGGGTCATCTCTGTTGTGTTGCCCCCTCTTGTCCACTTATTTTTTTCCTAACCATATCCTTTCGGCTTCGCGACTCTCTCCCACCAGCGACTCCACCGTCTGCAATTCCTCTCCTTCTCCCCCACCGGCAAGCCACACCTCTCCTTCTCATCAACTGGTGGCAGCGGTGCAGCGCAGGATGGCAGGAGTAAAGAGGCGAGCCGTCTACTCCCGTGCAGCTGCACGTGGAGCCGTGCAGGGCTGGAGGCGGCGGCATGGTACCCTAGGCTGCTGCGGCCTGCAGTCGGGGAGATCGAGCCGCGCAGCCCTATGAGCAGCAGCGGCCACGGCAACGGCGCCCTAGGGGCAGCGACGTTGACAACATCGGCCCTACGGCGGCGCCAGCGTCGGCGGCGGCCATGCGTGGTGTCTGTCAGTGCAAAGACGACGACAGTCCGGCCGCCCAAGATAGCTACGATGACGCTATGGCCGGTGACGGTAGGATGCCTGTGGGCGACGGTGGCAGGAAGCTATGAATCGATTCATGTCAAATTCTGGAGTACTAGTTGGGGGATATTGGTTGCTAGAACGTCATCTATATTGGGACGAGGTAGTATTAGTTGTTGCCTTGTTGATATGTTAGACGCCCGAGAGTTAATAATACATTGGTCTTAAAATATAACAACCTACTGTAATGCTATATATTTTACGTACGAGGTTCCAAGTACGGTATCAGGTTTGTTGGATGTACTGAAAAGCAAACCAACCAACGTGGCAGAAATGAGTTATGTTGCTGTAAAGATGAAACATTGGCAACCATTGCAACGAAGGGCGGTATCATTTGTGACATCCTGACCCAGGGCTTAATAGGATTGATAAAATATTCATTTCAACAAGTTGCAACTTCTTTTCCGAAGCTCATCTCGAGAGAACTCTAATGTTAAGCGCACTTGGTTTACAGCAATTTAAAGATGGGTGACTGACCGGGAAGTCTGTCTCGAGTATGCATGAGTGAATAGTCTGTGGGGAAGTCTTGATATCCTATAGAGCAGCTATGTGTTAGCAGGTCCGACCCAGTCCAGATAGGGGGGTCGGGGCGTGACATCATCATTCTTGGAGTTCAACCAAAGTAATTGATGGATCGACACAGGAGTCAAGTTTTCGTACATAAGAAAGGAGCAAAAGTTCGATGCTTGACATGATCATTCATATCGAAAACAAGGCAACCAAATGCATTCAGTCAAATTATGTCAACCACATTGTTAGTGGTGAATACATTCATGTTTTCATTTCTTCACTTGTCTTTAAAAAAAAGAAAGAAGTTTCACTTGTCTTTATAATTTTATAATAATAGGGCTATTGTATAAGTGACCCTATTTTAATGTCAGAGTTAATCCTATTTATTTGACTTTACATTTTTAACCCCGTTTTTCAAAACTGAAGGTTGAGATTGACCCTATTCCGTTAAGTGGGGTAACGGTGTTAGATGAGGTAAATATTGACATTTATACATTTTATATTTAACCCTACTTTATGATGCATTCTTGTATATTTGGCCCAAATTTACAAATCAGTTTCAAAAATTTCCCAATAATTTCACACCACCAAAAGAAATCAGTTTCATAAAATTCCCAATAATTTCACACCACCAAAAGTTAAGAATTGATATATTACATAATAAAGTGGTAGAGAAAAATTGGAAAAGAAAAAAACGAAAGTAGGTCAACGCTGCTCGCCGCCGCACAGGCCACATGCGCATCCCGTGCGCGCTCGCCACCCGTCTCCCGTTGCCACACTCGACGCCCCGCCTCCCGCCGCCATCCGCCTCCAGTACGGATGCGTCGCCGCGAGCTGGGGGTCGCAGCCGCTTGCCGCACGGAGGCGTCGCCGCCATGCATGACGCGCCGTGCCTCCCGCCGCCCCGGCCCTCGCAGCCCGGATGCGCTGTCACCGCTTGCGACCTAGGGGTCGCCGTCGCACGCCTCCCGTAGCCGCTCGCAGCCCAGATGCGCTGCCGCCGCAGCTCGCGAACCCTCCGCTGTCGCCGCCTGCCTCCATCACACCCGAATGCGCCGCCTCCACAGCTCGCGAATTGGGGGTAGCTGCCCTCAACGCACGGATACACCGCCGCCGCGCGCCGCAGCCCAGATGCGCTGCCGCTCACGGGAAAGAAATGCTTGGATAGGATAAGGCTAGAAAGAGAGAGAGGGGTATTTCTGTCTTTTCATGTGTGCCATTTTTTTCACAAATTTTTTTATTATGATTTTGGACGGAAGTTTAACAGTATGGTCAAACGGCCCCTTCAAATTTGAAAAATGGGGTCAAAAATACTAAGTTGAAAAAACAGGGTATAAAAAGGGAGTTAGACCTCAACTAGGGTCAATTATGCAATTACTCCTACAATAATATAGCCGTATACTTAAAAAATTCACCATCTGGTACACACTGCGTTGTCTAGCTTGAATGAAACGCCTTATGAGTTATGACTAAACTAAGAAAACATAGCCTAATAACTAGATCAAGAAATATGCATGAAACTTAACAGTATTACATGAAAAACAAGACAATATCTCCCAAACGGTGTCGGTCGTATGCAATAGTCAACCGCATTGTTAAAATTAATTTAGGTTTTCATTACTTCACACATCGTTAGCGAAAATGGTCCATTTCTGTTGATGTGCAACTGTATTTGGCCATATTAGTAACCCATGTTCTATTTAAGGTGCATCGCCTGTGAGTCCGACTCTATATACAGTTTAAAGCAGGATGATAATATGCAATAATGAGATAGCACATGTCAATGGTGATTGGCAGCAACAATCTACTATGATATCAATAGTGTGGATTGATGATGTGTCATGTTGTTATTACACGTCGATAGAAAAAGGCTAATTTGACTATTTATGTGCATTGAGATGTTTAGGTTAGTGTGTAATTGTAACAAATTAGGTTATAGGGAGCAATTTCAAAACTATATTAAAAACAGGAATGGTTTTTGTAATTTTTCCTTAAAAATTATCATAAACGCAGAGACAGCTATCATCCAATCCTAACATTAAAAATTTTGTGACATGATAAATATAATTTCCACATGATTTTTTGATGCTGCGTGCAAACGCACTTCCACACCATCAGACGAGATTATAGTTTTTTAAGTAAATTTTTAAAAACTACATGTACTTATACCAAATTATTACAAAACTACATGTTTAAAGTATTGTAACACAAAACTATAGATTTAGCAGCAAATTTATCATAAAACTACAAATTAATGTAGCTATCACAAAACTACATATTTAAGAGTCTAATTTCCTAGCACTAATTGTTATATTAGAGGTATAACCATTTTTTTCACTTAAACTCATGTCAAATGTATAGTTTTATATTAATTTTGTGTTTAAATATGTAGTTTTGTGATAACTCCTCTTAAACCTATAACCTATAGTTTTGTTATAAATTTTGTGCTAAATTTATAGTTTTGTGAAGCAACACCTATAGTTTTGTGATACTTTGGTCAAAGTAGTTGTAGTTTTGCGAAATTTATTTTTTTAATTCAACGCATACAACTTTTGGGCTGAAATTTTTGGTGAAAGGTGATATAAGATTAGCCATCAATACATGATTAATTAAGAAACTTTAAAAAATGAATTTATCTAATTTTGAAGGAGCTCTGTATAGAAATATTTTACACGGGTTCTCGGAAATATCTAAATATAAAGAAAGGAAGTATTAGCTGTTTAGAACTCAGCCTCAGTGTGAAACGACCTTTGAGAATATTCAGCTGATGCATCCTAATTCATGCAGTAAGCAAGTTGAGTCCACGTATAGAAACCTCGAAATTAGTCCAGTTGGAGTCTTGGAGAACGACGTTTTACGCCCAATAACCTGCCCACACGTCACACTTTTTTAATAGTGAGCATTTCATTTGCATGAGGGGGGCATGGAGGCCGGTTTGGTTCCCAGCCATATTTTACCACACCATAATTTGTCAAAGGTGTGGCAAGCCACAGAAAGTGTGGCCAGCAAATTGTTCGTCACAACTGTGACAAAGAGTTGGCTAAAACAATAGTCTATGACGCGTGGGCCTAAAATATGGCAAGCCGCACTTTAGCAATCAATCAAACACTATCCAAAAAAGTGTGGCGTGCCTCAATTGTGACGTGGCAAAGTGTGGCTGGGAAACAAACAGCCCAGGAGTTTTACTGTGGCTACCAGCATGAGCAGTACGACCGAAGCGAAAAGGCAGCACATACTGGTAGCACACAAGCAAGGACGCAACGAAATTTCTCTGTCCCAAAATACTTCGTCATTTTGAGTTTTTCTTTCATAACGTTTGATCATTTATCTTACTTTAAAAATTATTTAAAATATAAACAAATTAAGTCACACCTAAAATACTTTTAAGAATAAAGCAAATTACAAACAAAATAAATAATGATTTTAATTTTTCTAATAAGACGAGTGGACAAAAGTTGTAAAACAAAAATCTAAAACAACAAATAATTTAGGACGGAGATAGTAAAAGTTTTCAAAATAAAGAAAAGAATAAAAGGACACACCATAAAGTAGGGTGGTGTGAACGAAAGTGCGACTGCACGAGAATGGTACAGGCGTACAGACGTGAAAGGCCGGCCGGGATGCACAAGTCAACAGCGCTTTGTCTATCTGGTGAGACAAAATCCTCTGTTGCATTCTACGGCCGGGAGAAAGGATATTTGGGGCTCGTTTGATTTGTTACCATACCAAAATAAATTTTACAAATGCTAAAGTTTTGGTAATTTTTTTTGCCAAAAATTTAGATAAGTTTTGTGTCTTATTGGCATAGTTTTGGTAGCAAACCAAACCCTATCAAAACACTATTTAAAGTGCCAATTTTTTAGTAGGATATATTTTGGCTTCAAACCAAAATGACCTTTCATTTTGTGCAGACTGTTAGTGTTCACGGTGAGTTTGTGTGGCGTCATCCCTCAACTATTTTCAGCCCTCTCTCTTTTTTATGGCTGCCTTCTGTTTCCCTTGCGAAGCCCTCGTGACTAGTGACAAACCCAGAATAAAAATTACCGGATGTCCGATATATACAAGTAAATTAATTATTGAGTAAACCTATGATATACGTAGCCTAATACAGTTAAAAATGGATAAGCTACCGGTGTCCATTACACCGGGGTAGCTCCACATAGGAACGCCACTGCTCGTGACCTACATAGGAAACGATTCGTAGTGGTGAGGAGGACCGGACAGGCAGTAATATCTAAACTCGTCGAGATCCACAATGGCAAGAAGGAGAAGGATCGGACAAACAATAACGCCCAATCATCCCCCATCGGTCTTCTCCGTGCCACACACTCATTGCCGATCCCGGCCTGCTTGGCGATGGACGAAGGCCGCGTACGGTCGTACGCCGCCTGTGGTCGGTGCCGGAAAAAGGAGAGGCCGTTGCTGCGAGCTTCCTCGCTCCATCCTATCGCCGAAAAAGCTCGTCGTTCGTCCTGTCGCTACCAGGGTCTTGTCGCCAGAGGTTGGGTTTCGTAATCGGTAATTTCCGTTGGTTAACCCAACCCATATGGGATGGGTGTGCTGGAATTGTTGGAAATTGAAATCGTCAATTACTTGTGCTATATTCTCAATGTGGGTCCATAGTTCAGTAAGAGATGTCCAATGATCCTGATTAAGAGTCTGTTTGGAAGAGCTTTAGATTCTGAGAAGCAGTTGTTTAGTATCCAGCTTCTGAGAATCTGAAAAAGCTCTGAAAAATAACTTCTCTGGCTTTTGGCTTCTTAGTACATTTTTTAAAATCTGTAACGGTAAATTTTCAGAAGCTGTGAATCGTAGGAGGGAGAAACTCCTAATCAGGCCCTAACACCCATCCCGATTTTTTTCTGCCCCTTGGACCTTTTCCTACAGAACTCGGTGCAGGTCCACGCTGGCCTAGATAGCATAACAGCTTCGAAACGCATAAGAAAAGGCACGGCCCGTATAGGTTTGTGGGCCAAGTGCGGTAGCATCTCGCCCTTTCCCCCACTTCGCCCTTTGGTTCTCGTTGTCAGTGAACCGATGCCAACATCCACCATTTTGCCCCGCTGTCCATGGCTTGTGTGCACTTCACCGGCGGACCGGCCCTATTGGGGACTTGCAAGGTTGACTCGTTTGAGCACGTGTCTTGCCTGATGGGGATAGACAGCACAACTGCCCATCTGCGAAGTCGCCAATTGGCACTTGCTACTTTTATTTGCTCACGGACACAAAACACGTTCTTATGAAGTTTCTGCACGACTGTGAGTTTCATCACAGCGAAGCTTTGCGCTAACGAAACCTATTGACAATCCCCATGGATCTCGCGTTATTAGCAACCGTACGACCGTATCTGCTCACTCTCACCACTGGCTATTCACTAGGTACCCCGTACTATATACAACACGTTAACACGTCGCCTCACCGTGCTGCGATCCCGCCGCTGCTGGCGGCGGACGCGCTCTCGCCGGAGTAGTCCGCGAAGTGCTCGTCCGCCTTTGACAGCGTGTACGCCACGTCCACCATGCTGGGGCGCTTGGCCGGGTCACGGTGCAGGCACGCCTTCGCCACGCCCACCACGCTCGCGACGCTGCCCGGCGGGCACGTCTGCTCGGCGAGCGCCGGGTCCATCCACGCCGCGACACGGGCCTCCATCCTCTCCTCCCTCCCGCGGAACACCCGCTCGTCCGCGTCGGCCCACAGCGGCTCGCCGCTGTCGTCGCTGACGGCCTCGCGGCCCGACACGAGCTCGAGCAGGACGACGCCGTAGGCGAACACGTCCATCTTGGTGGTCACGAGGCCGTCCGCGAGGTACTCCGGCGCGATGTACC
This sequence comes from Leersia perrieri, assembly GCA_000325765.3. Lineage (NCBI taxonomy): Eukaryota > Viridiplantae > Streptophyta > Magnoliopsida > Poales > Poaceae > Leersia > Leersia perrieri. The sequence continues at coordinate 19,795,056 of CM002480.1, read as the reverse complement.
CCTGCGTGCCGACGATGTGTGTGGTGACGGCGTTGTGGCCGGTCTTGGCGAGGCCGAAGTTGGCGATCTTGGCGCGCATGCGGCCGTCGAGGAGGACGTTGCTGCTCTTGATGTCCTTGTGCACCACGCGCGGCCAGGTGTGCTCGTGGATGTACTGCAGGCCGTGGGCCAGGTCGAGCGCGATCTGGAGGCGC
>CM002480.1:19755100-19794762 GCA_000325765.3 Leersia perrieri | reverse complement strand
CCAGTCCAGCTGACGCGCGCGGTCGCGGTCCATCAGCCACAGGTCCAGCGACCCGTTCTCCACGTACTCGTACACCAGGTAGCAGTCGCCCGTCTCCGAGTTGATGCAGAAGCCCTCCAGCTTCACCAGGTTGCTGTGGTTCACCTGTGATCATGTTGCAATTAAACATCAACACCCACCTTTGCCCATTGCCATTCAAAGTTTAGCATGACTATTAATTTGTACTTGTACTGCTATGATATGATGATCAAATGTGCACAAATCTGGCTCTCTTTGCCAGAAAGGAAAAAGGAACGCAAATGTAATTTGGAAATTGATAATACTTTGTCACTCCTATCAGTATCCTGTAGTTTAGTTCAAAGCTTCCGTAAATGGTCCGGAGTTAATTGTGCATTAGTGAGGCAAGTCAAGGACCTGGTCCCATCTCCAAAACGTAGTCAAGGAGCCAGTCAATGTTTTTTATGTTCATGCTATCGGCATAGCCGCCTTTGTTGAAACGTCGGAACTTCCAATCTCGTACATCACGGTGCGAAGAACAATTCGGCAATGCAAAGCAGCAGCTATGTAGGTACGTGGCGAGATGTAGTGTGAATGTGGCAGAGACTAGCAAAAATACGAATCAGATACGATACGGAATAGAAGGCACAAGGTTTCCAAAATTCCAGTCGTTCTAAGGACAACCCGGACTTCATCGTCACCTAACGTGACGTGCTAGACTTTTGACGCCATCATAATTATCATTGCACTACAAATCTCCACGGTTCAAATATCAAGTGATGGTGATCGAGATTAAACATTGAGGTCTATCACATGGCCAGTACGTTTACATATGGGTCATGGGCGGCCTTGGAGTTTTCTAAGACTGCTTCTGCGATCAACAGGACATGCACAACCATCTCAAGGCAGATTCGAACAGGCTCCTGATGGCACTAGCTGAGTGAGAGATCCACATCTAAACTTTTCTTAATTCTACTGGTAGAGTGACAGATCCAACACTACATTTCTTTAACTCCAGTGGCATCAGTACTGCTGGGCACAGTCCAAATTTGCACAAATAAGAGACTTCACATCAGCGTCAGGGTGTCGCTCCAAAACCATTCACACAAACACCCAAATCACCCATGTACCAACAAAAAGAAATCCAGACACCTAAAATATTTGCTCTAGTGCGTCGGCTGCTAGTCCAATTAAACAACTCGCTGAGTTGGAATGTATAGAAGTGCGTACTTCTGTTTAATATCCAATCATCGAGTATGAGCACTACAATTCTTTCCATTATCTAAAAAATGAGCACTACAATTCTTCATACAATCACTATGTCAGAATTAAATATTTTCAATTCATAGCGAACTCATTTGAGCTAAGCAGCAACGATTGTCGAATTGTTCAGTTAGCAGTAGACTAGCAATTCGAATGCAATTTTTCAGAACAAGGAACAGTTCATTCTGAATTGGAAGCAATCTGAAACAAGCAATTCAGATATGAAAGAAAAAACCTGTACCTTTTGCAGGATCTTGAGCTCTTCGCAGGCGTCCCACTTCATCTTCTTCACGGCGAACACCTCGCCGTCGATGTAGGCCTTGTACACGCTACCCTGGATAAGGTGCTCCTCGTCGAAACCCCCTGTGGCAATCTCCAATTCCTCCACCTTGAACACCCTGTACTTGTCCAGCCACTCGGATATGTCACTGACCAAGAACCTCTGCCCGACGCCGCCACCGGAAGCGATCTTGGCCAACCTGCCGCCCTCACCTCCATCGCCGCTCGCCACCGCCTCCCCTCGCCGCCCCTTCGACTTCAGCCGCCTCCACAGGCAGGCCAGCAGCAGCATCTGCAGCAGCCACATCCCACCGACGATGCCCAACCCAATTGCCAGCCCGGTCACCACCCCGTCTCGATTCTTGGTCACGACGGTGGGAGCAGGCGTAGAAGACGGCGGTGGGGACGCCGGCGTCGTGGAGACGTTGTTCACCCTGACGATTGGCGGCAACCACTGCGGCACCTGCCTGCGGAGCGGCACGAGTATCGCCGGCGTGCTCAGGTTCTGCGTAACCTGCTCGGGCCCGTTGAGGGAGACGAGGGATTGGGCGTCGACGGCGAACGCGGTGGCGACGCTCGCGTAGGTGTCCCCCGGCTGCATCACGTAGGTGACAAGCGCGGTGGCGTTGACGGCGGCGGTCGGGCACTGGCAGAAGATGGGGAAAGTGACCATCTGGCCGATGTCGAGGTTGGTGGGCACCAGCGTGGGGTTCACCCGCTCGACGGCCACGTAGTGCGTCAGGTTCTGGAACTTGGCGGTGGAGACGATCCAGAACGTGTCGCCGGCGTTGATCTGGTACTGCGTGGGCGCGTAGGAATTGGGCGAACGGGAGGGGCAGCCGCACTGGAGTGGCACCAGCAGCGACTGCCCATCAACCGGGACGGCCGTGGCGGACAGGTTGTTGGCGTGCGCCACCATGAATCGGCTCGCTGAAAAGAGGTCGCCGATGGCCGCGAGGTCGAGCGACGCCCCGCCGAAGCCCGCGCGGTAGAGCGCGTAGGCCTGGCACGGGTAAGTCGCGTTCGCCGAGCAGTTGAACCCGTCGTTCGACGCAGGCGCGGGATTCGCCGCGCTCTGCGACCGCGCCGGGGTAAGGAGCGCGCACAGGCAAAGACACAGCAGCATCGCAGGCAGCGCCCGCCGCTGCCGCGGCGGCGTCATCGTCTGCGTTGCGGTGGATAGGCGCTCGCGGATCGAGTCTGGGTTGGTTGGTGAATCGTGAGCTGTGGTGCGCCTTTTTTCCGTTTGCGAGCGTGATATATTCGGGGGGGACGCCGCGCCGACGACGGAGCGGCTGATTCGTCAAGCGTGCGTGCGTGCGTTGCCCTGGCCCTGCCTGCGTTCGTCGCGTTCCACGGCATCTTTGGTCACCCCGGTCTTCGCTGTTGACTCCTGTGCCCCCATGCACCGTGGTTTGGGTTGCCGATAATTTTCGTTACACTCCGGTCGCTGTCGTGGTTACTTTCATCCCTAGTTGCTTTTGCCAAGTCGCTGTAAGACGAGGAACTGATTGGTGCGACTCCTGATCCAGAGACTTTTCTTTTTTTTTTAAGTTCGTGTCCCATCGAATATTTGCACGTTAATTAGAAGTATTAAATATAGACTAATAATAAAATTAATTGCATAAATAAATGTTAATTCGCGAGACGATTTTTTTAAGCCTAATTAATCCACGATTAGCAAATGTTTACTGTAGCATCATTTGCTAATCTCAATAGATTCGTCTAGCGAAATAGTCCAAAATATAGGATAGGTTTTATTAATAGTTTATATTTAATACTTCTAATTAGTGTCTAAACATCCAACTTGACAGGGTCTTATGTTTACGGAGCATTGGAGAGTGAAAGGGAACGGGCTCTGCCTTCGGAGACCTGTGGTGGTAGTCTGGCTACGGAGACCTGTGGTGGTAGTGTGGTCTCCGTCACCCACTCTCTGATTTCTTAATCATGCCGTCACATTCTGTTGTTTGTTGGTGGGAGCAAATGAACGCGGTGTTATCAGTTCAGTTCGGTCTCGCCAATGGATCAATAGACGCTCGATCAACGTATTCACGACTCACGAAAGTTCGGCTGTGCGGAAATGTGAATCGTTCTAGTACCGTGTCGTGGAAGAAGGGGCGATCCCTTGTGCGAGTGTCAGATTTCCAACGGTAGAAAGGATTATGTGCAACAGACACCGCAATCAACGGCTTCATTTAGTGCTTGATTGTGAAAAATTTGCTGCCGTGTGTTTGGGTTAAGAAAGTTTTGAGGTTTTGACCATCCCAGCCTCCCAGGCTATGAGTTCTTAGCTTTCGGAATGGAACATGTGACCACAAGCTAATCATCAAACATTAGCTGAAAATAAGGTCCAGAGCAGCTGTTGTCATACCACGCTTTTATGAAGCCCAACCGGTCTCGTTTAGAAAGGACTCTAAACTCTGGGCCCATGTCCGGACATGGGCTATGAGATCCAACTAAATTTCAAGCAGGTGGTGGCCTTACGAAGGAATAAGTCCATTGTGGTCCCTCAACCTGTCGTCCAGTTCAATTTTTGTTTCTAAACTGCAAAACCGGATATAACGAGTCTATCAACTAATAAAACCAGTATAAAAAAAGTCCCTCGATAATATTGTGTGTAGTTTTGGGTGACATGGCATGTAGACCCCACATGACAGTCGACTGAGTCAGCATGGGACCCACCTTTCAATCAATCAATATATATATATATAAAGTTCTCCTCCCTCCTCTCTCTACTTTCCCTCCGACCTCTCGCGACGCATCGTCATGGGGAGCAACTTCAGCGGGAACATCGCATTCCATGCCGGCATACAGACGAGGGCCCTAGCTACCGCCGCTTTTCTTGGGGATCATGCTCCACCAGTCATACCTCAGCGGCGAGGAGCGGACGTCGTCGGAGGAGAAGTCCGTTGGCAACACGCGTTCTGCCGCTAGGGGCGAACGATAACCGCTGGCGCTTGCCAACTGACATTGACCGGTACCATGAGTTCAGTAACCCCGTGTTGTCTTCGCCAGCGTCGTCGCAGTGCCAGAACATGGCGGCGTCGACATTGTTGTAGGCGGTGGGGAGGTGATGCTCCGGCACGAGGTGGTAGTCGAGGGAGATGATGATGGCCGACATGGCGGCAGTGGCCTCGCATAAGGCATGGTAGAACATGTTGCCGATGGTGAAGAGGACGAATCCGCCACCGTGGAAGTAGAGAATCATGGGGAGCCTCGAATTCAGCGTCGGGTTGGAGAGGTAGAGGTGGAGGAAGTTACCAATCGAGACATTGAGGGGGATGTCATGGGAGAGGACCTCGCGCGTCGGGGACGAAGCGATGGGTGACGGTGCCGTCAAGGTGGACAGGGATCTGCAAGAAGAGACTCGTTGACTTTGCAACAAAAGGAGAGTAGAGGGAGGAGGAGAGGGGAACTTTTGTTTTATATTTGACTGATAGGCAGGTCCTATATTGACTTAGCCAGCTATTATGTGGGGCCCACGTGCCACATTACCCAAAACCACCCACATTACCGTCGAGGGAACTTCTTTAACTGACTTTATAAGTTGAGGGACCTATTATATTTGGACGATAAGTTAAGAGACTTTAAATGGGCTTATTTCCATTACGAAAACAAAACTTTTGGTACTACTATTTGGATTGCACAGGAGGAGCCGGAGTACCAATCTTTGCCTGCGCTTGATCATGAATGCCAAAGGGCGAATGGGCGATCGTTCAGGGGCGGGGACAAGCACCGAACTACCGCAAAGGAGAAAGGACGCACATGACAAGCGGTTGGCCCCGCGAATGACTGAATCACCGAGGCCCGACCGTCGCTGTCCGGCCTCTTGATACGCCCCAGCGCGGGTCGGCGGGGACGAACTGTGCGTCTGTGGACAGCTTCGGTCGCTGTTGGTCCTTCGGAGCTCGTGCCGCGCGAGTGCAAAGAAGCAAACAGCGGCGAAAACTCTAGCGTACCAGAAGCAAACAGCGGCGAAAACTCGGCGTACCAGCGGCTGCTCGGGATGGATTTCACAACGCTAGCCCCTAGTCCCCTACTCCCCTCTAGTCTGTAGGGTCGTCCCCCCTGAGGAAGGCCTGAGCACTCGCGATCTCCCGCATTCAAGGTCTGAACCCATCGTGGTACGACGCCATGATATGGCCATATGAATGAGGGTGACCCATACGTTTCGATGCAGCAGCAAGGCGGCAACGTTTCGATGCGAAATCGCACCGATGCACGCGTACGATGGCTTCCGCTCGCCCGTGCCTGTTATTGATTCGTACTTTCGCTTTCGTTCAGACAAGACATCCGTTGGATCGTCCGTTACAATACCGATTCCCCGTCTCAAACAGCATGTAGGTGTCTAATGTGCCACTGCATAGGGTGACACTACAACTGCTAGTATCGTCAGGTACTGAATCGCCTTCTCTAATCCTACGACCATTCACCTGTCTAATCCTCCGATCATCCACATCTGCTTCCTCTGATCCTCGTCGCAGATGAAAGTGCTCAGCGATGTGCATTGATTGGTCCTTGGAGTGCTCAACGAATGACCATGATGGAGCGGTGTACCACCACAAAAATGATGGCCGGGAGCTAGCACGCATTCAGGTTCACCTCACGCGGTTGCCGCGCCGTCCGAAGTTTGCACCATACACCAATCCACGCTAGCCGAACAACTGTACTGATCATTGTGTTAATTAGCCCCTTTCCATTCAAGTTTCAAACATCTGGCCTAGCGCTTTTTTTTTTCTTTTCTTTTTTTTTTAGGTGAAGATCTGACCTAGCTACGCTGCCACGCAGACTGGCCTGATTACCCCTGTATCGAATCGCGATTTTCAGGGCGGCCACCATGTGCCCCACCTGGCCGAGGAGGCAAGCATTTTTTAGCCTCTCCGCTGCCAAGAGGCCCAAGATAGCCAAAGGAGTTAGGTCACAGTAGAAAAACCCGGCCCGGACGTTGAACCGGTCAGGCCTCTGGTTCATTGGTTCATCGGTCCAACCAGTGACCCGCCGGTTCAACCGCGGGTCAAATAATCTAAATAAATTAATTATTTTCATATACTAACAACTGTTTGCAAGTCTAGTTGGCTAGCGGGAGTAGCTTTGAGGCAAGCAACCAGAGATCGAATCCCATCCTAGACCAATTTTTGGTGATTTTTCCCACTTCCCAGGCCTTGCATGCTAGATGGGCCATTGGAGGCCCATGTATCTGATGCAACGCACGTTTAACCAGCGGCTCGGTCTACCACGGTTTGACGGTTCACTCGTGAAACCGGCCGGTTCATCCGGTTCAAAGCGGGTCAGTTGCATGAACAGTCTTTGTAGCAAACCGAGCCGCTGAGAGGGCTGGTTCCGGGTTTTTCCGGTTCAACCGCTGGGCCGGGCTGGTTTTTCGTACTATGAGTTAGGTATTGTTTACGTCCCAAATTTTTTTCCTAAAAACATCACGATAAATCTTTGGACACATATAGCATTAATATAGATAAATAACTAATTGCACAGTTTGTAAGGAAATCGCGAGACGAATCTTTTAAGCATATTTAGTCCATGATTAGCCGTAAGTGCTACAGTAACCCACATGTGTTAATGATAGATTAATTAGGCTTAATAAATTCGTCTCGCGGTTTTCTAATACCTTATGTAACTAATTTTGTAATTAGTCACCGAAATAGCCTTCCGATATCCGGTTAAATATTAGATGTGACACCCAATAAAAAACTTTTCCCTAACTAGCAAGCCCTTAGTACTTATATACCGGAATACTAGCTAGCATGGGACTCCGCATAAATCAACATACTTTTATGGGTTTTTACGCATGGCTAACCAAATCACCATTTGACGTACGTCATGTTAAATGCTATGTAGATTGAGACCTCACTTGGTGGCTCTATATATAGGTGACTTCAACATTAAGGCCAGTCCATCATTTTCTATGCTAATATTTTTTAATAATACCCACTTTGATTTTTTATGATAAGCTAACCAACACCAAATAAATAAATTTAGATGAAGGAAGTATATACATAAGTTCACAATTATACACTTGACAACCTAAATCTAAAAATTATATATAAAATCTAGCCAATGACGAGGACGGCGAGCTTGCGATGGTCACAAGGCCGCAGCGGCGGCAAGGACACAATGAACTGGATGGATTTGCTTCAAGCAATAGCGAGTTCGTTGCCATCACCGTCGGCAGGAGTCGTCGCCGTCGCCGCCAAATCGGCACAAGTTCGTCACCATCTATACTCCGTCTTCCTAGCCATCATATCCCTCCCTCCCAACATGTTTTTTCCTTTATCTTTTACCAGCCCCCGTCGTCCTTTCTTTGTTCTCGTTTGCTTTCCCACCCAGGCTCGCCGAGACAACCATGACCTCCGCAAGGCGGTGATCCCACTATCACGTATTCACGTCGGCTCGCCTCCAATGTGACTGGCTAAAACAACGCTCCAACACCCTGCGTTTGCCATGGCCTTACAAGCCTAGCTGGCCGGCCATGTATCACGTATGCAATAGCCAGCTAGCTAAAGACAATAATCTTGTGTGACTCGCGTCTAGTATTAAACTCTGTTTCATTGACCTCACGTTGTTTGTCAAACGAATGCTTCTAGAATCTTTTTTTTTAACGAATAAACGCTTCTAGAATCTAGACTGCAGCCACACCACTGACACGCGTGCAAAAGCAGGGTGCAAGGGGTGTTGCCGCATTCATTTCTGTGTTGAGTGTTGACCAGAGAAACCTGAAGCATACAAGGAGCAGAGAATAGCGCGCAAGCCAAGGATTGAATGAGTTCCATTGCCAAATATTATCAGTGATCCACGAACGAAAATGTATTGCACAAGCACCTTTCCCATTTCCCCTTCACTCCCTCACCACTTTATGTCGTTTTCGTTTGTATTGATCAAGTGCGTAAAGAGCCACCATATCAGGAAAAAGATCACACGTGTCATTTTGGATCGATTTATACCATGCTATATATATTATCTTCAGTTAGCTTAGTAGGACGAGTAAAGGGAAAAGGACGTTGGTTAGGGCACCATTTGGATTATATTCATAAATCATGTTTAATCACTCTGAACAATTGAACTGCCGAACTTTTATGCCGGTAGGGCTGTGGTGGTACCCCCACGACAAAAGATAAACATTTTTCTTGATTATGCACATGAACACACACATGTATCACCATGACATTGTTATTGATATACGCGTCCAGTGTTCATCAAGTCCATATGCTAGCGAAAAGTTAGATGACTTTAAAGTTAGATGATTATCTTTCCCTAACACTTGTTTATACATGTGGGCTTAAAGAAAAGAGGCAAGTGGTAATCGTGACCGTATGTCTATATGTACTAACACTTTTAGTGAATTGAATTCCTGAGCGAATGACGGTGACATCTGTGGAAGCATGGCGGCATATTGGATATCATGCTTGTGGTTGTAATTGTTCAGACAGGCCCGTCCAAGGGGCTACCCAAGCTGGGCAAGCGCAGTGGCCCCTCGACTTTTTGGTCCCTATGAATATATTGCATATTATAGGTTGTTCGTTTGTGCTTGTTTGCTAGTTTGGATGGATGAGACGTAAAAGTATTAGAACGAACCTTAGCGTGTGGCCATCGTAACACCGATCGAGAGGGTCAGAGGGGCAGGCAGGTAACAACGGCCGACGACGGCTCAAGCCGGCCAGCCCCGAACAGTTCGATTGATCAACAAAGCAGCAACGCCCATGGCAGTGGCCCCAACGAATCCGATCAGCGAGCGGGAGTCATCAACTGCTCAAGTGAGAACGTAGTAGATTGGTAATTTAGACTGTTGCATTACGTATATGTTTTTTTTTTCCAGATTTAAGGTCCCAATTGACATTTTACCCTGAGGCCCCAAAATCCTAAAGACGATCCTGAGTTCAAATTGGTGGATCTATGATATTGTGGTTCCTGTGTTAGCCCAGTTTCTCCAATTAACTATGCAATGTCGTGTAAGTTTTGACATCATTCATCCTGAAAATAACACATTTATTGTCATATGCAAAATATTCAGTTAAATCAAATCCACACGTATTTAAACGTGCCATCGAAGTTTGAACCACAGTTTTATGACGATTGTATCCTCACAACTACTCACCATCACACCAATAAAGAATTATAGTTAAGAACTAGGAAACTAGCAGGTGTGCTTATCTCATCGAGCGACATCATATATAATTAATCTTTTACAATACAGTACTACACATGATATGCATGCATATGACACTGCCACATTGATGTTATCACAAAGAGAACTAATATATTATATATCGTCTCATCGCATTGCCTTTATATCGGTTATATGTGTGACGACGGACCGAGCTGAATATATTACAAACAAGAAAAAACCAATCTTTGTGCATTTTGGACGGGTTTGAGAGCTATAGCTAATCATACATTAACAATACCCCCAGTCTTATAATATAAAGGGTTTTCGCTATAAATTTATAATAAAAGTCTTTTATATTACACTGCTGGAGAAACCATCTAGTAGCCAAAATCATATTAGTCCTAGTTCCTATTAAAACTAGAACTAAAAATTATTTGTAGTCTCGGTTAGAAAACCTAATGACACTTTTTGAGACTAAATATCATTTTTAGTCCCGGTTCAAAAGCATGTCAGTCTTCCATTATCTTTAGTTCCGGTTGGTTTGGATTTTTAATCCCATTTGGTATAACCAACCAAGATCAAAATTAAAAATGCCTAAATTCCCTCAATCTCTCTCATGATTCCCTCTCTCCTCCTTATCCTCCTCCGATCTCTTCTCCTCCCTTCATTATTTAATTTCTTTAGTTCTATCTCCCCCTCGGTCCTCCACTCTAGCTCCTCTCCTTCCACTCCATCTCCTTCCACTCGATCCATCCTCCGATGACGGCGGCGGCGGCTTGCGCTGCGGCGGGGCCGGACGGGCGGCGGCGGAAGTGGCCATGCAAGAGCCCGATGGCGACTGTGATTTTTTTTTATTTTGTGAATGATTTGCCGTGAATGTTGTAGATTTTTTTATTGATTTGGGGATGATTTTGTGATCGATTTGTGGATTTTGGATGCATATTGTGGATGATTTTTAACGTGCATAATTTGTGGATGATTTGTGGGGATTTGGATGATTTTGATTGTTTTGTGGATTGTGGATGGACATGTATTAATAAATGTAAGAAAAAACAATTAAAAAATAAAAAACAACCGGGGCGGGCCCTATCATCTTTGATCCTGTTTATTTTAACCGAAACTAAAGATGAACATATTTAGTTCCAGATTTATTGTTCCAGTTTGCAACCTCCTTTAGTAGGTTGCAAACCAGGATCAAATTAAGATGCTGCTTCGGTTGTGTTATGGGCCAGAGAGAGTAATTAACATGCTCGACTGATCAGCCGTTCCTATTGCATGCATGTCTATCGTGCCACTTTTGTTTATCCCCGGATCGGCCACCTCTTTCATTTGATTGGGCGTGCGTAGCTATGAGCTTACGAGGTGTTGCAAGAGTACTAGCTAAGCAGCCGCCGGCCCGGTGGCGTTTCTTGCCCCTACCAGCTATAGAGATTGAAAGTCATGCAAGGACCGATTGACCATTAACGTCCCTTTCCATCCGTTCCTACACCAAACCAAATTCCCTACCTACCTAGGTTGGCCTAATACTTCTTAATTTTAGCCATTGCTGGTCTTAGACGTTGATCTATACCGAAAAGCTGAGCTAGGCGTCAATCAGCACTCGGGGGATCAAATTGCAGTAACCCACATGTAGAATTGACCCACAAACAACCAATATTATCAATGGTAGTTATGTGCTCTGAATCATTAGTAGAGTTGTATTAGCCACACAATGGTGCGAGCATGTCTGCAGACCAAGCTAGATATTGCTAGATCTGACGGTTAAAGGGATATGATCGATGGCCAAACCTGAATAGCATATAGTTATGAAAAGGAAACACGATCTTGCCTGCTATTTAGAACTGGACAAGCCAACCTCACCTTCTTTTGGAGATAGAAGTATACAGTGCAGCCACTCAAATTAGGCTGCGTTTAGTTCATCCAAAAATATTTGGCCAAAAAGTCGCCTCAATCTTTAAACACATATTTAAAGTATTAAACGTAGACTAATAATAAAATAAATTACATATTCGGATTGTACACTGCGAGAAGAATCTTTTGATCATAATTACGTCGTGATTAGCCATAAGTGCTACAGTAACAAATATTTGCTAATGACGGATTAATTAGGCTTAAAAGATTTGTCTCGCAGTGTACAGTCCGAATATGTAATTTGTTTTGTTATTAGTCTACGTTTAATACTTTAAACATGTGTTCAAAGATTGATATGATTTTGACGTGACTTTTTTGAACTCCCAATTTTAGGATCCAAACCCGGCCTTAGGATACTGCGCAAATGCCGAGGAGGAAATGACCAATGATTGGTTAGCCGGTCCAAAGAGGGATGCTACAAGATGGGGACTCCAATGTCTATCTATAAGCTATATATAAGCCAATTTATATAATTTTTAATAGAACAGAGATAAAAGCTATCTCTTGTTTAAGAGATAGTCTATTACACACATTTCAATGTCCAGTGAGAATGGCATGAGAGGTCATTTTTATTATAATTTATTTGCTAAGAGTTAAACCATTGAAAGAGTTACCTTTTAGATAGCTTAGAGATAGTAGCTATCTCTGACCATTGGAGAAGGCCTGATGATCGCTGGGGAGATATCGATAATATGTCATCTTTGTCACCTACCGGCACCTAGAATAATCCTAAGCAAGCGGCATGCATGGTGCTTAATCTCTCTGTCGTTTCATTGAGGAGGTCGTGGGCTTTTAATATGTGCCATAAATTAAGTTAGCTTCAGCAATCAGAAGGCTGCAGTGAGCTAAAGTAACACTAGAGTATATATCATCTGCTAATCACAGACACGAGCGTATTAAGCTTACCTGGACCACCAATTAAATTATACCACCCAACGAAGAGGGAAAAAGAAAGAAGAAATCCGGTGTTTCGCCTGAGATATGCCTAATTTAAACGAACAGAACTCAAGTCAAGACCAAATTCCTCACCAAACGACCAAACTCTTTTCGAAGAACTGCTGCGCTGAACCAGAGGGAAAAAGGGCAAGCAGCAACGTGATCGAAAAAAGTGGTCAAATTATCGCCAGGAAAGTATGCCGTTGAAGCCAGCAAAGCGCAGTGGAGCGGAAGATAACACAGCTGGGGTGGCTAACTTGCGACTTGCGACTTGCTGCGACGAGACAAACCGGGACCAACCTGCTAGCTAGCTAGCCTCTCCCCGGTCTAAATCCCAAAGAATCCAAAGAACCTTCCAAGCATCCCAGCAACCATCCCTTTCTTTTTTATCCCCGACAGGACAACCCATCCCCAGCCGTAGAACTAGCTAGACTATGTTCGATCCAGAAATAAGAGCAGTATACAGTAGGAAATCCCGATCCGCACATACGGTGATACGGGGCATAACTGTACTGAAGTTGGATGGTTAATTTGCAAGAGTCTCATGAGTTTATGTATAGTTTCTGAGTTTTGTCGAACTTCAATAATCCAATGGCACATACAGGCAAAGTTACAAGTTTGTTCAATTTGTTAGGCATCACAGGTATCACAAGGTTGACCATGAGCTAATTAACCGTGCAAGCCAACAAAAAGTTTGGATTACAAAATTATCTTGCATAAAAAATCAAACAAAAAGAAATATCTCACCACACAATAAAAAATCAATAGATGAAAGAAAAACACAACAAACTCACGAATTAAGAATTAAGGTAGTATGATAGCTAAGCTCGAATATATTTATCCTGTTTTTTTATCAACTTGGGATTATGTAATCTAGATTACTACGAGTAATTTTAGAAAAAACAAATAGATTATTGGAAATTATAATTTGAAGTATGGATTACTATAATGTTATAATCTTATAAGCTCTTTCAAGTGAGCTTTTTCATATTATTATGTGAAAAATTAACCATCTTGTCATATACTTCTCTATTTTAGACTTATAAAACCAGGAATTTAGCGTTATTCTACTCTGGCTTATAGTAATCTTTTCTTGCAGAAATATGTCTCAATAATAGATTATAGTAATCCTAAATTGAAAGAAGCAAGCCACAAGCCCCAACAATGACACCAGCTTGAGTTCCTACAGATCCTGCACCATTGCTACCACGTAGACTGCAGATTGTGAGTGAATACAATAATACCTAACAGTGGATATGGCTTCACTCTTATCAACATTTTTCAATAGTTTGGGTGTGAAGTAAGTACATGTTCATATGAGGTGTCTATATTTATGGCCACACACGTACTCTCTTCGTCTAATAAATGACAATTTTTATACACGAATATGTACATTGTATTAGATGTCTTCATTTTAGAAAGTGCACCCCCCAAAAAAATAAAATACAGGAATTCTAATATTCTTCAAATAAGATAAGGACTCTAGTATAAATCTAGATAAATAATTGTGTGGCGGAACTAGTAGTATCTCATATCTCATATATACGGAAAGCTATACAGTATCGCACCAGATCAACTGGGAGTCTGGGAGCGGTGTTGTGCAGTGAGTCCAGGAACGGAGCGGGAGGGCCTACCTAAGCAAGTAGCCAAGCAAGTTGCCACAACGAAATCAGATCACGGAAGCCCAGCTGCGCAGCCGCAGCTTGCCTAGCCGCATCGGTCACTGCACAGTACATCAGCGCCCACCTTGCTGCTATACTGACCGCGCCTAGCTAGTCCAGTCCACCAAGCCCACGACCCGCAACACGCACACCCACGCACACGCACAAACCAACAAATAACCAACCAACCACAACCAGCGAGCTACCGCCAGCCTCGACGATCTTTCCGCGTTATTCTCATCTGCTTCCGCTTCCCTCCTCACCTCGCCCGCCGCTTTTATATAAGTCCGCCTCCTTCACTCCACTCCTCCCCACCACGCACACGGCTCAGCTCCAGCTCGCACCACTCCGCAAGGTGATTGGAAGAATTCAGGCAGTATCCAAGATCGACGCCGACATGGGCTTCCCGTTGGGGTACTCGGAGCTTCTCCTCCCGAGGCTGCTCCTCCAGGTGCTCCTCCTCCTCGGCCACCTCCACCGATTCCTCCTCTGGGCCTTCCACGCCGTCGGCCTCGGCGACCTCATCGACACCCCGCCTGTCGTGACGTCAGCGGCGGCGGCGGCCACGGAGCCGACGGCCGAGGCCTGGGCCGCGTCGTCGTCGTCGCTGCAGCACCGCCGGCCGGAGTTCAGGGCGCTGCCGGCGATGGCCATCGAGGAGGCGCTCCCCGTGGTGCGATTCGACGAGCTGGTGGCGGTGTGCGGCGGCGGCGACTGCGCCGTCTGCCTCAGCGGCATCGGCGGACGCGACGAGGTGCGCCGGCTCGCCAACTGCCGCCACGTCTTCCACCGGGGATGCCTCGACCGCTGGATGGCGCACGACCAGCGCACCTGCCCACTCTGCCGCGCGCCGCTCATCCCCGACGAGCTCTTGCCTGCCTCCGCCGCCGCCGCTGCCGACCCCTCCGATTACGACCTCTCGTACTACCCCTCGCCGCTGCCGCTGGCCCCCACCCCGACTCTGCTGCGGCCACACGAGCTGCTGCTCAACGGATTGGGCGGTTTCCAGTGAGCCGGTCAATTTTTCGTTGCAATCGGCACAACGACGGGACACGGGCGCACGGCTGTTCGCCTTTCGTCACGGAAATACAACGGCATACATGAGTGGCCTGATTTGTACATAGGCCCCAAGAAGAGCCCCAAAAAAGGACAAGTAGGAGTAGTTTGCTTGCTATGTTAGGTTGATTCCATCTTCCGAACCTGCGAAGTTGTGAATCCTTTTTGCAGATTATTAAATTTGTTGAAACAGAGCAGTTTGGTGCTTGCTAATCTAATCTGGCGTGCCGCTTACTTCGATTTCTCCGTTTCTCCGTGCAATACTGCAACATATTGCAGTCCAAATCTTATCCGTCTCCTTGGCGATTTTTCCTGACCTGACCATGAAGATCTCGCGTGATCTAACTGACGGCCTATTTGACTGGTTTTGCGTCATCGCGCGGCAACAGCACTTACGGGTAAAGCACGTCCATTAATTATGCGTCTAAATCCAGTCAACGCGTAGCTCTTGACAGGGATAGACTACCAGCTGCAGGCAGGCAAGGCAGGCAGCAGCCGAGCAGCAGCCGCGGCCGGGCACTCACGCGGTGTAGCTGCGTCGAACATTCGTAAACTCACGCGGTGGCCACTGTTACTCGCAGGTGTTAGGGGCTGACAGCCGTGCGTGCATGTACCAGAGTCCACAGTTATATACGAGTATAATAAACAACAGAAATTGAGTAAAGTTCAGAAGCCGCCTCGTTTCTTCGTCCCTTTCCTTTCTCGCTTCGACGAAACAAGTAGCGCCGAAAAAAAAAAACTTAAACTCCCCTGATTAGGTAGCTACAGGTTCAATTGGGCAGGGGAAGGGACAACGGTGCAGACAAAGGCAGAAAAAACTCGCACGTATGACTGAGCTAATAGGGATAAGTAATTGTTTTCTTCACAAATATGCGGTACTACTTTCATATGTTCTATTTGGGATTATGGAGCTAGGCCGAGGCTCAAGCAGATCATTGTTCTAGGCCTAATTCTGCCCCTCCAATTGGGCACGATTTGCTAATTTGACGAGCTTCGTTTTATCACCCCTCCAGCAGGGACGGATCTACGGTAATACCGTTGGTGTAGCTGCGCCAATGACTTTTGACAAACTAAAATACTTATATATATATATATATATTTACTATGGTACAAACAAAATTACCATGCTATAATACCGACAGACGTGTTATGACACCAACTAGGATCCGTCCCTGCCCTCCAGTGTATATAGTTCGGGTGTGGAGGTCAGGCCGGCCACGACAAGGACACATGTGATGATAGTTGGTATTGCATAGAGTTTGACGGGTTTGGCTATCTCGCACCCGTGCGCCACGAAGGAGGTGGCGCACGGATTTTCTGTTCAACTTTCCGTTATCTTCGTTTATGTGTTCATGGTTTCCGAATAGAATGAAACTTTCATATTGGAAGAATTAAAACTTCCAAATTGAAACAAAAAGAGAAATTGGAAGTTTCAAATTGAAAGTTTCAAAACTTTGAAAAGATTTGAAACTTTCAATTGAAAAGATTTACAATTTCCAATTGAAAATATTCAAAAAGAAACTTTCAATTTGAAAGAAATCGGAAGTTTCAAACTGCTCCTTACTGGCGCCGACGGGGCTCGCAAGGGAGTCGTGGTGCGGCCATGGTGGTCGCCGGTGCCAACGGGGTACGCCGCTGCCCGTGGAGGTCAACGGGCGCGCGAGGAGGTCGTCGGCATCGACGTGTGGTCGCGGGCACACGCAGCCTCGACGGCGTCGACACAGCCGTGGATATCGTCGGCTGCGCGGTGGATCTCGCCGGAGTCAATGGGGCTGAACGGGGAGGGCGGCGTGCCGACGTCGGAGCGGAGAGGCTGTGGAGCTCGCCATTTCATCGCCATTGCTTCCGGGATTGGAAGAAACTGGAGTGAGGAAGAGAAAAAACGGGAAGAGAAAAGGAACAGGGGAACAAAATATATGAATCAAGATTTGACGGCAGAAAATTCGTCCGTTTCCCCTGCCGTTAGCGCAAAATCGAGCGCTCGCGGCACCCGAGCGCCAACTAGCATTCGTGGAGTTTGACGGAGGTCCTCCATCCCCTATTTTTAAAGTTGAGGTGTGGTTTTTGTTGATCACCACTAAAGAGGAAAGCATTGGAGTACCGTTGGAGCAACAAATACCACCTCTAGCACTAGCACTGATATTACTGTTTTTTTTATAGAAAGAGTGATGAGTCCGGTCCAGGTGGGGTTGGACGTAAGCCTGACACACCGATCCGGATTCCCCGAATCCCGCAATCTTATCACTGCAACTCCGGCGCACCCACTCGGAAAAAGGCCCAATCGTCCTAAAAGACTATTCTGAAAGCGGAAGGGTGGTTCTTCCTTTTAAGGTGGATTCCTCCTCCCAAACTAAACAAGATGGGATTATTCAGAGGCTCACACGGTCGCCGTCCGACTACAACCATACTAGACGTCACAACCATACTAGACGATTGTGTGTTGCGCCTTTGTCAGCGGGTAATAGTTGATGATGTCCTCGTCAAAGAGGGAATGCTGGATAATATCATTTTAGATGGAATAACTAGGAAGATGAGCTTCAATTAATTACCCCTCTTAGGTATGAAACATATAGGTGGAAGGTCAAGTCTAATCGGAAAGACTGTAACACATATATGTCGTGCTATGTTGTCCCATAGTAGTTACAACAATAAACCAAAACGTTTGAGGCTATCCAAGTTTTCTTCGTGACAACGGGTAAGAAGTGGCGGAAAACAAAATGCACATGTATTCGGTAACAGTTTTGCTATACATCTCCCATACTTTTTTTTCTTTAAAACCACACTTTTTTAACCATAGGTTTACATCAAGATTTATACTATTTAATAAAAGAAGAAAAAATGACCATGAATAATGATGTCGTATAGACAATAGAAATATTTAAGAAATATATCACAATTGTATAATAGTTACACTATAATTATAATATGACTAGAATATAATTACAATGTGACTTGTGTGATTTGTAGATACAATGGCAGTATTTTTTAAGTCTAAATTAGTAAATATAAATTGCACAATATAACAATACAACATGTAAACCATGCAATACCGAAATGATCCTTTCCATTTGGCATAGCTTTAACTCCAAGATTCCTATTCGACCAAACACTTTAAGATATCGTAAAATATAGAGTGGAGTTGCAGCTTCGTTCCTAATTAAAATTCACATTGTAAAGGTAAATCTTTTTTAGCTGTACTCTATCATCGAAATAGAAGCTGTATTAAATAGACCTTGAAAATTAGATATACGACTTATTGATGGTTCCATTTTGCAATCCGAAGCCTGCTCCGGATGGGCGAGTGGGGGAGTAGCAATTGACAAGCAGAGTAACGACGAGAGGATAGGCCTTTGGGGGTCGCATGCTCGGCGTCATACATGCGACGTCGGGTGCTTTCCGACCCAACACGCTTTCGACGTGCCGTGGAACGGGTGGCCTACAGAATTCCCCTTTCGCTGTCGTGGGTTTGCCTAGAAAGGGACCAATATCCTTCCCGAGTTTTGTTTCCCAGGGAAGAAATCCAAGGACGATCTCTACATGAATATGTTCAGGTCCTTTGACGTCTACTTGTTGCAGCTCCATAAATTGGTACCAACAAGTGGCACGTTAAGAGGTAGAGACACCGAAGAATCTCACAAAAGAAAATCTCTCTCGATAGCTCAAGTGGCACATGTACCACTCACAGTACATTAAGCGATCTTCTGAAAATTGTACTAAGTTGAATGGCAGAGATCCTAACTCTTTCAATTTTGGAAGAAACTTCGTAAACGATAAAATCCTACTATATTACTCTCTGCATCACTGCAGCCCGCCAGCCTTGTCAAACAAGAAGAGAGACACGTCAATATATAGATCATAGATGCATGCTGTGCTGCTATAGATCCTGTTTGGAGGAGCTTCTGCCAGCTGCAACTTCTGGGAGCTTCCGAGAAACTGTAGTTATAGATTCTGGAAAATAAATTAAGAAGCCAGAAGCTAGAGAAGCTGGGTTTTAGAGCTTTTCCAGATTCTTAAAAGCTAGCTACCGAAAGATACTTCTCAGAATCTTAAACTTCCCCAAACAGATCCATAGCATGGCAAGTAGAGACCCTTGCCAGGACTCTCCTGCTTGACCAAATGGTCAGTTGGTAACTCGACACAGATGCCACCCGCAGACAGATTTGTGCATCTCATGATCCATGTGCCTCGCCCTGACGACAAGGGGGAAGGAATCACATGCTTTTTTTAGTTCTGTAACAGTGACACCCAAGTACACGTCGGTCGGTTCCTGTCAAGATTTGCGCGTTTCTCCGCCCGCGTCCGATAGATAGAAAGAGACCGCAGGTTCAGCTTTGAGCGGAATCAGACCCGGCGATTTTCCACTGGGCTCCAAATTTCAACTGCGGGGGTACTTCTTTGGGCCAACAACCCATATGATGCCTACCCATGAATCATTACTAAAGCCCACAAAAGCGCAATCACTGAGGCCCACGCGCGGAGGCTCCGACTGAAGAGAACCGAAACAGAAAAATACGAGATCGAAACAGCAATGCCGAGGAGCCGAACCGCTCCCATGTAACGCGCGGCGCGCGAGGAGAACGCGCATCCCGACGAGCTCGCGCACATCGCAGCTCGGCCCGTTACCCGTCAAATTCTATCTTAGTCCAACGAATCCAATCCGATCCTTCCGTGAGTAGAACTCGCATCGCCGACGGCGACGGGAACGACGGGGTGAGACCGGCTGTAACGTCGGTCAGAGACGGCACGGCCAATGAAGGCCGCCGCCGCCGCCTCCGGCGGCGGCAAGGACACCCTTGTGGCGTCCCTCGTCCGCTACCTAATCCTCCTGATCGTTCCCTTCACCATCCTCTACATCGTCTACACCCTACACGCCATTCTCTCCGACACGCCGTCCTGCCCGCCTGATCGCGCCGCCCTGTCTCACCTGATCTCCACCCGCAACCATACGCCGTCGTTGTCGTCGACGCCGCCACCGGCACCGGTGTCGACGGCCGCGGCGGCAACGACGACGACGACAACGCTGCAGCACGTGGTGTTCGGCATCGCGGCGTCCGCGCGGCTGTGGGATAAACGGAAGGAGTACATGAAGATCTGGTGGCGCCCTAACGCGGGCATGCGCGGGTTCGTGTGGATGGATCAGCCGGTGCGGAACTCCACCTTGCCGGACGGGCTGCCTCCGATCAAGATCTCATCGGACACATCGGCCTTCCCTTACAAGAACCGGCGCGGCCACCGCTCCGCCATCCGCATCTCCCGCATCGTCTCCGAGACGTTCCGCCTCGGGCTCCCCGGCGTGCGGTGGTACGTCATGGGCGACGACGACACCGTCTTCCTGCCTGACAACCTCATCGCCGTCCTCCGGAAACTCGACCACCGGCAGCCGTACTACATCGGTTACCCGTCCGAGAGCCACCTGCAGAACATCTTCTTCTCGTACGGGATGGCGTTCGGCGGCGGCGGGTTCGCCATCAGCCAGCCATTGGCGGCGAGGCTGGAGCGGATGCAGGACGGGTGCATCCACCGCTACCCGTCGCTGTACGGGAGCGACGACCGGATCCAGGCGTGCATGGCGGAGCTGGGCGTGCCGCTCACGAGGCACCCGGGGTTTCATCAGTACGACGTGTACGGTGACCTCCTCGGCCTCCTCGCCGCGCACCCCGTGGCGCCGCTCGTGTCGCTGCACCACCTCGACGTGGTGCGGCCGCTGTTCCCGACCGCGCGGTCGCGTCCCGCTGCGGTGCGGAGGCTGTTCGACGGGCCGGTGGCGCTGGACTCGGCGGGGGCAATGCAGCAGTCGATATGCTACGACGCGCGCAACAGGTGGACGGTGTCGGTATCGTGGGGGTTCGTGGCGACGGTGTCGAGGGGGATGATCTCGGCGCGGGAGATGGAGATGCCGACGCGGACGTTTCTGAACTGGTACAAGCGCGCGGACTACAAGGCGCACGCCTTCAACACGCGGCCGCTGGCGCGCCGCCCCTGCGAGAAGCCCTCCTTCTACTACCTCTCGTCGGCGCGCCGCACCGTGGCGCGCGACGGGGAGATCACCGTGACGACGTACCAGCGGTGGCGCCACCGCAATGACGTACGGCCTCCCTGCCGGTGGAAGATCGCCGACCCGGACACGCTGCTCGACACCGTGGTCGTGCTCAAGAAGCCTGACCCAGGCTTATGGGATCGAGTAATCCTCCTGATCTGTTTTCAACTGTTGCAACTCCATTTGTTACATTGATAATTTATTAACAGAGGATTGAGTAACTTAATTTGGCAGTATAAATTGCAAATCTTTGATACTAACTGGCAGTTTATATGAATATGCAGTCTCCCATGCGAAATTGCTGTAGGGTGCTGTCGTCTCCCAAAGGACAGGAAGGGAACATGACGATGACTATAGATGTGGGTATATGCAAGGACTGGGAGTTCAGCCAAGCATAGTCCATTAGATGAACACAAGACAGAAGTGAATAGGTGATTTATTTTTCTTCTTTAATTGTATCCCTGTAACATTAGGATGACAAAGGGTCACTTCCTTCAATACTAAAGGGACATGGACCAAAGCATTGTTTACAGTCCCATGACAAACAAAAAATAACTACTTGTTGCCTCTTGTTGCATTATATAGAAAAAGTAGTACAGGAAATTACTATTCTGTGATCAGTTCAACATTCGTATTGCTTGACAGTGCTGGCCGCTTTCAAAAGAATATCTTGTTCTACAGATGTCCATTCGTCCCTTCGCTACAACCGTTGAAATAATTGTTAGTAATCAAGAAAATAGAAGACAAATGGCTACTCTAACTTTCTAGGCCATTTATATGCACAGAACTGACAGAAAACAATAGCACATAATCCCAAGAACAATGTATTGCCGTGATGTTATAGAACATGAACAACTAGGGAGCATATCCCGTATTCCCGTGTACACAAGCTTCTTGTGCACTCAAACTAAAAAATATCACCAAAAATTCTAGAAAAAATTATACATATACTTTCAATAGTGTTATACATATCTGCAAAGTCTCATATTAAAATTCATCATACACAAAGAGCAATAAAAATGACAAAATTCTGATAGATTTTTACTCAAAAAGCTGTCATATTTTTCATCTTTTTGTTGCACCTAAAATATAACGAATTTTAAGATGAGACTTTGTAGATATGTATAGCACTGTTGGAAATATATGTACAAATTATTTTAGAATTTTCGGTGATATTTGTTAGTTGGTGTGCACATAGTGTGCATCCGAAGATTGTGCATAGGATATGTTCCCGAACAACTATATGCACAAACGTACCTACTTATGCAAAGCAGGCATCAACTGTGCTGTGAACGTTCTTAGCGACTTTATGCTGTATCCTATGACGTTATGTTCTTACCACGGCGAACAATGTGTATCGTTTGTTTGGAGGGGTTGCTACCTCGCACAAAACCATCGTTATTTATAGGGCTAGTGTCGTTCCTCAAAAAAAAAAATTATAGAGCTAGTGTCAAAATGCAGTTGTCTATAAACATGCATACAGTGCAAACTACTCCCTCCGTTTTTATTATGTTTGACATCGGTACCAGTTTGCTAATTGCTTGTGAAGACCTATTATTTCACATCGCAATACAAAAGAAGTGAAAACGACACTTATTAAAATCTTAGACATGTCAGAACTATGATAAGAGTACAATTAACATACCATGCTTTTGATGTTGCAACCAATGGTAAGCTCTCCATGTGAACTTTCTAACTGTGAGAGATAGCAGTAAGGAGCATCAATATATGGGTTGGACCTTAGCTTCAATTTTATCTCCTCTGATACAGCAGGAATCTTTTCAAGGTCTTTAATTCTTATAGGAATTTTTGCTACACTAGCACGCCACACGGCTCTTGATTTATTGACTATAATCTGTAATTTTGTCAGACAAAATCAAGTAAAGGAGGGTCAGAAGAAAGCAGGAAATTACGTCCAAGTTGCATTACATATTTTTTTTAAAAAAAATGTAAAACAAAACCACGACAAAGGTGGAACATTACTTGGCTGGAGAACAGTGAGTTAGGAACTATAACAGGGAGGTTTTCTGGGTTGATCAATGACGTAGATGTCAGTCCAATTTCAACCACTTTCCCTTCTATAGAACCAGCCTGCAAACCGAAAATACTCAAGTATTATTATTGCTCTGAATTTTGATGTAGGAGTATCAAAGATAGACACTTCAAGACATGTTTATTAATCAGGATTATGAAATATTGAATGGTCAAGAATTTTAATGAATGTTTTGTTTTCTAAACCTACATTTATTCCCCCCACCGATAGTTTGCCTTTTTCACTCTTCTGAAAACATCCAGGCTATAGCATTCACATGCCTATTTTGGATTATTAATGCCTACAGTCCTTTTTTAGAGTTGAATCAATTGCACCTTTTTTTACCTGAAAAAGAACTAAACACAATTTATTCACTCTTCTAAACATAAAATCAGTATGCATTTAACTGAAATATGCTTAAGATATCATGTTTTTTTCAAAGTTTATCAAGAAACTGAATAATTATTCACCTAAATATATGATTCTCTCCTACATTTTTCATACCTTTACTATGCAAATTGATTATCTTCCTAACAGACTGTGACATAGCCAGATAACTATAAAACATACATATGAACTTCCAATCAGATAAGCTACTAAACAAGAGAATGTCTCATCCATAATATTTGAAGAATTAAGACTATAAACTTGACAGCATGTATACAAATGTAGGATAAAGTCATGGTTTGAACAAATAAGCATGCACCTTTATGTTGTCCCCAACCAAGAATGGCTTTGAAAATTGTAGAGAGAGCCCACTCAGTATGTTACCTAAGACATCTCTAGCAGCGAAAGCAGTAGCAACACCTAGAGAAGCATACAGAAAAAGCTGTTAGTTTGAACTTTGTCCAGATTTTAGTCATCGGCAGGAATATGCACCCTATTTCTTGTACACAGATTCAAGACGAAACTGTCAGTCATGACAAGAAACAATCGGTTGAAACAAACAGTCCCTGAAAATTTGGGCATACCTCCGACACCACCAACAGTCAATATTGACTGCACTGGTACACCACAAGCTTCAGCAAGAGCCATTCCTCCAAGTGCAATTAGTGCTAACGATGACACCTTATCAAATGCTGACAATCTGTCTCTGGCAATCCCTGTAGCAGATTGATTGCTCGTAAGATTAGCTATGAAGTTAGCTTTCCACCTGTGAAGGAACCACATAAGAGATACAACAAATGCTCCTCTCCATGCCTGAGGGAGATAAGCTGAAATATCTGGCGCAACAACTGCAGCCCTGAAGAAGGAGAAAGAATTAGATACCTTCCATGTATTCAGAACCAATTACAAAACTGAAAAGTTTTTTATTATATGTTTACGTCTAAACCAAGAAAGTGTCTACAATTTGCATCGTATTGTACAGAAGAATAAAAATGCTGGACACCATATCAGTAAGGAAAAATGGTGAACACGATATATTGCCAACAAATTTCTTGCACATAAATGCTGCAGAGGATACTCTAGATGACGAAACAGGTATAAAATGCATCATAGCATGTCTCCTTTGACAAAACTATAAGATACACTAGATTTCAGAATTTCCCTTGGAATAAGAAGAAGCTGACTGTGCCGCAAGACCACAACTTCAGTAAGTTTCAAAAATATACTCCAAACTTGTCCACGGAGTAAGACTCTGTGAATCTAAATGTTGTTTCAAGAACCTGTACTGTAACAACACTATGCATCAAACAAATAAATTTCTCCCTGAAGTGTGAAATTGGAGCTCACATCTGTGAAAATGCAACAAAAGTAACAATATATTTTGCAGGATCTTCCAATGCACCCCACAAGCTTGCTTGATAGGACATGTGTTTCTTAGTTGACTCCCCCCGAAGTGTTATGAGAGGATTTTCTGATGTGTACTTGTGGAGCTTCCTTAGAACAATGGGCATTACAAACCATGCAACTGCTGTGCCCATCAGTGTCCCACCAAGTGGAATGACCATCTTCTGTAGATCTGGATAAGTAACATATAACTCCTGGGCGTGAGGTACGACTGCATCAGTCAGCTTCTTCAGTTTCTTAAGTGCAGCTGAGGTGGCATCTATAGTAGAATGACGGGCACTGTCTAAAATTTCAATCCAAGTGTTGCCACCATGATCTGAGGTGCCAACTTCAGAAGATTCTGTAGAAGAAACCTTGGCAATAGCATTTTCATGATCTTCTGGCTTGGATCTAGCATCAGAGGAATACATGCGGCGGGAACTTAAAACACTTGAGAAACCCAATGATTGACTGTGGTGAGAATATGATATAGTTGATCCACAGTAGTGCAAATGAGATGAAAGTGGAGGTTTGCAGATTTTTGCTACAGTACCAACTAGTGAATATTGATCTGTGTCATCAATCCGATGAGATGTAGAAGAACCCCATTTTGCAGTGTGCTCTGCACAACTTAACCATCTCAGAGGAACACCAATATATGGGCATGACTGAAGAGATATCTCTATGAGGCTCTGATTAGCAGCTGCTCGACGAAATCGTCGCAAAATTATTGCAGTCCTGGACATTTTATCCTTTAAGTTTCAAGTTTAACTTGGCAAAGCAACTAGCAACAAGACACTTGCACTGACTGAGACAACCAGATGGTTAACCTGGAAGAAACGAAGAATTAAGACAACTGCAGATAGAGAATGCATTAACGCACACATGTACAGAAGGCTACCAAAGAACAAAAACTAGACATGTATTTTGATGAAAAAAAGTCCTGCAAATTTAATAAGTAAACCATACACTCTCCTAAGCACAAGCTGCACGTATCCATATTTTCCTCTTCTGTTTCTTTTTTCTTACACTATCTTATATCGTAGCATTAACAATGATAAGGTTCTTATAGTTGAATTGTAACCAAAAAAAAAAAACACTTGAGAGTTCAAGCACTTTCATATGGGAAAGATCTATCAGGTAAAAAAAAACTGAAAACAACAATCACGACTGATTTTTTTTTTAAGAATACTGCGAAAGCAAGTGAATGATGCTTAGGCAAATGTCACAAAAGAAACTATGATAGGTCATAACTGACGTACTGACCAAAATTATCATCAGCATGTTTTGGCCACTTTGGCATGCTTAGTCCTAAATCGGATATCTAGCCAACACTTACATGTGGATGTAGCCATCACACTGTTTTGAACAGCAGGTTAACTAAAAAGTAACTGACGCAACATGCACAAGCTAACTTATGGTCGGTTAATAAGGACGACCGCGTCAACACGCACGACAAACTGCAATAGTGAAATCTTTTTTTAGATAATGAAAGAGAGCAGTGAATGCTAGATTACTCAAACTATTAACGGACAAAACTGTGCAGTTTGCATGAAAAATTAGCTGCAAAACACGAGCTGAAAATTGACTGCAGAGCAAAGGGGGTGATAAAGTTAACTGCAGAGCAAAGGGGTGATAAAAGTTAGCCCTCTATGTTCTCTCAGCAATTCAGCATCCCAATAGTACACTCCACATCAACAACAATCACTTCAGTATTGGGGAGGGGGCAGGATTTCCAGACTACCGTTTTAGCCTATGGGCAGCTGTTAAGACGCATCAACACATGGTTGAACACAAGGTGTTCGACAGAATGGCACAGGCGCTCAAAGCACGGCTCTAACCATACGCGCGATAGATCGCTCGATCGACAGTGACATCCATCGGTCGACATCGACATCCACAGTTCTGTTGAACCCCAGCGAACAAGCAGGCAACCGATCCAAATGCCCATCTAGCACCAAAACATCCAAATCGAGGCGCCGAATTCGCCCGATTCGAATGCTTCGCTTGCACATTCAACAGACGTCGGAAGCCATACAAGGCAGGCAACTAACAGGGAAAGCACACAAATCACACGGAAATTGCACGAGACCAAGGCCAAATCGAATGGAACCATCAAGCGTGGAGTGTGAGCTTACGATTAGGGAAGCGGAGGAGGCACGGGATGAGAACTGGCCGCCTGCTTGCTTTGCGTCGCTGCCCTGGCGCGCACTCGCCGCCTGCCCGCCTGTGACTTCCAGTCTTCCAGGTCTCTCCAGTTCCGACACATGGGAGAGGCGCTGGCATGGTGATGGCGATGGAGTATTCGGCCACTCTGCTTATTTTTCTCTTTTTTGTCATCTTTCGTGCAGGAAACGAAGGCAGAACGGCTTCCTCTCGCCCGTCGCCCCCGTGGTCTAATCTAACAAGTTCGTTTGAGATGCACACAGGCACACAGCAGCTCTCAAGTCTCGACTCCTCTTGACCTTGAGTCAGAGTAAGCATTATTTCTGTCTTCAAAAACACAATATTCATTGCTTAACTCATGCAATATGGTATTGGGGCCTGTTCAGCTGGTTGAGCTGGGCTGAATGGTTTTTTTTTACAGAAGTTGACTGGATTAAATGGATTTTTCTTAAAAGTTGGCTGGGCAGCCAACTGAACAGAACGATGGTGGTGAAGTAGAAGACACATCTAACATACTCTCTCCATTCCACGTTATGAGCGGAAGATGTTCTTTAACTTTTAGAGGGACTCTACCACTTATATGTGGGTCCTATTATTTTTTGGGCCCATATATAAGTCAAGCTATCTTGGATTTAATATAAATCTAATAAATAAAAAATACGTAGCAACAACTATAATATTAAATTGGTTTAATTAAATAACAGTAGAAGGCCACTAGTCGTAACATAGTTTATATTTTTTACTCGGTATTCAGTATGTTAAAGTGCTTAGTTCGATAGAGGACGCTCGAATAAAACACACTGTATCAGGCATTTTTTTTAAAAAAAATGCTTTGCCACATAGGATTTGTCATAATTTGTAAAGTATTCATTAGAGTGTTACAACTTACGAGCTTTTGTTTTTCTTTTTTTTTATATTATGTTACTTGTTCCTATCTCATATATATGAGCTATGAAGGCATAGTTTACTGTGCATTAAAACTGACCGTTTTTCGAAACAGTAATGGACCCTGGGACTGCATATTCAATTTTAAACTTTAACCACTTCTTTTTTAATATATAAAAATATATTATATCATCAAAGTGGTCATATAAATATATATAACCTACAACCCTTATTCATCAAAATATAATTATGAAAGTATTTTGTAGTCAAAGTGAGATGGCAATAGGTTATGATGAAGAAAACGTGCATGGCAACAGAACTAACAATACAAAGTTTTGACACTCAAAAAAAAACAATACAAAGTTTCTTTATCTTGGATGTAGAAAGCAAAATGTTTGATGTTGACTAATGGATTTCAATTATTATCTTCTGGACCTAATACAACAAATGTTTATTACTGTCATCATCGATGATAGCATATGGTTATAGAAAAATCTATCAAATGCAATAAATGTTTATTATCATCATTGCCGATATTTTGCACATAAGTGCACAGCAATATTCTTGTTCTAATTCTACTGTAGTAAGGACAACGACCAACTATCCAGATAGACATCCACTTGGAAGTATCAACTCTACAAAATTAGAACGCTAAACTTTATACGGAGTACAAAGCATGATCCTTGCATGCATTTTTTTTTTAAAAAATTGTTCTTATCGTCTAATCGTAGCTAGTGATAAACAGAACAATATAATTAAAAAAGACATATACATATATATATATATAATAAATTTGCTATAAGTCTGTGGACAGATTTTTTTAAGCAAATCTATCTAATTTTTGGCATTCGATAACGTACTCCAAGATTCATGCAGGCGAGGAATGGAAAATATCTACATGCACATGTGCGTAGGTCGCTACTCCTGTGCTGAGCTAGCCCGTTAGAGATACACGGATCCACCTGCTTTTTAGGTTTTGTTCAGACTAATCTGTACCAACTTTTAAAACTCGAAAGTTAGTTTCGCAAATCAAATTTCAAATAAAAAACTGTATAGTCAGGAGTAGGTCCATGCAAATATATAAGGCCTAAAAAGATGAAACAATCAGACATATGCATCATGGTCATGCTAAACATAACGTTCCTACCAAACCTACATGCAAATTTTAGGCACTTACAAAGTGACTATGCATCAGTAATACGAGAGTGCATCAAACTCACGGCCACACTTAAAGTTATATCTAAAATTCTTGATGAAAATAAAAGGTTAACAAGACGCCATAAAAGATCCATAAAATCTATTGCATTAATTAATTAATTAGTTGGTTAACCTTCTGGCGGTGACGCTATTAGGGCATCTTCAACGGGGGGTTTTGGGCCGTTGCGGAAGAGGGAATTTTGCAGAAAAAAAACCCCGCACGGCTCGTTCGACGCCTGCGTCGTCTGTTCTTGTCGCGACGGCCTGGGCTCGCGCTCCTAGTAGTCGACGATCGATGTCGCCACCATTGAGGCGTGTTTTCCGAGCAGTCGCCGGCCTCCATGGATCTGGTGAGTGCGGACGCATTTTTGGCGTGAGTAAACTGCGAAATCCCATCCTTTCGCACGAGTTTTCCCCCTCAAATATCCATTGGCGGCACTGTCGTTTGCACATCCACATCTGAGGCGAGGCAAGGCGCATGGCGGGGAAGGAGGCAGCAGCGGCGAGCGGGTCAAGGAAGAGCGCGACGGCGCGGTCACGGATGGCTTCAGCGGTGGCGCAAGGTCGGAAAGGTTCCGTCCCCGTTCATCCAACAAATCCGCCCCCATTCTCCCCCTCTCGTCTGTTTCCCTCCGCTCCACCATCCACTGGTGCCCGACTCCCCGGCGCCCCAAGCTCCATGTCGGCTCAATTTCCTTGGATGCCTCTCGTCCAATGCAGCCTGCATATTCAGATCCATTACAATGGTACCGATTAATTTTCCCATCTCGTTCGAATTTTCAGTAATGCTTATTCTCTAAGTTAGCTAGTTGTTTTTCAGTGTGGCAATGCATGTCCATTCAGATCCATCACAATAGTTGAATTTTCAGTAATGCTTACTCTCTAAGTTAGCTAATTTTCCCATCTCTGCAATTTTCAGTGTGGCAAAGCATGGCCATTAGCTTTCTGATTATTTAGTATAATACTTGTATTGTGCCCTGTTCCTTGTAGTGCAATTGTTCAGTCTAATTTTCTAGCAATCTGAAACTTCGAGAATGGAGAGTAATGAACAAATAAGTCTGAACCAGTAATTGTTTTCAGAATTTGTATGTTCAATTTATATATAGTTTCAGTTATGTTCAATTTATGTATGCTTTCAGATTTTCTAGCAATCTGAAACTTTCAGAATGGAGAGAATTTATGTATGTCAAGTTTCAGATTTACATATATGATCAATTTTAATATGTTATCTTTGCATGTATGTCCAATCTAGTTTCAGATATGATCACTTATATATGCTTTCAGATTTTCTAGCAATCTGAAACTTTATGAATGGAAAGATTTTTTGTATGTCAAGTTTCAGATATTTAGATATTCAGATGTCCAATCCAGTTTCAATCCAGTTTCAGATATTCAGATGTCCAATCTAGTTTCAGATATGATCACTTATATATGCATATAGACTATATTTCTCAGCTTCCTGAATATATATTGTGATGGCAAATCTGTTCATCTTTTTTTTGCTAAATCAGTCCTTTTGCTGAATGTATATCTGTGCACCTTGAATATATATTGTGATTGCCAATATGTTATTATGATAATTTCACATTAAGTTGGAGGCTTGGGGTTAGTCTAAAGACTTTTTTTTTCTTTTCGCTCATATATTTATCTATGCATGTAATGATTAACTTAACTATATGTTATCTACATATGGATGTAATGCGTACTCTTATGTTTTAAATATATCTAAGGTATGTAGCAACACAATGATATATAAAGATGTATTCATGATTGATCCACAGTTGCATGCGGAGCATTAAATAACCAAACAGACAACTAGGGTTGAAGAAACTGTCTGTTTAGCACTAAACAAACGGCTGCCGTCTAAACCAATGCGGGTGCCCTTATAACTTGACACATACGTGTCACATTTATTGTAAATGATTTTTTTTGGATGTAGGTGAGGTGTCTATATACGGTGATGCATCTTTTATAACCTCATCAATCTAAACATGCATCTACTGAGATAGAGTTGCGTGAGTACATATGCACAAACGTATAAAAACGTTTGCATCTGCAATGCAATATACTGTAGTTTAGGAAAAATCTATCTAGTTGTCGTCGACCCATCGAGATCAGAGATAGCTCTAGATCCCTCTTGTCGGCCTTTACGGTCACCATGTTGGGTCTATCTACACTTATCTCTAGTATCGATGTGTGACGGTGTATCTTGATGTCTATTGCCTCCTAGGAGGTTTTGTATTTATATCCATAAATGTCCCCTTGTCTACGTAAAACTAGGGAGACCAATATGGATACAATCCAAGTAGTCATTATAGTTTCCATATAGAACTCTTCTTATCCTTCCTTATACAAAACTCCATCTATATACGAGGTATGATCGTATAAGACTTGGTATATAGTGGGCCCATCGAGATTAATTGATTACTATTAGGTATGTGGTATATGTAACTCTGACAAATCTCAAGATATGCGCTTACCTTCACATTGTCAACGTTGGTCGGCAGCCCACAACGAGATTAATCGTAATACGGATGATTAATCAGATTTAAATGGAAATTTAACGTTTGTATTTAATATAAGTAGGTATATGATAATACTGTTTTTTGAGATATTTAATGTATAACATTACAGAAAATATATTTATTTATACTATTATTAAGTCGAGCAACCATGAAAAATATCTTGATGCCGTCATGGCTTACAATAGTGAAATTCAATTTATTTCTCATTCATAAAACGTTAAGAAAATGCAATAAAAATAAAAAAAAGCAATAAAGAAAATATCTTCATTATACTAGTGTCTTAATGGATAGTTGTTGTGAGCTGAACTTTCCTAATTATATAGATTATACGGGCAATTATACATAGTAAATACGATAATTTGACGTTCACAAACGCTAAATGATGACTGAATCATCGATACGTGACTGTTTTATGACAGTCACCGATTAAACAGACGACTTAACGGCTCAAACACATAAATTTATGGCAAACTTTATCAATCCGTAAAAAAAAATTCATCAACAATGTCTATAAATCACGTTCTACTTGTATGAATTTTTTCATTATTTTTTTAATATAAATTTAATAATTCTCATTTAAACGCTATCGCGAGATTTCCTTATCGCCAACTCATGGTTACCATCAGCACGATGAACCCTGGCTATTAGTAGGAAAGATTAAGGCCCCGTTCTTTTTAGTTGAATAGGTTGGATAATTGGATTATTCTAGACACGTAAAACAAAAAATATCATTTGCTTATGATTAATGAAGTACTCCATTAATTATTTTAAATGAAAAATAGATTAGTTTAATTTATAATAAAAAAATTTAAATAATACAATATTTAACAAATGCCTATACGCAATAATCCGGAGAAAACCCATTAGGCGGCCAAAGCTGCATAGTCACGGAGAAACAGGGCGACACAAAAACGCCGTAGAAAATTATTTACCCGGTCGTGTACTCGTGTCGGATGAACAGCAGCGAACGCGCGGGCAGCCACATGTTTGAGAAACAAAAGCTGGCGCGCGTAGAAGGAGCGGGCCGAGATCGTGAGCGCGACCCGCGCGTGAGAGGGACGGGACGGGACGCAAGTGGGCGGCAGCACAGGCACACCGCGGTAGTAGTGGCCGTCTAGTGGCTGGCTGGGCTAGCTCTCCCTCTCTGCCGCCCGCGCAGCCACAAGCGCACGCCGTCCCCCTCCCTCGTCCTTCCATCTCCTCCGCTCCCCCCTCCCAACCAAACGCAACGCGCGGCCACACCGGCACTGCGCCACCACCCACACACTCCCACCCACCCCGCGCCACCACCACATCACGCCACGCACTCCCCCCCACTCGCTCTCTCTCAAGCCGAGCTGCAGAGCCAGAGACTTTGTGCCGCCGCCGCCGCCGCACGCAGGGACGGTTGCTCCGTCCGTCCGTCCGTTCGGCCCCATGGTCTCCGCCAACCAGCCGCCGCCCGACGCGGCGGCCGGGGCGGCCTCGGGGGACGACGCCAGCAAGAAGGTTCGGAAGCCGTACACCATCACCAAGTCGCGCGAGAGCTGGACGGAGCAGGAGCACGACAAGTTCCTCGAGGCGCTCCAGCTGTAAACAATCGCAAAACTGTTGCCTTTTTCATTTGTTCACCCCATCTTTTGGCACCCAAGTTGATGCTCGTTTGCCCGAGAGTCTTCAGCTGTGTGGTCTTGAGCTAAAGATTGTTTTTTTTTTCTAGCCTTTTTGATGCGTTAGTTAGGTTTCGATGACTTTTATTGTCTTGTGTATTGATGATATGAAACAGTAGAGCAATAGCTTACTTAACTTGTTTGTTTGTTCATTTGTTTTTAAATTTGGTCTTGGAGTATCATATGAAGAGTTTATTAGCTATAAGATTTTTAAAGATTTCTTGTGTGTACTGAGAGTAAACTGTGTGGTTTCAGTAAGCTGCTGTTGTCCACAACTGAACATGGATCATATTCGGTAGTACAAGGTACAACTTTTGGGTAAAGAGGAAATCTAAGGATCCAATTTGCAGATGATATCAATTGAAATAATACTAACTACAGTACCGAAAGCATTTGTTCTTGCAACGAGCCTAAAGTCACAAGTCATTAATTAGTTACAGAGCAGTCTCGCGCGGTTCTCTGATTCATGGCTCTGGTGTTTAGTACTTGTTTTTTCTTGGACCTGGGTGAGCAGTGAGCACACATGATTTAATGGAAATTTTGGTAATCGTAATTAGTATGAAATGTTTGCGAGCTGTGACGTATTGGCCCCATATTTGCACATGATTGCCACTAATGTGGTTTGCTCCCCAAGAACACAGCATTTTTGCTGTTGTTGAATTCAAGTATCTGTACCAAAGATTTGGTATTCAATTGTGGACTGCCTTTTTACATGTGCAAAACCCTGTTTCTTTTCAGCTTTGATCGTGATTGGAAAAAGATAGAAGCTTTTGTTGGATCAAAGACTGTTATTCAGGTATGCAAATTATAAATGTGAAAGGGGATATCTCCTGTCTAAGAACACTGGCATTCTGTCCTATGGTGTAATGAATCAATTGAATTGTTGCATCGATTTCCATCACATGCCTATCAGAACAGAATTCATATATGCTGGTCTATAAACAACTTATGCACCGTGCCTTTCTTTTTGTGTGGTAATACACATTGATTTGGTGCTTATGTACATGGGTTCAAGCCCCTTTGCTCCAGCTCTCACGATATACGTTTTGTAGACATTGTACACAATCAACTGTCCTATGGAATCATTTTTGTTTGGCATCCCGACTTGATTTCACAGATTAGGAGCCACGCACAGAAGTATTTTTTGAAGGTTCAGAAGAATGGAACAAGTGAACATGTCCCACCTCCGCGACCAAAGCGTAAAGCGGCTCATCCATACCCCCAAAAGGCCTCCAAAAATGGTAGAAACTCATATTCTCAGAAGTTCAACAGACACACAAAACACAACATATATGTTTGATATCATCAGCCCCCTCCTTTTATATGATTACATTTATTTCAATGTCTATTCTTGTCTTGCAGAACCAGGCTACAACCTAAAGACAGATTCGTCTTCCATGCTTAGGAACTCAGGCATGAATGCGGCTGTCTCGTCATGGACACACAATTCTATCCCACCAATTGTAGCCTCATCCATGGTGAAAGGTTAGTTGTTGGAGGTAACTCTTCTCTATAAAGATTGGAATGCAATATATATCAGTTAATCCTTACCTTCTTTCACTCAGAAAATTTAGCTGCTGGAGTAATGGGCCCCAACAATTTTTGCTCTAGCAGTACTGAAGGCCCTGCAAGGGCATGGCAACCTGGTGAAACCAACGATCAGATAAATCAAGTTCTGTCACTCCGCCGTTAGTGCCTCTTTTTGTGTACTTATCTTATTGTGCAGATTGATATATCATTTACCCATTGTTATTATTTTTATGGCTCTTTTTTGCTGTGCACTTGTTTCTTACTTCTTTAGAATGACAATAACTATCACTAAATTACTGATTCTGCTTGAGGTGTTCAGGAACTTAAATATAGTATTGCACACACAACAAAAAACACAGTCCATTTCTAAGTCTTGGCACCTTAAAGATATTTTTCATAGATTTGATTAGTATCAATATTGAGGTTTCTGTATTCAACAAATGCTTTCATAACATTATTCAAAATTTCAAGCTAGCATTGTTAACTTCAAATTTTTGATACAGTTATGCCCGATTTTGCACAAGTATACAGCTTCTTGGGCAGTGTTTTTGATCCAAGCACGAGTGGCCATTTACAAAAACTAAAGGAGATGAATCCGATTGATGTTGAGACGGTATGAGCTTTGTTCTACCCATTTAAAGTATAACTGATTCTGAAAAATCAAGGCAACTGAAACACAAGCATAAATAATATTCTTTCTAGTAATTCACTCGAACAATATGTATGCTTAGTCAACATTTTGGACTGTTTCTGTTATCTTGGTTGAAACTAACAGGACTACGGAAGGCATGTTTAATTCATAGTATCCTTAACAGCTAAATTTCAAAGTCTTGAAATGCTCAACTGACATCCATGTCCTTTTTTTTTTCCTGTAGGCATTGTTGTTGATGAGAAATCTCTCCATCAATTTGACTAGTCCTGATTTTGAAGATCAGGTAAGTAGCTCTCCAGCATGCCTCTAGAATTCAGCTTGGCTGTGTACTACCGTTATTTCCTTTAATTGAAAGAAAATTTCCTCCAGAATTTGGATCATGCCTGGATATGGTTCACTGCTGTTCATTTTAACAAAAAAATGTTCCCATGCAATAGAATTCAGACATTTTCTGCGGTTTGTTTTTCCATGTTTGCCTTTTTTGCCTGTGATATTTTGTGGACATTTTTTTAACACATGAAAGGCAATGTTAGCAACACATTGTGCATGCACTGTTGTACGTTAATGATTATGTACTGTGGTTTGGATGTAACAAATTCTGAAAATTCTGTAAAAGAGTGTGTGATGAGGATCCATTTCTGATTAACCCCTTTATTTTATCAACATCAGAATTTACTTCTTTCACATAAATAAACTACACATTATTTCAGAAACACATTCATGTCTCATTGGACTTAGGTGTCTGTGTTCACATTATGTGCTTCTAGCAGGGTTTGCCCATTTGCCATGGTTTCTGGTACTGTCTGTGCAGAATGGCTGGAATATATGGGCAGCTATCAGAACATGTGTGTAAAAGCAACCATATTTTAGCAAACTTTTGAAACTATCAGAAATTTTGGTATGTACCAATATCCAGTTTTCTCCATTAGAGCAGGTCTTAAGCTCAAACCCTTCTCTTGAAGTTGTAGCACATATCTGCAATGATGTATATAAGCTATAACATCATGAAGTTTGAGAGTGTTCAAAATGATGCAATAATAATAAAAAATGCTTGATATCAGATTGTTTACATATCAATGAAAAAAAATTACAATGCTTTAATATGCTGGAAATGCTGTGTACCGTAGAAATTGGAAATAGGACGTCATTTACATTGCTACACAATTCAGGCATTCAGTATGGTTCCATTACTCAATTAGAACATTGTTTTTATTCTTCTGAAAGGAGGAGCTAACTTGTGTCCTACGAAATTTATTACAGAGGAAGTTGCTATCTTCATATAATTCCACATCTGATGGGATTGAGCTAGCAAGCACCAGAAGCTCAGTTCTAGCTGATAGACCATTAAGCGCTCCATTCCTGTAAGGCTTGCATCCCTTTGCTTTGGTTTTATGCCTATAATTTACTGAGAATTGAGGACCATGCAACTATTACAGGATTAAGGGCGAATAGTGCTGATAAAGTGAAAAGTTTCTTCCATGTCCAAACCGGCTAAATAGGTGCCGAGAAGTTTCTCCACCTAATTTCAGCTTGCCAGACATCGGGGCTTGGTGAAGTCATTGGGGGCATGGTGAAGCACTTAGGAAGGCACTTGGACCATTGTATTTCTAGCTAGCTTCAAGCCTTCAACTGTAGAATGTGTAAGGGCGCAACCATGTACAGTAGGCTTGCACGGGTGAGATCTGTCTATAGCGGTATAGTTTAATGTGTATATATGTAGCCCTGAAGCGTGTAGCTTTCCTCCCCCAATACCTTTGGTCGTCTTGGCCAAATCTTGCTTCAGTTAAAGGCTGTTCTTAGTGATGGGAAATGGAAAGGAAATTTTGAGTAATGCTGGTTGCTCCCTTTTTCCTGCCTCAAGCTCAGTTGGTGTTAGCATACTCGTTTCTGTCATCTGGAAAGCATAGAAGGTACTGCCCCAAGTGACCATGGCATAGCCAGAAACATTATGCTCCATCTGATGGGGAGATGTGTGTGAAGCGCTTTCGGTTGATGTGATTATAGTGCTGTAAAGCGGCTTACCTTCCACTATGTAAATCATGTTTGCGAAATATACATCGTGTATCATGTATGAATCTTGGAAATTCTGGATGCAAACGTGACTTGTGCACTTTCCATGTAAGTTCCGTATGGTGAAATGGACCAAATGTACCAGGGAGTATTATTATAACATTTCTATTTTTGCATATCTGCAAGTCTGGTGACGAATGAAACCTCCGCATACCTAACGGGATTTTGTCATGCTAGAGTAAGGCCTGTTTGATTTTCTAGGGCTTATAAAATGTTGTCTATTACGTCTCTCTATAACTCTATTGCTAGAAGAGAAGAGAGGAGCATATGGCAAAGTTTGGTAATTTCAGCGAAGAGCATGGACGTTCAAAACAATGGCTATGAACTAGAATTAGGTTGAGCCAGCTTATAAGTTGATAATAAGCTAGGTTGTGGCTAATAAATAGCTAAAGAATAAGCTGAGTTGTTCCGATCGGCTGGAGCTTTCTTCAATTGGCTTTTTATAACCTCTATTTGATTCAAACTTACATTTTCGATAAGACCCTAACTTCTAAATATAACTTTATTAAAGCGGAGCTATCTAAACACAACTCTCAATTCTAGTTTATATTTTCAAATCTCTCCACCTGCTTTTTTTTTATTATTATTATGGAGCTCAAACCGTTTGGTTTGGCTCTATCTCTAGAAAAAGTGGAGCTAGTTGTGCCAAATATATCCTTAGATTAAGAGGATTAGTTAACTTTAATCTTATTTGTCAACTAGTTTTGTTAGACCACCAATCCGTTTTGCTCTGTTCATACGAGTATACTAATGAGCAGTATAAGAATTAATGGGTTTGACAGATTTCTCTCGTCAATAGTTATTAGAGTAATCTCTATATACGAATCTAGGACGTTTTCCTGCGCTGTGATTGGGCCACGTGTCTATTCCTGTTGGAGAGCTTTCCAATCCGAACCAAAGTCCCTCCGGTCAAAGATAAGCTAACGCATGCGCGCGCGAGTTCTCTAGAATTTTCGTTGCCTCGATCGAACTTTCATGGTTCTTCCTCCTACATAAATAATTGGCGCCATCTGCCACCACTCAACAGCCGCACCGCATGATTCCCACGGTGGACACCGCGCATTGGTGGTGGCGATCAGGCTAACTATCTCGTCATCGCACCTCCCCAAAGATCCAACAACAACCGCCACCTCCTTCCCTGATCTTGACCCTGTACGTCCCGCGGTGCGCGGCGGCGGCGGCAGATGCCGCAGACTATTCCAGCTATTAAACAGTGAGAGGCTACGAATTAGACGCGGCGGCGGCAAGCATACGAAAGCGGTGCTACTTTCGCCATCATCACCCCCTTGTACGCTTCGCTGCAGAGCCGGACCTGATGGGGGTCAGCCGGTGCGGCCACCCGAGGCCCCAAAATCTAGGGGCCCCATATACACATATAGTATATATACTACTACATTACATGTTTGTACTGTATAATTTTAGCTCATGAATCTATTACTAGAATAGCCCAATAGGCCAATAAAAAACAAATCACCGATACATGATCCATCGCAGCGACGTAGCTTCGCAGGGATCGAATCTCCGAAAAGGAGCGGAAGCAATCTAACTCCTGTCATGCCGCCTCACTCATGCTGCTCACAATGCTCGCCCGCTTACCCTCACCTCATGCTGTCACGCGCACCCGCCGAGTCGTTGTAGGGCTTATTTCATTCATTCATTCATCTTATTTCAAGATTCTGCACTCCTCCAATTCATCTCACCTAGAATTTTCTCTATCTTTTATTCCTCTTCATAAATAAAAAATATTAATTCATATTATTTAATAATTGATGATTATTTATCAACCCAACAATACTTTTTGCACGAAATGTTAGAGTGAAAGTGTCAACTATTTTTTATCATTATGCTTTTTCTTTTTGAAGTTTTAAAATATTATATATAGATAATTATAGCATATCAAATATTAAATATTATGTGTTTATAAGAC
>CM002480.1:19739768-19755000 GCA_000325765.3 Leersia perrieri | reverse complement strand
TTTGCGCTCCTGTGAGGTTAGGAGCAATTGGGTTGGACCGGTGGATCGCAGCAGGTGATGATAATCATCCAAAAATAGAAGGCCATGTGCCTTCCAGATGCATATCTTGATTTATACGCTACCTTTTATAGGAGACAGGACGGTTTGCTGTTGCATTGTCAGTATATTTGATATGCAAGTACATCTCTTGTAGGATTTAATTTGATTTATACCCTACTGTTATAGGAGACACAGGATGGTTTGTTATTGCATTGTCCGTGTCTTTGATATACCTGAATGAGTATCGGTTCCTTAAATGAAAAAAAAACAGAAGGTCACTTTGTTCTATATTCCCGATTCTCTGTTTCCTTCTCTTATATTTCTTCACAGTCAAAAACTGATTTGGATTTTAGCCGTATATATTGACTTGTATCATACGTATGTATGGACATTATAAATCTCAACGTTAATCAACCCGATTTGCCTTTATTAATTTTCGTAATCCTAAAAATCATAATAATTTAGGCTCCATGATTGCCTAGATTACACTATAATGCAACTGACATATCAGGCAAATGAGTACACACTGTAAATTTTGGTTCACAAAAGTATTTTGTACGAAGTAGCTATGTTTACTTATAGGCAAAATAAATTGTTCTCTGAAGCATCTTACAACAGGTGATGTTCTGAAGTTGATCATGTTATTCCATTGTAGTTACTCTAACTTTGCAGGAATAATCCAAGAGCAAACATCACTAACAGTTACATGTACATTTCAAGTAATAATCTGTTAATGATGGGAAGTGGGTTACTGTGTTCATATA
Organism: Leersia perrieri; assembly: GCA_000325765.3. NCBI lineage: Eukaryota > Viridiplantae > Streptophyta > Magnoliopsida > Poales > Poaceae > Leersia > Leersia perrieri. The sequence continues at coordinate 19,754,197 of CM002480.1, read as the reverse complement.
TGACAAGATTAAAAGTGCCTACACGGCTGGTTGACAACTGCAGCCGAGCAAAAAAGCTGTGCATCCGCAGCAAAGACATACGAGCTTGGGAGAGTATTATTTCAGCAGTTTACCTGACATGCTTTTCCAAGTGCTACAGTGGTATAAGAATTTATCTTGCTAACTTGTTTGCATTAAATATATATTGTAATTAAATGCAAATATCAAATATTGGAGGGGAGAATATTTCAGGCTAATCAAACGACAAATGATACTGACAGCATTAGATTGTAACAGTATTAGAGTCAAACTCTATTGCTTGCAAACAAGTTACCTTTGCTCCAACTACTTTGTTTTGGAACCCATTAATTGCTATAGATTCATGGGATGTGTACTGGTTAACTGAATAACCAATGGTGATGGAAATATGCTCTCGGCAATATTGCTTACTGATCGATATGTTATATACAGTCAGCTTGTAGTGTATTATGTACTACGGATGAATCCTAAAATCTTATATAAGTGTTATTTTGATGTATTTTTGGGCCAGAAATAGTTTTTTTTGTTGTCCTGTCATATGGCACAAGGTGTAGCAAAATAGATGAAAACCACTTGATATTTTTGTAGAGTTGCCCCATCATACTAGGGGAAGGCAGCACTGATATGATTTGTTTTTTGAACTTAGGAATCAATATTGATGATGTAAATTGAGCTAATTTGGAGCATATCATGTTTTCTTTACCATTGTTGCAAATTTGATATTATATACAACATTCGAGAGATAAAAACCTATCGAGGAAAGAGAGATCCAATAATTTTTTTCCTACAACGTACTAATTAACATTATATATAGCATGATCAGCACGCCAAAGGCGTGCCATTTTTCTAGTTGGTTTGTTATTTTTTTTACCGTAATAGTGTCGTGTACTCTACCAATTTTATTTTGTTTTTCTCGCTAATCATCTTGTTATAAGCGTACGGATGTCTCTTATTTTTGGGGTAAGGTAAAACCTTTTAGTTCATTCCATGATGTTGACTATATTTCTTGCCTGTTTTTTTTTCAAGGGGGAATGGTTGAAAAACTTTGATTGAGAGTGATTATCATGGTATAATAAACAGTAAACACCATGCCCTATCCCACTAATACTAGAAGGAGTAATGAGGTGTTGTAAAAAAGAGAGTAATGATGTTATGTCAAATAAAAAGAATTAATAATTGAAAAGGAACTTATAAGAGCCGCTTGCTGGTCGCTACCATCCGCCATCGCATCTCCAACGCCAGATGCTCGTCTCGCCTTCGCCCTACCGCCAATAGGTCCGGGCATCCAGCCGAGCGCACACAAAAAACCGCAGTTTTTCTCACATTTCACAGCCAAAAAACCCCCAAACTTTGCTCGGTCGCTGCGCTATCTCGCGACGACGCCATGGCCACCGCCTCCTCTCTCTTCCTCGCCTCTCCCGTCGCCAACGCGCCGAGAACCCGCGTCCGGTCCGCGCCTTCCCCTGCCCGGCCGTCGCTGCGCCTCCGGCAGCCGTCTCCGGCGGTCGCGGCCGCCGTCCAGGCCGACCACCAGCCCGCGGTCGCCGCGGTGCCGAAGCCGCCGGCCCTCCCGTTCCGCGTCGGCCACGGCTTCGACCTCCACCGCCTCGAGCCGGACCTCCCCCTCATCATCGGTGGCATCAACATCCCGCACGACCGCGGCTGCGACGCCCACTCCGATGGTACGTTGCTATTGCTACTGTTGCTTCGTCCTCTATGTGCTCCCGTTGCTTGACTCGTTTCTCGTCGCCGGGCGTGTGGGATTTGGCGTCGTGAGCAGGGGACGTGCTGCTGCACTGCGTGGTGGACGCGATTCTCGGCGCGCTCGGGCTGCCGGACATCGGGCAGATCTTCCCGGACTCCGACCCCCGCTGGAAAGGCGCCGATTCGTCGGTGTTCATGAGGGAAGCTGTGAGTTTCTCAAGATCTCAACCACTTTTCAGTTTGTTTTCTGAAGGCAATTCGATTCTGTTTCTGTAATCATGTTAGAATACTTGTGTGCCAATAGGATTGTTCACACTTCAGAGTTCACGGAATGCTTCGCGAGAAAGAAATTTAGACTTCGTTTGTGAATCTGTGATAGTTTTGCTGAATGATTTTGCAGTATCTGATCTTATTGGATTGTCGTGTCGGTTAGCTAGTCTCTCTACTTGAGAAGTCTTGAATTAGCTATAAGGAAGTAAATCTGAAGTCTAGACTTAAAAGTATCTGTACTCGTAATCTCGCAGTACAGGCTGTTGCATTGTCAAGCTTATGCTAGATGCTTGTCCTGCTGGGAAAGGGTTAGATTTTCCCTGAACGTTGTTGTGAGTGATAGGTACTCCAGCCCATTTCCTGTGTGTTTACCATTTTATTTTTCCTGCATCGGAAAAAATGAAACACCATTGAGTTCAAAACCAAAAAAGCAAAGAAAAATTAATAAAACACCATAAGCATCGGCGGCTGCTTCGGTCTTGATTATGTCAACCCCCTGGCTGCATGTGTCTACTTACACATGAGTCTGACTTTCAAACTTGGTGTTGGACTTTTGTGCTCTTCCCGTGCAAAAGGTATTCCACGTTTTAGATTTTCAACGAGGTACTTACCATGTGCTTGGAATGCTGACTGCATGTTTCCTCTTGGACTTTTGGATAGAAAGTATCCCCATGTTTTGGAATTTGTTCATCATGTGATCATTTCGCTACATGGCCACCTCATGGACCATTGAGAATTGAAATTAGCTTATTTCCTCTGATTTTCCATTGCACAGAATTTAGCTTATTTCCTCTGATTTTGCAGTACACAGGCATTTGGTGCTGTCTGATTTAGGATATTATCCAATTGGCATGATATTTCCTCTGCGCATACATGAGTTTCTCGTTTGTGTTATAGTATCATTGAAGTCAAAATAGTCCACCAGATACGATGCGATGACATCATGGAAGATATGTTAATTGATGCAGTATTAGGTGGTTCCATCTGTCGTTATCTGATCACAGTGCAATTTCAGGTGAAACTAATGCATGAAGCAGGCTATGAGCTGGGGAACCTTGACGCTACATTGATCTTGCAGAAACCCAAAATTAGCCCATTCAAGGAGACAATACGATCGAACTTGTGTGACTTGCTTGGGGCAGATCCGTCCGTTGTCAATCTGAAGGCCAAGACGCACGAGAAAGTCGATAGTTTAGGTGAAAACAGGAGCATAGCTGCTCACACTATTGTTCTTCTGATGAGGAAATAGAGAAATGTTAGTGTACCACATAATACAGGAATTGAATTGTACGATAGCGAACAAATTGTCCTTATGAAAGTGGTCTGTCACTGAAATTTTAGTGCGAAAAACAATAAAAAAATAAATGCAAAAATTTTATGTATCCAGATTGTGTCGTTTCACTTCAACTATTTTATAATAAACATGAGTTTCGCTTCAGCAAGACTTTCAATTTCAGCGACATTTCTAGTGGCATGAGATCATCATTCTTGAGAAGAAACGAAAGTTACCATTCAAACTTAGTAAAAGTTGATTATGTTGGATGTGCCTCAAATATTTTAGGCCTGCCCCAATACTAGTTCTACACTTATAAATATAGGCTACCCTTTACATGTACTCTCATACCGTTATCAGTGGATTTGTCTCCAGTGGTTTTTCCTCTCCACCTTGGAGGGATTTTCCATGTTAAATATTTGACTTTTATTTCTCTAACCCTAACAGATTATATCCCAGGTTACATTACAGGTCCAAAACTGCTTTTCCATGTTAAATATTTGACTTTTATTCCTCTGACCCTAACAGATTATATCCCAGGTTACGTTACAGGTCCAAAACTGCAACCGAAATGCAGATTACAACAAGAAGGCAAGAACACACATAATTTTTACAAAAACACATCAAAGGAAAAGATCATGCGATAATGCAATACTATGCAGCGTCCTCACCACATATGCTCCTTTGCTTTCAATTTTACGTGCTTCCTCCGTCCCACGAAAACAAATCTAGCAGACGTGACATTTCTTAGTACGACAGCTATCCAGATTCGTTGCAATAGAAAACGTCTCATTCCGTTTTAGGTTTGTTTTTTTGGCAGAGGAAGTACATGTTACTGTTAAAATCCAATGCGCGATCAATACATCTGTTTTAACTTTATGTCAGCACGTTCATAGAGAGAGGGAGGGAGGGAGAGCTTGTACACAAATAATGTCCAAGTTTATTGAGATATCAACTAATTACACTCATTAAACTCGGTTGATGCACATCACCAGCTACATCTTCCATGTGTTTGTTCATACTCCGCCATACTGCATATATCTGCTCAGAGTCATGGTGCCTTGTATCTGCGGCCACAAACTTGAAACCTTCAACCCCTCCTGCATCTACAAAACTCCACCCGGTCTCCTTTTTCAAGCCGACTCTCTTCATTTCAGTCCTGATCTTTGCAGAGTCTTTCCATCTCCCAGCCAAGGCATAGATATTAGACAAGGAAACTCTCCATATGTCACTCTCCGGTTCTAAGACTGATAATTCTTTAGCAGCCTTTTCTGCAAGATCAACGTTCCCATAAAAACAACAAGCAGCCAGGAGAGGTCCCCAAATGGATGAGTTGGGACAAACAGGCATGTCTCTGATAAATTGTTCTGCCTCAGCAAACCTCCCAGATCTTCCAAGCAGATCAACTACAGAAGCATAATGATCCATGCTAGGCTCAATTCCATGATCATTTTTCATGCTTTGAAAGCATTTGTAGCCTTCTGAAACCAAACCAGAATGACTGCAAGCTGATATCAGACTCACAAATGTGATAGCATTGGGTGAATGTGTTCCAGCATACTGCAGCTCATTGAATATTCTTAGAGATGACAGGCCATCTCCATGAATCCCATAGGCATTGATCATTGAGTTCCATGAAACAATGTCCTTAATATCCATTCGCTCAAATATCTGCTCAGAGAAATCAATTCTTCCCAACTTAGCATACATGCTTATGAGGGCATTGTTGATTGAAACATCATACAAAGATCCAGATTTTATGACGTATCCATGGATCATCTGCCCTTGTCGAAGTAATCCAGCATTAGAACATGCCTGCGCTATGCTCAAGACAGTGATAAAGTCAGGCATAAGACCGCCATCACCCTGAAGAGTGCTGAAAAGCTCCAAGGCTTCATTCACATGATCATTCTTTGAGAGGCATGAAATCATGGTGTTCCAAGAAACAACATCCTTAACTTGCATATCTTTGAACACCACATATGCTGCATCAACTTGCTCAAATCTAGCATACATGCCCATCAGTGAGTTTTCAACACTGACGCTTGGAGAAGCATTTATTTTAATCAAGCGCGCATGGATTCCCTTACCATATTTCAAGGATCCTGAAACAGTGCAGCCGTAAAGGAGTGCAGAAATAACATCAGGATTAGAACACACATCTCTCCTCATGTAGAAATCCTCGTAAAGACCTATGGCCTCCTCAACAAATCCATTCTTAGCATACATGATGATGAGAGAATTCATCACTGAAACATCATCCTCGAGCCCCAGTCGAACAACGAGTGCATGCATTGAACTGAACAATCCTGAATCTCCCATCAAAGAGCACGCCTGGATAACACTCAACATTGTAACGTTGTTGGGAAGGACATTATCCTCCAGCATCATGACGAACACTTTGAGAGCCTCTTCTAGCAACCCATTAAGCACGCACCCTGAAACCAGAGCAGTCCAAGAAACCACATCCCTGGAATCCAATCCAAGAAGCAACTCTTCTGCGCTCACCACATCCCCAACCTTGGCGTACATATTGACCAGCGAACCAAGCACAAACGGGTCAGAGCACAACCCACTCGCAACGAGGTGGCCATGCACCATCCTTCCCAGCCTCGCGTCCCTGGCCAGCCCACACGCCTGCAGGAGAGCGGCCGCCGTGAACTCGTTGGGGCGGAGGCCACCACCGTCCTCGTCGGCGGTGTCCTGGGTGGTCATCATGCCCATGTATGCGCGGATGGCGTCCAGGGGCGCGCCGAGGCGGCAGTGAGCGGAGACAAGGGAGGAGCAGGTGGCGGCGTCGCGGCGGGGCATTTCGTCGAGCAGGCGGAGCGCGTTGGGGAGGAGGCCGCATTGGAGGTACGCGTGGAGGAGAGAGTTCGGCTCGGTGAGAGGCTGGGGAGGGGCGAGCGCGCCGGACTTGAGGAGGGCGGCGTGGAGCGCGGAGGTGAGCGACGCATCCCGCCGGTCCGCCGCGCCGCGGAGGAGGCGGACGGGGGTGGGAGCAGTGGTGGCGCGGCGTGGAGGAAGAGGCGGGGGCGACGACGTAGTGGAGAGCGAGAGCATCGGTGCTCAGTTGTCACGAGTTGGATGGATGAGAAGTTGCAGCGTTCCACCTTTTTGCGTACATACACGTGCATCTGTGCTTACACTGCTACTACGTGTGAATCTGAACATTTCAACAGCTGATTCACTTCCATTTCTCAAAAGAAGGCTAATACACCTGTGTATAGTGTATAGGTCAATATCTGTAAGCCAATTCATGAAGGCAACTATCTTAATCGAGAGCTACATAGTTGCCTACGTTCCCCTCTATGGTAAATAATTGAGCGCTTACAGAACTTCTCATGAATCACACATTTCATTGACATCCCATTATCATCCGAACATTGAAATGATTCCATGGCACCATAATGTGACCCACAGTAGGTTAAAGACTTCGGGGTTTCAGGTAGACCGTTAGTTATCCTTTTTGCTGTCTGGGTCTTCAAGAGCAGAAAGCCTCTCAACAAGGGGTGGATGGGAGTAGTGATATGCTGAATACCACCTGTCTGTGTTCATAGCAGATAAGTTCTCTTCCTGAAATTTAAACCAAATTCCAAATTAGGCTATGCAAACCTTCAGGTAATATATGTAGGTGAACCAAAACCGAAAAGATACGAGAACGCTGATGCAGATATCAAGTTCAAACATTGAATTATGTGCGTGAAAGTATGTTGCATAACAGAACAATATATAGACCTTACGATTCAGATGTCTACTAACCATGATCAATTAGAGTGATAGAATAAATCAAATGGACTTTTAGGTGGTTACCTGTAGTTTAATAAGAGCTGCGCGCAGCTGAGGAGCATACCCAAGGTTCTTGGCAAAAGCATCGGCCTAGAAATTATATCAATGTAAGTGCAACCAAAATTTATAAATCAAACAGTAGCAGAAATCTTTAAGGTAGAAAAGTAAACCTGAAATTCAAATGCCCGGCTGACAAGGTTCAAGCAAAAGCTCAGAAGATGCTGGACAGGTATTATAGTGTGCTGTCATCAAGCAACTAACATGTCAATCAAGGTGTAACTTGTAACAAAGCAATACTGGAAATTGACTGGGAATACATGCCGCCACAAACTTAAATGTAAAGCTGCAAGTGCCTGTAGTTCGATCTCTTTTCACAGTACATACAGGCAGTTGTGCTATGGAAAAACTTTGTATCTACTGGAGAAAACATTCTACAACATATGAGTAAACATACCTGAAATATGATCAACCCAATTATGACAGGCTGATCCTCAAAACCAAAACTTTCAAAAAGGTCTTTGGAGTTCCTTACTAGTGTATATCCTCCAAATTGCAGGAACATAAGAAGCTGCATAAGTAGACAAGGTGAAAAAACTCTCACATACAAATAATAAGAGTTGTCAGTAACAGATACAACAGGACTGTATCACAGATTCGTTACATGCTAAACACCTTATTTCCTATGTATCCTGAGTAGAGTACTATTTATTTCCTGCTAACAGCGTGCCAATGTTTTGTATTATGCTAACATCATGCCAAGGCTTGTATCGTTAAATAGTCTAGTCATCCATCTATGGAAATGACATGCTTAGCATAACCTAGTAGCCGCTCATCACACATCATATCCAACGGCTGGCATGTCATACACATAGTACAAAACAGGATCAGGCCAGGCCGTCTGTCCAACTGGAGAACCCCAGGACCAGAGGCTAGTTTGGTTGAATTAGGGAAATAGAAAGTTATGGTAAAAAATGGAACAATTTTTTTTAGTCAAACCATAGTCCTTGTGTTCCATCCCACATGTATGTTGGGCTTCTATCCAAATGGATTGAGCTCAAAATATGATTCTTTGGAGGTATTATACATATTTGAACAAAGTGTAGTTGAAGGCTCGGATTTAGAATATGTGACAGTTTACCAATTGGACTGTGGCCGGGCCAGTAAAACCACCGGCAGAGTGATCAATTCACCACCAGTCAGTGTTATCATGCTATGGTCACGCAATCTTTATTTTTAACAAACAGGAAAGTGACTTTTCTTAATAGTAAAATCTTCACCAGAAACAATGTTGAAATTAGCTACCAATCCTAGTGATCAAATGCTTGCATTAATGCACTTCCCTTATCATTAATGCCAAAGGGGGATTTCTGATTGTATACACATCTTTTACCCCATAAGTACACATACTAGGACAGCAAACTAGATGAATCGATTGCAATGGAAAGGTTATCATGACATCAAAGAGAATACCTGGACAGCTATAAAGGAATAAACGGTGTGGCTGAGTTTCCAGTGCCCAAGTTCATGTGCAATAACAGAAACTATTTCATCCTCATTACTACACTGAAACCAACAAAAGGATGCAGGTGAGTTCATGCATGTAATAAAAAATTATAATGAAACAGAATACCTGTAAGAAAATATGACCTGCTGAATCAATGTGTCGTAGAGAACGATGCGCTTGTTCTTTAAAAAACCATACATGTAAGCCTGAAAGAAAATTGACAATTCAAAACACACAAAAAAGAGTATAAAGTACCAGTTATCAGAAAACCACGATTCTGAAGGTAGAGTAATCAACATACATTGCTATGGCTTGATCTGGTAGACCCATCCACCACGAAAAGCTTTTTCAATGGAAAATTGAGTGAAGCTGCCAACTTCTCGATTTTCTCCCTGAGCACTCCTTCTGGAAGCTGCCAAAATAAGTGCAACCATATCTGGTTTTACCACAAAGAGCTTTGCATTGCCATATCTATAACTTAAAAGGTCATTGTAGTTCATTAAAATGGAACAAGAATACGAAGATGCAAAACAGATGCATGCTCCAGTCACATAAAAACAAACAACTGAACTAATGAAAACATACTAGAGATGCCCTACAGCAGAAAAAGATACTCACCGGAGTGAATTTGTTGAATAGAGGAGCTATCACGATGGGGTATATTGTCATCATTAGAAGAGATAATGCAAACATAAAACCCCATAGATATATTGCCAGGTAGGGCCCTCCATTCTGAAGTGCAGAGAGAAAAACTAATAAGTTCACTCACTTTTATGTGTTTGTGGGATTCCGTAGCAACTCAGATCCCACAAAAATATGTAAACCTGCTCTCTAGAAACTAGCCATATATGAAGAATTGCATGGTATAAAGACAGGAGATACCTGTACTATGATGATAATAGCAGCCACAATAGGAGGTCCAAGTAAGATGGATAACATAATCCCTTTGATCATGTCCCTAATGAAGAGCCAAATAGTTTGCTGAAAAAGGTCCAAATCAAGAGGCTCAGACAAATACGTTAGGTAATGGAGATAGCAAAGTCATAAGCCAAGACACTTTTGTACTTCGCTAATCTTGCTAATAAAACAATTCAAATGTTAAAACATATAATAACATAAGTGCAATAGCATACCTTGTTGAAACCATGTTTAGCCTCGATAACAAATGTTGAATAAAGAGAGAATGGTAAGTCTGTGATCTGCATTGCATGAAGCATGTATCAGCGTTTCACATTAAGTATTTGATGCAAACCAGCTAATGGCTTGGGGAAAAAAAGTTGAATTGCCATAAGAGAAAACTATGGCGAAGTTTTAGTAGACCTAAACAATCAATATCACTATGCAAATATGAATACAGGTGCAGATTAACATGTACAACCTATTGAGTCTGTAAGTACTCAACAAAAAAGGGCAATAGGCTGATTACCTTTATCTGAAATAAATCATTATCCTGATGCGTAAAAATTTAAAGATACATTCAACTTTTGCCACTATTTATTAAGTTGAAAAATGGTCCAATAAGAGAACTAGGATGGCTAAACATGTCTGTCAGGGCCAAAAGCAGAATGCTAAGCTCTCCAGTCCTGATTAATACTAGCAACTTCCCTGTGGTAAATAACAACGTAGATAATCCGGGAACAACCATTTGTGTTAGACAACAAAAGCTATCGAAGTCAATCAATGGAGCCAAGGTCTCACTTCATACTAAAATTAGTGTGCTGGAAGACTACTGGAAATTAATTCAAAATTTTGAATACAATAAAGGTAAAAGTATGTATAATAAACATAAATGATGTTTGGTGGGTGCAAGAAATTAGCTTATACCTGTGACCAAATCATGACGCCTGCTAAGAATGCAAGAGTGTGTATTATCTCATTTTCAGCATTAAGGCCAACATTGGTTGTTAGCTCTCCAGATTTCTACAAAACAAGGGTAATCACAATAAAACGCTTGCATAAAGAGTTTACAGAAGCAAGCTGATGGATATTGATTTACCTTCCAAAACCAGGGAAGAACTTTATAGTACAGAATTGTGGTATCCATTAGTATAGTTACAGCTTCATGGATAAAATGGAATTTGCTGTAGCATTAGCACAAATGTCAGCACAAGCAATCTCGAATATTAGACAGTCCAAATTACTTGAAAATGATTCCAGTAAAACAAATAATGTAAGGTTGCAAAAGGTGAGAGTAGTATTATGCAAACCTTTTGTCAAGGCTATAAGCTCTTGACCGCTCAAACTTTTCACCACTAATTACTCCTACCAGGGGTTTTGGCAGTGTTGGCAACTTAAGGGCTCTATGTTGACGGATGTCAAGATATGTCTCAAATATGTACATGAGAATCATAAAGCCTGCAAAACGAATACGTTTTTAGGAAAAGAAAATCTATCATATACAAATATACAATATCTATAGTGATGAACGTAAATCATATCAATAAAAACTATCACAAAATCATATTACAAGTAACTTCTTTTCAAGATAGATATTGACATCTTAAACTCATAAATCACCACAAACTCTACAAATGATGTATCCTATTACACATAAAGATTTTTGCAACATAGAAAAACAGAGGTTCATGTAATCAGTTGATAACAGACCACTTGATCAATTAAGCCAGGATCTCTTAGCAGATCTATCGCACATCTCTTCACGCTAACTACACTAATCAAAATTAGACTGTCTTTGCCGTATTTATTAAGAACAAAACGTTTGTGCCTTGAATTTTAATTTCACTGGTTCCATAAATGGATACTGAGAAACTCATCAACAAAAACAACGCAAACCACTTATACTAGGAATAACTAATCATCAATAACATCAAACCTCAAAGGACACTGACATTCAGGCATTCAGCAACTTCATCGAATCAGCCTCAATACTCTTCTCGCGCACTTTCTATCGCCTCGCGATTTACCAGTTAAAATCGCAACAGATTCACTCGACTCTACTAGATTAATCCACTCTGGCCATTCATTACCTGCTACCACGCCGCAACGCCCAATCGACACTATACAACAGGCAAATCTAGCCGGACAAAACCCCAGGAGTTCCCCCAAAACCCTAGGGTTTACACGCGGATCCCCCGGCCCAACCAAAACCCGACGGCCAACACAGATCAGCGATCAGGCGAGCGGACCACCGCACCAAACGAGAGACGGGGAGGCGGAAATCTTACACAGCACGGCCTCCAGGTAAGGGAGCGCCATTGGAGCCGGAGGCGCTTCGAGAGTCGCTAGGCTTCGGGAGAAGAATGGGAGAATAACAGATGGCAGCGTGACGATGTGGAAAAGGAAGGGTTCGGATGCTGAGACTTTTACCAGTATGCCATAAAAAAAAAAGATGTCCTTTCCTCTGTCCCAATAAAAAAGTTCGGGAACTTAATCGTGCCCTCCACACCACTCCGTCTCTATTCTGTTAGGTTTCACCGTTTGATAGTTATGACATGTGGGTCCGGACTGAAAACTTGTCCATCTTGTCCCTTGGACACCGTTGACTAATTTCTCACTACTGAAAACAGATGGAGTTAATTTCTCACTGCTGAAAACGATCTTGTGAATTGTTTGATAATAGACATTGTCAATTTACAGCAACAAATCAGCACAGGGGTATATAAGATGATCTAATGGAGCAACAATAATCATATGTCAGTTAATCGAATCAAATCATCGCATTATTTAAGCATGAGACCTCCATATAATTCATCAGAGTAAAATTCTCAAGATCCCACTTATTTTTCCCCAATCAAGAACACAACGGATCAATCACCACGCACGCAAATTAGAAGAAGAACAAATGCCATCATACATGGACCGAGAATTTCCCCGAAAATCGAGACCCCAGATCTAGGCGAGGCGGGCGGCATCGACGACATCACGGCGGCGGCAATCCAGCAATCTTTTCCCCTTTCTTCCTTTCTCTACGGCGGCGGCAGCACCTTCCTCCGCCGCCTGCTTCCCGCCACCGCAGCGCATCGGCGAGGCGGATCTGGGAGGGAGGAGGGGCAGCCGCAGCCGTTGCCGGCGACGGCTGCGAGGAGGCGGAGGTGGAGGCAGGCCCCACGCGTGAGTATTCAGCCGCAGCCATCGCCAGCGACGGCAGCGAGGAGGCGGGCCTCGGGCGCGAGGTTTCAGCCGCAGCCGCCGCTGGCGACGGCAGCGAGGAGGCGGAGGTGGAGACAGGCCCCGCACATGAGGATGCACCCGCAGCCATCACCGGCGCGGCAGCGAGTGGGCGGAGGTGTAGGCGGGCCCTGCACGCGAGGATGCAGCCGCAGCTGCCGCCGGCGATGGCAGTGAGGAGGCGGAGGTGGAGGGCCGGCGTCGGGCGTCACCGTCCTCGAGCTCATGGTGGGATGAGGATCTGGGAGCGAGATAGGATTGGGGTGGGTGGAGGGAGAAGAGAGAGGGGGTAAGATGGGCATTTTTTTCTGCCGGGCCCGCATGTCATAGCTGTCAAACGGTAAAACATAACAGAATAGAGACGGAGTGACACAGAGGGCGCGATTAAGTTCGACGATGACATAGAAGAAGCCCCGAATTTTCTAGTGGCACAGAGGAAAACCCATCTTTTTAAATGGTATATAGGTAAAAGGCTCTCGTATGCTTTGCTAGATTATGTTGCTCGGCGTTGGGGAGGAAAGCCGAGCCCACGAAGAGGAAGGTATACGCCGGTACGGAGAAAAAGGACTGCTGAATTGCTGATCGCTAGTTAAGTCAATTCGCTGCTGCTGCCGCTGATAAATGATCATGGAAATTTGTAGGGTGCATATTTTTCTTAGATGCCATTTTTATTTTTTATGCACACATAATCATGAAAAGTGAGAAAAAATTAGGGAGCATCTATACATCTGTCGCCACAAAACTGGACCAAAATCAGTCAAATTTCTATAGCACACAATACAAAAGTAACGGCCACGATGAGCAAGCCCATACGACGGTTGTATTGAATTGGGCACTTGAATAATTTGTGTACAGCACTATACTACATGTGCTGCATCTCCAACCTTAAAAATAAGTTAAATGTTTGAAATTATAGTGTAATTACCATGAAATTAAAGTGTAATTACCATGAAATTATAGTGTAATTACATGATAATTACATTATAGTTACAATGTAACTAGCTGTAATTACACACTAATTACAATGTAACTTTGGTATAAATAGAATGTAATTTCGCATTTATTAAGTTGAATACTGTAGCTCAGTGGCGAGCCATCCATCTGAGTCAAAGGTATGGCATGGGATCGATCCCTGAAAGGTGCACCCCAACCGGACTTTTTTTCTTCTCCCTCACTTGTTTGCACGGATCTCAGAGCAGATCTGATGGTCTAAAAATCGCCAGATTTCTAAAAGAAAATATGGCGACAGATTTATAGCAAATCTGAAAATATATGATGCGCATATAAAATACACTAGCAAATAAAAGTAACTTTGAAAACACCCAAGAATCGCTTGTTAAGTCAAGTCGCTGCCGCTGATAAAGATAAACTGATCATGGAAATTTGTCATGTGCATATTTTTCTTAGAGAGCATTTTCATCTTTTATGCACACAATCATGAAAAGTTAGAAAAATATATGAGGCAAGCATATAAAATACACTAGCAAATAAGAGCAACTTTAAAAACACCAAAGAAATTATACTACTAAAATCTACGTAGACTCCTTTTTCTTCTAATTTGTCGGGTTATTTGCTCCTTGTCGTTAAAGATATATTTTTTAAAAAAAATATTGCATTTCTTACTTCACTTGCCCTAAAGTATTTAATCAACTTTTGTTTAGTTTACGATGTGTTTGGTTGGATGTCAAATATTGATAGGATATTGCCATCCATATCTATGGATACGGTGATCCAATTTTTTTT
>CM002480.1:19696869-19739668 GCA_000325765.3 Leersia perrieri | reverse complement strand
TGCTTGAGCTTATTATTGCCCGATCTATTTGCATGATGTGTTGATCTATTTGGTGACCTCATATATTGCTTAGCCACCTTTTTAGTCACCTTTTAGTTCATATAGAAGTTTATGTTTGAGCTCTAATTTCATAGCTAGTGTTTATCTTGTTATCCGTCGGACTTTTCGGTTAAGAACAGAAGTTTTGATTTCATATCAAAAATTCCGATTTAAACCGGAAAGCCCGAGATTCTAATTTGCTATGAAGTTGTGATGAATTTTTAGGAACGCCTATTCATCCCCCTCTAGACGACATCGAGGTCCTTTCACCACCTCCAGCTCTTGCCTCGAGCCACCGCCAGATGTTGTCGCCACCACATCTCGACACCACCTCTGTCTTGCTACAGACTCCTCCAGATCCCCACCAGGCCACCACCTCCGGTGAAAAAGGTGAGTATGTGTGCACACGCTTACTTGTTTCATCGCGGGCCGCGACGTGCGAGCAAATTACCTAGAGTTCCCTGTCCAACATCTAAGGGGATATTCCCTTGTAACCACCATATCCCACTTTCGCTTGGCAACCAAACACTCTCTGAAAGTCAGGCTGCCGGACCATATCTACCATATTTGGGCAACCAACACACCCTTGCTAATTTATTTAAAAACAAGTAGGAGTTTTGCTCCGTTGATTTAGAGCCACTGGAAGTTCTAAATGTTGTTTGCTAACTTTAGAATATGTAGTTAGCAAAAAAAATGTCCATAAACTACTCAATCATCTAATTAGAACACGCCCTTGGTACACGGATGTTAGCTTTCAATACAAGCACCTCAAGGCTGAAGCATTTCCGAACGTAACAGCAATTAAATGCTCCTGCATATGTTCAAGTCGTTAATGCATTGAAAGTTGAAAAATGGGCTATTGGACCGGACGGGGGCCATCTGTAACCTGTTACTGCGCGGACTCCATGTGGCTAGGCCACGCTGAACCGACCTATTTGGGCCAGAACTGGTTATTTCAGTCCATGGCCAATTTATCCAACCTCTTACCCTGTGGTCTGTGGATATGCTCAACTGCCTGCAAATGCAGCGGTTCAGACGATGGAACGAACACTTGAGCTGACATTGTGCCGACTTGTACGTGCCTTGCAAAGCACCCAGCAATAGCGTACGGTAGGTCGGCGACAGCCAGTAGATGCACGGTTGTAATTTGTACGGCAGTAACGGCTGCAGACTGAAACACAGGCAAGGCAATTCAGTTGTTCGAGTTGGATCCTGCGGCTCTACTTCTACCTCTGTGCAAGCGTTATTCTTTACCGGGTCGGTCTGATTCATCCTGCCTTGCTTTTTGTCAGTACACATTTCTGTGAGTATGTTCAGTCACCGGCGGCCATTCTTCAGACTTTCAGAGTATGTTGATGAAAACTACTCCTACTCTGTTCAATATTTCAAGGAGACAACTGTGCAAACTACTCATGCCTGCCCTCTGTGCCCACTTTGTTCTTTGCTCCTGTCAATATTTGTTGATGCCGTGATGCCCCTGGTCATCTATTCTAGTAGGAGTATTCTACAGTCATGATCAAGTAGGAGTACTACGGACGGAATAGATCTGCAGATCCACTAATATCGATCAGGCTGCTGCAAGGTTAATTTATCCGCAGGTCGTGACAAAGCTAACTAATTCATAAACAGACTCTGCGGCGTACAGTTGACGTCACTGTTGTTGATCTTGACGCGCTGTAAGGCAGGAGGAGGCCAGTTATGCCATGATAAAGGTACTACGCTGCACGTTGATGACAATACGACCCGCTGCATCTGCATCTCGCCATTCGCTGCTGTCCAAATTGCTATAGTTTCAACTTGTATTAATTCAATCACTGCTGGAGCCAGGGTGCACAAGTCAAGAACAGATGGTCCATGCATGGCTTACACCCTATCGATCTCACGGAGAGATATTCTCTGATACAGTTGCTTCAGCTTAAACTGAACTCCGAGAGCTAGCCATGGGGAGACTGACTGAAAGTCTGAACTCATCGAGTCATCGTCGTCTCCTGCTTATAGTGACCAGCTCGAAAGAATAGGATTCCAAAGCGTTGTACAGCCTCCTAGCTGCATGCTCTGATGAAGACGAGAACGAGATCACAAATGAAATGCACTCCTACTCCAACATTGTTAGCGCATCGGTCAGCTGTGACTGCGATGACGTTAGAGAGGATGCCGGAGACGAGAGTGGAGACAAGCACTTGCGAGCCAAGCAGGTTACAGGAGGCGACCTGCATGTGTCTCTTCCCATGGCCCCGGGCGTAAGCAGGAGGCCAGCTTGGATTAATTTGTTCCCTTCGCGCCCGTGCCGATCGCCTCCATACGAAGCAACAAACAAAGGAGCGAGCCCTGGTCGAGCCCGTGGCCTTGTCTCGGGAAGGGATTAGCCGATTAGGTGCACCGCCCGGCATGGGATGCCTCATGCCTGCCTGGTATCATTCCCGGATTCCTTGCTGGGTGTTGCGTTTGTGCTTTTGTGGTGCATATATTTGCGAGGATTTTGTTCTTCCTTCTGTTTTGAGAGATCTTACCTTCCTTTGTTATTTCCTAGTGTCGTATGCACATCATCATTGCGTGTGGTGGATCGTCAGGCCGAAGATCAAAGCTCAGAACCTATTTCGTGATGATTGAATTGTTTCGCAGCCGTTTACCTACTACATTCGTAACGGCATATACGTACTAGTACTACGTGCATACCTGCAATGTTGCAATGTTTACCGCTTTCAGGGCCATTTTGGTTTGAAGTCAAAATATGTCCTATCAAATTATTGGCACTTTGAATAGTACTTTGGCAATATTTAGTTTGCTACCAAAGTGGTGCCAATAAGAAACAAAAGTTGCCAAAATATTACCAAAATTTGTCTAGGAATTGGCATTGCCCATATTTTCATATGGTTGCAAACCAAACGGGCTCTCAGTTATTTTGGCACTGATTTAGGAGCCTAGCAAGGCCGGGTCCGGGGGTGCTACGTCGAATCGGGAAACGGTACGTCCGTACGTGTTACCGGAAAGGGGCATCACAGTACGCAGTGGCCAAATCCATCATGAATAACACTGAGGACGAGCCGCCTCTGCGCGCCAACCACCGCCGATCCACGGACGCGTCAGGCCCTCCAACTCGCGCCCGTATCGTCCGTGACGCCGGCCCCCGGGCCCCGGCCGCTGATACAAACCTTATGGTTTGTACTACCATTCCCATTTCCGCTTTATGATGTGTACTACTCCCAGTGTACCACAGACACGACACGATCTGTTCACCGACAGCTGCGCGGGGAAATGACGGGAGACAAAATGGGATAGGAAAACGCACAAAAGCACACAGAGACGTATAGGGTGTGCGACTGTGCACTGGACAAATTCCCATTGGTAACCAGTAAATCAAAAGCGATATACTAGTAGTAGTCCTTGTGTATTGCCTCGGAATACCGCACGCCGCGGGTGATTACAACATGAACGCGAGCGTGTGCGCGTGCACGTACGCGTACGCGTCGCGGTTATATTACACGCGCCATGCCGGTGTCGGGTGCCGGTGGCGCGGAGGAGTCCTCGGCACGGGCGGCCTGCTCGCCGCCGCAGCCGGCTCGCGGCGCGAGGGGGTGTGAGGCGCCGGCGAGGGGACGAGGAAGACGGCCGCGAAGACGCCGTCCCAGATCTCGGCGAAGGCGCGGAGGATGACGTCGTGGTGGTGCGGCGCGTTGAGGGCGATGAAGCGGCGGAGCATCTCGCGCAGGTCCTCGCCGTCCACGATCCCGTTCTCCACGATCATCTGCAGCATCGACCGCCTGAAGTCGCCGAGCGGGTCGTCCGACTGCTTCACCACCGCCACGCTTCCGTCGAGCCCCACCCCGTCGCCGCCGCCGTCTCCTGCTTCGCCCGTAACCTCGCCGTCGCCGCCGCTGTTCTTCTCCTTCCTGTGCTGATCATCCTGTGGCGGCGGTGGCGGCGGCGGCGAATGTTTCTTGTCGTGGTGGTGGCTCTTCCGGCCCCATGACGCGACGCTCTGCTCGAGCTCGTTGAGCTCGCGGAGAAGGCCGGAGAAACTCTCCGACCCGCAGTCGCCGCCGTCGTCGTCGTCGTCGTGGTCGAACGCCGCCATGGAATGCTCCCAGAGGAAGGACGACGAAGCGGACGTCATGGTAAGAGTGTCCGTCGTCGTCGTCGGCGTTGACAGTGACACCGACGGGTTGGTCCTGGCGCCGCTCCTGCGCCGTGTCGACGGTGTCCCCGTCCCCGTCGCCGACGCCGAGACGGACACGCTCTTCGCGTCCTTGCAGCCGCAACCGAGCGCGAAACCCGCGCCGGCGTGGCGCTTCTTGGCCGAAATGCCCGGACTCACCATGCCCTGTGGACTGTGGTCTCGTCACTCACTAGCTAGATGCATGTGCGTGATAAGCTCAGAGGAGGACAATGCTATGGCTTCTCTCGTTGGCTCGCGTGAGACTTTATAAAGCAACAGCGTTACCATTGCAAGCGTGCACAGCAAGTGCGTGGTCCTCACACTTGCACACGTCTACTAAAATTCAAGCATTTTTCTGCGCACGGTTAAAATCCAGGGGTGAAGAGATGAAATCCGGATTGTCTCGTTGCACAGAACACAGCCCGAACCGTCAAATGATTCTCCCCCGAGAGAAAACAAAAGGCAGTCAAAACAGGCTGTCGCGTGTATAAGATTTTGTTTTGTTGCAAAGCTACTGATCTGTGTGACCCGTATAGTTGCAGTTGCATAATGTATTGTCCCCTCTGCAAAATGATGTACTACTGGATAGTACAGTGATTCAATTAACTATGTGTTGGGTGGTATAGTAGAGCCATTAACTTCTCGGCTTCTCGCTATTGCCGATGGTCCATTACCTGCATATTCCTACATGAAGTGCTGGAGAAAGAAGTTAGCGCGGTCAGCTTAGGCCGTTGGCACGTTGTGGCGTAGTCAGCTTGGGCCGTTGGCACGTTGCTGATGCATTCCTTTTGGCAATTTGGCGTTTGCCGTGCACGGCAAGGTGAGTGATTTTTGTTTCCTAGTATTAGGCTAATTGCCGTGCATCCGGCTGGAATTCTGCCGTTATTTTGGGAAGTTCGTAGGTAATCTGTTAAGTTCAGCGCGTGAGGTGGGCAATGAAGTTTACAACTAGCCCTGGTAAATGTTCTGTTTGCACGAATAAACATGAGCATGTGTTCTTGAGTTCGGCATCAAAATGCGAGAAACTAATGGCCGCAAAGGACTGATCGAGTAATGACAACGTTAGGATCGCATGGTGAGGGCGATGGCGCGCGGTGGATAATTGTACGGGGGCCGAGACAGCTCGGCTCTGCTTCTGAATGACGGTATTGATCGTGAGAGCCTAACTCCACCGGGGCACCCGCACTGGGCAGGCAGCCACGCACAGTGCAGTTTTTATTTAGAACGCTGCTACACGTACAGGAAAAACGGTAGTTGATTCAATCCAAAACAGCAAAGGACCAGAACCAACAGCTTCAACATGGGTTGTTCGAGTGTTTGGGACAAAAGATCCTCACATGTAATATTTTCATTTTCGCACCAAAGATTGAAGATACGCACCGATGTTGTACATTTATGTAGCAGGAAACTTCCAAGTCATATCATATCAGCTAGATCATTCTAAAATCTGGTAAGATTCTTGGTGGTCCAGTTGGCTGTTGGTTGATAAAAGCGGTTCATTACTGGTAGAAGTCTAAATTTCACAAGCGTTTCAAGTTAATCATGCCCATCATGTCCAAGACTGAAACAAAAAGTGGCGCAAGTTTATTTGTGTCGAATATCAAACTGCATTTCATCTTCATATGAGAAGTTTGTTCATTTCGTCATACTAGCCAAAATTTAGCTCTCCAAATTCTAATTAGCTATTCATATCAAAAGATTTCGTAGCCAAATTGATGTGCATTTCAATAGACTAGCCATCTTCGCCAGCTAAATCTTCGATGACATATGGACCCAGCTAGGTTTAGCTATTGACTATTGAGATGAGGGGGGAGAGACTAGCCAAGTTTAGCTATTGAGGGGAAAAATTTAGCTATTCTTATTGTCTACCAGGTTGAATAGCTCTTTTATTGGAGGCTATTTTTTGACACAATAGCTAAAATTTGACTTAGCTAGTCATATAACTCTCTTGGAGATGCTCTAATGCAGTAATTTTTTTCGAGGCAAAGCCACCGATCTGAGCTTAATAGGCACATTTTAGAGGAACTTTGGTGTGGCGATACAAGATCCATATGGGCCCAATTAAAGTTTGCAGTAGTATCCCTCTCTTTCTCTATCTCAGCCCGACGGCCCATAACATTAAGCGCATCCTCCGCAATGCGGCAACCCTGAGATACAGAACCTGAATGACTGAAGAAAAGACCAAACAACGTTTGATCAGTCACCTGCCATCTTCCCTTACCAAAACCACAAAACTGGAGTACAAAAGATGAAGTCATTATATACTGTGCCCCATTCAAAATCACTCGCACAACAATCGATTGGAAAGGTTTGAAGGTTACTCTTGATTTCTGTTAGTAACAATATCAACCAAAAGTAACAATGACACCGTACAAGTTGATTGTTTAGAAATGAATAGTTAACATATACAGGCAGGAACTCGACATCAGTAGTTCAGTACTACTACCAAATTGGCTAATACTAGCTCCTACTCACGCAATCTAGGACAATGGTTGATGAAATGCTAAGTAAACACACCAGCAAAAACAATGGCAACTATCAACTACACCCTATCGTATCATACACAGGCTTGTCCCGCTTCACCTGACTTCTTCATGGACCTATTACTTAACTGAAAAACAGGGTGTCTACACAGTCTTCCTACTCCTTTCCGAAATTTAAATCGGTCGAATAAACCTTCCACATTGTCATTGCTGAACTTACTTGCAGAATTGTTGGTCTGGCTATTAGAATCACTATCTACGGAAGAAAATTCTCTGCTGCTGTTGTCATGGTCCTTGTTGTCCCGTTTCTTGGGTCTTCCAGCACTACCATGTGCATCATTATGACGCAATGGTTCTGCTTTAAAGAGGAAGTGATCAAGCGTAGCCCCACTAATCATAGGGCAATCATTATTTTGCTGACTTGAACAAATGGTGGGCTTGTCCAAATGCTCTAATGTCTGAGATTCATCCTTGTCACTTGGAGAACCAGAGTTTGACGGGAATGCACTTGCTGGCGTAGATGTTTCCTCCCGACCCTTCACAGTCTTCAATATAAGTGTCTTGAGAAAATTCATCACTTGAACCGCATGTATCAAAGCAGTCAAGGGATCAGCCAGCTAAAAGAAAAACGGTAACATGATTAGTCTGTGAATTAGCATATTCTGTAGACATCGAAGTATAAAAAGGTATGCGAATTACCTGAGTCATGTTTGGTGCAAAAACCATAGCAATGTTGCGAGCATTCATCTTGTTGTAGTTTTCATGTTCAACAACGTCTGCCATCAGATTGATGGCCCAATCAAGTAGTGCTGCTTCCACTGGAGGTAGTGTACTCGCAAGGAGAGCACATTCTTCTTCAGTATTGCAGTGCATCACTTGTTCTGGAGTCAATGAGTCCAATACTCCACTTGGAAGTTCACGAAACCATGCCTACAATCAGCAATCCAGAAACTCAGATGCTTTATACATTTGAAACCTATGGTAAATAAATCAAAGTGTAGTCAAAGCAAATGAAATAATTGTCACCACACCTTTATGAGGCCTGTCAGACAGTGCATGTCAACACCATCTGGAACAACACCCATGTTTAGTTGCTCCCTGACATATAGTTCCTGACTATTGTCTGCATTTATTCTGAAGATTCCTTCAGCCTGGAAAAACAAGAAGGAAAATTTTAGAACTTTTTGTGTTTTTGTTGAGTAGCGTAAATGCTGTTATCAGCATCCCAAGAATATGTTGGCCTTACCTGAAGCCCCCCAAGTTGATATAACTTCCTTTGCATGGTCAGTAGTATTGTTGGTACACTATTTCCTCTGTTATCATACGAGCATTGCATGGACGTTGGTGAAACTCCAAATACACTCACACTGTGTAAGGAAATAGATCAAACATAAACTAAGTGATAATTTGATAAATTTACTACAAATTCACAAACAAAAGGTAGACAGCAAAAGTTCTTTAAGAAAAAGAACTATAATAATCATTGAACTTAAGAAGCAGAAATGATCCTCAGTTCCCCACTACAATCGAAAGGCTATGGATCATATAAAGTACACCAATAAATACCAGGACAATGAAATCGTAAAAAACTAATTACAAAATTTGAAACATTTGAAGCGTCCTTGACTATTTGGAAATGACTAAGGGCCTGTTTGGAAATTTGAAACTGTTTTTAAAAAGTGTGCCTCGGCATCCCAATGCCTGACAAGGACAAACACACCCATGTCCACAAAAGGAATGTGGTTTAGAAGATTGCCCAGCAGTTGGACTTGGCAATGCTAACATCCTTGGGAAATAGCAACACATCTGGGCTTCCAGTTTGCAAATGTAACAGTCCTATTGGGTCGTGGGCTCGTGGCCGACTATTCAGAGTGCATTTACTGCATAGTTAGGAGTATGTGGCAATGTGGCTCTACCTAATGAACATCATGCCACAAACTAAACTCCAAAAACGAACAACAGGACAAGGTGAAAACAGGCTTAATCCAGTCCAGAGGTAGTAGCACGGGAGATCCTAATATTCGAGCGAAATTCTAATTCGAGAGTCCCGCGGCAAATCCACGGAGCATGTGGGGAGTACCTGGCGCTCGGCGCGGGCCGGGGCACTTCGGGCTCGAGGTCGGCGGGGAGGCCGAGGAAGCCGACAAAGCGGTCGAAGGTGACGTGCGAGACGTGGCGCACGTCGGTGGGGCGGCCAATCTGCATCCCCGCCGCCGCCGCCGCCGCGGCAACCCCTTCGTCCTCCGCGTCGCGCACGCTGCTGCACAGCAGCAGCGACCTCCGCAGCGCCGCCGCCACCGTCTCCACCATGGACACCCCTCCTCCCCTCGCCGCCGGCAGCATCAGCGGCGACGACACCGGCACCTCGCCTTCCATCCCCTCCTCCCCTTCGTACTCCTCCTCCAACTCCTCGTCCTCGTCCTCCTCCTCTTCTTCGTCGTCGTCGGAGTCGGGGCGGGAGGAGAAGGGGATCTGGTGGCCGAAGCGGATCTGGGACGGCGCCATGGATGGAGAGCAACGCTATCTATCTATCTATCTATCTATCTATCTATCTATCTAGGATGCCAACTTCCTTTCGAGAAGCAAAGACCGGAGAAGGGGAAGGAAAGAATAGGCGGCGGTCTCGGTGGTGGGAGAGAAGTGGATTTGCGAGGCGAGACGAGACGAGAGGTGGCGTGGCTTGGCCTTTGGCTTAAGCTTAACCCTGCCTCGCTGGTTGGCTTAACTGCCTTTTAAAACTTCGCTGTCTAGGCTCTAAAAAAACAAGCTCACGTTTTAATCCCCATCTGCCTGCCTCATGCGATTGATTGCCTCTAGGTGGCAAATCGTAGATGCTTGATTTATTTGAAGAAAAAAAACTACAATAGCATAGGTGGAATGAAAGTTGAAATAGTTTTTACATCTGGATTAATAAATGTCGCATGAAATTTTGCATTGGTGCGGGTATGGCAGGTGTTAATACATTCCGTAGTGTTCGTACCATCGGGACATAATAATTGCACGGCTTTAGAATTGGTTGTAAACCTGTAATTTGTCAATCGATTGGATGATGCTGGTTTGAATTTCGTGAGGAGCACTGCACAAATGGTCCCAAGTCCTCCCGTTAGTACATGCTGAAATTTCTCTTCTTTGTGAGATACATGTTGATTCTTGGTGCCGTGATGAACTACTACCATCTAAAAGTGTCTTAAATCAATTGGTTCGTAGACGCCAGCAACTTACATCGACTTGAGCTTATGCATTTGTCATTGTACCTGTACGTACGCTCGCGTAAACTGTGTAGGCAGTTGTGCTCATCCTCAATCCTGCATCATTTTTGGTATACCAAACCTGCCTTTACTTGACACACTCTTACTGAAATTATGTACCTTATCTTCAGAAATGTGCTCTAGAAAATTTCCCGAATCCGATAATAGTTGATACTGATGAAGATGAACAATTTTTGAAGGGAATGAAGATGAACAATGACTTGTGATCACCAGAACATACAAGCTGTGAAGCCAGGATCTCCTAAAAGCAGCAGCAAGTTTCCAATCAACTTGGTCTATTTTTTTCTTGATCATGCAATCAATTGCCCTGTCATTTCCATTATCGAAACGAATTGCAAGCAATTGCTCTGCTATATATGTCATTCCTACTAACCAAGTACGGGCATTCAACCAGTAATTCAGTATATCTGCCCCGAACAAACTAAAACATGAATCGTGTACGAAAATGGTAAGAGTACAATCCTGCTCTCGATTTTCCATTCGTCTAAGCTTTACATCAGATGTACCTCTCGTCACCCACATGATTGTACTAGATTATGTTTCTGCTTTTGCCGTGAGACTTATTGGTAGAGTATCAATTGGTGTCCGTGAGGACATGGCTAAAGCCGCGAGGACGAGATCCTTGCGCTTAAAGGATGCCAGAATCTAGATCCAGACATATTTCTGTGCTTTCCGTGGGACACACTTGCTGTTCTTTTTCATGTCCTGCACTCCTGCTGTTCCTTTTCATGTTCTGTGTGGCCTGAGGGCCCCTTGAATCTTGATAGGATAACGGACAGTTCGCTTTGGTCAAAGCCCCAAAGGCTTTATTCAGAAACCTGTAGTAGACATGATGATAGTATCATATCTAGGCTCCAATGCAACGTCATATTGGAAAATTTTGGTACGTTTGATTCAAGAGGTAGTTTGGGAGCATATGGATGCAAGGTACCATAGTGGATGTAGTACGAGAGAGAACAAAAGGATCATCGAGCATCTGCTCATTTCTCACAGTTCACAAATCGCAAGGATTTAATTGCAAGATAAACTGTAGTGACCCCGGATTCATGTGGCGGGTTAATCTCGTTTCGATATGGGCCTTTTTGGGCTGAAGCAGTCTCGTCGGACTAGTGAGTTATTCGGCCCGTGTAGCATGCGTGCTGATTCGGCCCATCCCAAGCAAAGCGCCACCAGATCTGCCGATCCCCTCTCCCTCGCAACTTCGCAAGTCGAAACGCCGCCACCAGAACGGCACGAGAGTTCTCCAATGCCGCCGCCGCTGCCCCGTCCACCGATCTCGGCCGCACTGCCATCCCCGTGCCCTCGCCAGATCGCCGCCGTCGTGCTGAGCCACCCGTCGTACGACCTCACGCCGGCCTCGACGCGGTCCCTCTCGGCGTCCCTCCTCGCCGTCGCGGCGGCGATCCCGACCCCCGTGGCCGACGCCGTCCTCAAGCTCCTCTGGCACCACGCGCCGCGCGCGCTCCTCTTCTTCCACTCGCTCCTCTACCTCCCTCCCCGCGCGCACGCCGTGGGCCCCTCCACGCTCGACCTCGCGCTCGACCTCTCCGCCCGCCTCCGCGGCCCGCGCCAGCTCACCGACTCCATCCTCGCCCTCTTCCCGCGCCACCGCCTCGAGTTCACCCCTCGTACCTTCCCAATCCTCTTCGAGCGCCTCGCCGTGTCGCGGCGCAGGCCCGACCTTGCCGTCCGCCTCTTCCTCTCGCTCCACCGCTCCCATCGCGTCGCCCAGGACCTCCCCCTGTTCAACTCCCTCCTCGACGCCCTGTCCAAGTCGCGCCACGCCGGCAAGGCCGCCTCCCTCGTCCGCGCTCTCGAGCGGCGGTTCCGCCCCGACGTGGTGACGTACAACACGCTCGCCGATGGATGGTGCCGCGTCAAGGACACCTCCCGCGCGCTCGACGTGCTGAGGGAGATGGCGGAGTCCGGCATTGCCCCCACAAAGACCACCTATAACATCGTCCTTAAAGGCTTCTTCCGTGCTGGACAGCTACGGCACGCATGGGACTTCTTCCTCCAGATGAAGAAGAGGGGGAGTAAAGACGAGAGCTGCAAGCCTGATG
Organism: Leersia perrieri; assembly: GCA_000325765.3. NCBI lineage: Eukaryota > Viridiplantae > Streptophyta > Magnoliopsida > Poales > Poaceae > Leersia > Leersia perrieri. The sequence goes on along the minus strand of CM002480.1, from coordinate 19,727,658 downwards.
TCGTCTCGTACACTACCATGGTTCATGGGCTTGGTGTTGCCGGGCAGCTGGAGAAAGCTCGCAAGGTGTTTGATGAAATGTCTACACAAGGCTGCAGTCCATCAGTTGCTACCTACAATGCACTTATTCAGGTGGTTTGTAAGAAGGGTAGTGTGGAGGATGCAGTAATGGTGTTTGATGATATGCTTGTAAAGGGATATGTCCCTAACGTGGTTACATACACTGTGTTGATCCGAGGCCTCTGCCATGCTGGGAAGATTGACCAAGGTTTGAAGCTGTTGGAGAGGATGAAGAATGGAGGCTGCAAACCTGTTGTTCAGACATACAATGTTCTTATAAGGTATTTATTTGAGGAAGGGGAGATGGAGAAGGGTTTGCATTTGTTTGAGAAAATGAGTAAAGGAGAGGAATGCCTGCCCAACCAAGACACTTACAACATCATCATAAGTGCTATGTTTATGCGCAAGAGAGCTGAGGACATGGTACTGGCTGCAAGGATGGTGGAAGAGATGGTGGATAGAGGTTATCTGCCTAGAAGATTCATGTTCAACCGTGTGTTGAATGGGTTAATGCTGACAGGGAATCAGGACCTTTCACAGAAGCTCTTGAGAATGCAAGAGAAATATAGACGCCTGCGACGAGAAATAAGACTGTAATTGACACTTGATATTTTTGAGTCATTCAATATTATGTTCATCTTGAGGCTTAGTTACCGTAGAGAGTTCTTTCCCTCTGAGCAAGTAAAGAAAAAGTCACATCAGGGGCCCTATGATGAGTCCGATGTGCACATATCACAATCATCGTTATGTATCCTGACCTTGTACATGAATTTCCCTCACCTTTTTTTGTGTATAACAGTTCGTGTTTTGGTCTTATCTTTTGTTTCAGTTTTTAAGCGGGCTGCTACTGAGCTATTTTTATCTAGACGAGTGCAACTGCAGTTTGGAATGATAAGTTCCATTCTTGATTGTACAAATGATTTATGGTGAGGACCTTCAAACATGTATTTGCGATGCAAACTTGTTATCTAAACTTCGGATTGCCACTTTCAGGTTCTAATTTGTTTGCAATCAACTTTCTTTGATGGCATTCTTGCAGCATCTACTGGAACATAGATTGAAGAGATCTTGGTCACCCTGCAGGAAAAGGCATAAAACATTTTTTTTCCACATAACTGCTGAGTCTCACATGCAAATCCTAGGAAGCATTTAAGCATAGCAGTCCTGAAGATGAGAAAGGGTCCAATGCTTGAAACCTCAGTTATGCTAAATCAGGAAGATACTGATCAGAGTGTCAAGAAAATCGCAATTTGGCGCTGCCACACTGCCGAGTCCATTAACCTGCAGGTCCTCGTCATAGGTGTCGAGTTTTCGTAGTGAGAGGATCACAAGAACACTGAGCTCAAGGGGTCACTGGATTTGGCCAAGTCAAGATTGAAATTCGCGGGAGCCGATCAATAATTTTGCATCTGACATCTATATCTACGCCTATCAGAGATACTGTAAACGGAATCCAAAAAAACTACAATGTTTGCAACTCGAAAAGATTAATCTGGCAAAGATATGCTGATCTTAGTTTAGTTCATGCTAAGGCCTTCGTCAACAAAAGAGATAGCTTTCATGCTAAGGCCTTCGTCAACAAAAGAGATAGCTTGGTAATTTTGCTAGATAACTTCTCTAATAGTGTAGCTATTAGCAAATAGCTCATAATACAAATGACCTCCTAAGTCATTCTCACCTAGCATTGGAGTGTGTCCAAGAGACTATCTCTTGGTTAAGAGATACTCCCTCTGTCCCATAAAACAAGTCTTTTGCCTTTTTTCATGCAAATTAGTACTCAACACAATTGACTATCATGACCCTATTTAATGTGCTTTTTAATAATTGAAATTTTTTTCTAATACCACCATCCATGCACAAATTTAATTGAGTGGGTGAATAGATAGGAAAAAAAGAGAAGAAAAAGGACATCATCTCTGCTATAATTAATTTGTTAGGACCCACTTGGCTAGGAAAGACTTGTTTTATGGGACAAAATTCAAAGGGCGGAAAAACTTGTTTTTTTGGGACAGAGGAGTAGCTTTTATCTTTTCTCTATTAAAAAATTATATAAGCTAGCTTATAGAATTTCTTAGTTTTATAGACAGCTTATAGATATCCATTGGAGGTATTTATTTATTAGCAAATAGCGGTGATTATTTCTTAGTTTTCAAATGCAACTCAAGAAAAAAAATGTCAAACACACGTCACTGTAAGGCCTCTTCCAACAATAGAGACAACTTGCTATCTCTAGGTCCTTTAAAAGACAACATCTCCAATAATCTAACTTTTAGCACATAGCTCATAATGTAAATGACCCCACATGTCATCCTAACTGTGACATCCTGGCCCAGGGCTTAATGGGATTGATAGAATACTCATATCAACAAATTGTAACTTTTTTCTGGGAGCTCATATTCAGAGAACTCTGAGGTTAAGCGTGCTTGGCTTGGAGCAATTTCGGTATGGGTGACCGACCGGGAAGTTCTTCCCGGGTGTGCACGAGAGGTTAAACGTGCTTGGCTTAAAGTAATTTCGGGATGGGTGACCGACCGAGATCCTGGGTTTGTGAGGGAAGTCTTGATGTCAGAGAGCTGCCACGTGTTAGTGGGCCCGGCCCGGGTGAGGGGGGTCGAGACGTTACACTAACATATCCTTGAAGTATGTGCAAGAGACTATCTCTTAATTAAGAGATAGTTTTGTCTCTCTTACATTAAAATATTGTAAAAGATGTTTATGGCGGGTGCACACTGCTTGCGAAAAAATTATCAACGGCTGGTTATTGATGTTGTTTTGTGGTCTACTGAAGATGCATGTTTCCTCTATGGAAAGAAGTATAGTTTTCTTGTTATGAGGAGCTGAGTATTGTTTTTTGTTAAGCATATTATTGATTTCTACAAAAAAAACATGTTATTGGTTGTGAATGGCTGATGGTAATGCTTATGCTGCTATGTACGTTTATTTATTTGTTCTTATGTTTTGCAGGTTGCTTGGTTGCTGGCTATACTCTAACTAATGGGGTAACTGACCACTGCTGGCGCAAAGCACCATACTGCCAATATTAAGGTGTGCATTTGCTATCAATTTGTCCTCTATTTCTTCTTTTAATGTCAAGCTTTGGCCTATGTTATCTTGTGCTCGGGCTATTGTGCATATTGTAGTTGATCAACATGATGCTTCTCCTTGATTTCTGACTTCAGAAATTGGGTTTGTCTTTCTATGTACCTGTTAATCAGCAATTTCCCTTCAAGTATGAGAGTTCCAATATAGTACATTCTTAAGTTTTCTGCACTTTATCCAAGTCAGATAAGATATCTATAACATTGCATTCATGCGTGGTGGTCATTGTATTTTTCTTCTGCTACTTTTTCCCGCGGAATAAACCCTGAACCTGAAGAACTGAACCTGCCCACCTGTGGTTGACTGCTTGTGCAGCGGAACTGTTGAATAACGTGTGGTTCTGTCCCAACTAATATGCAAGATGCATGGGTCGTGGATGCATCACTGGATTCATTGACACGATAACTATCAGCTGTTGGTGTTATTGCTCACCAGGCTACAGACCTACAGTATAAAGGCAGACAAATCGATCTCATCCTCAACAGGTATGTTTGCCTTTTGCATTGGAAGATATTCGTTGGTACGTATTCATGAAAACAAGCTACAAGTAGCGCAAGGAACGATTCGTGCATAAGGACACATTCATCTCTGTTGTCAGGCTTCAGACGGCTTTATATACTCCTACCATGTTGCCCAAAAGAAACGAAGATCATGACCACGGTTAGAACACGTGGCCTTTTCGCTAATGATCCAATTGGCAATCAGGTAGATTACTCGGACTGTCCACCGTAACATGAGCATATTAAGCAGTTAGCGCACCGACATGAATAGGAGCCAGCGGCCCCCGCGATTTTAACGTGTAGCCTGCTGCAGTCAATCTGCGACTGTGCGATATCTATGGGTCTGTTTGGGCGGCTGGTAGCCAGCTTCTGACAATCTGAAAAACTCTGAAACCCAGTTTCTCCAGCTTCTGACTTCTTCATTTTTCAGAATCTATAACTACAGCTTTTAAGAAATTGTGAACCGTTTGGGACAGCTTCTGCCAGCTCCAGCTTCTGGGGAGAAGCTAGAGCTGGCAGAAGCTCCCCAAAACAGGCCCCATATATATCTAGCTGGGGGCAATCAGCAGCTGCCCCAAGTGAAGGTCAGCTCTAGTGCAACTCTGTAATTATACTCCTTAATATATTTACGCCGGCTCGCCGGATCTTTCAAAAGGGAAAAAAAAAGTAGCAGCTGCCCAGTATAGTATATGGAGTAGTAGTAGCTTCCGAGTTCTGGCCTATGGCCGCTTTTAGTTCCCATATTTGGGACTTTAAAAAGTCAAATCAATGTCATATTAATATTTGGACACATATTTGAAGTATTAAACGTAGACTAATAACAAAATAAATTATATATTCGGATTGTACACTTGATACTAATTAATCTGTCATTAGCACATGTTGGTTACTGTAGTACTTATGACTAATCATGACGTAACTAGGCTCAAAAGATTCGTCTCGTCGTTTACAACCCGAATATGCAATTTGTTTTATTATTAGTCGATGTTTAATACTTCAAATGTGTGTCCAAATATTGATGTGATATTTTTGGCCAAATTCTTTTAAAACTAAACACAGCCTATGTTAATCAGCGACTTTGACTTGTGCAATCATCTTAATCCGCCTCAGACCGATCTCTGTACTGAATTCCTAGTTAGAACTATGTGAATACTGGAATAGTAGTAGAATGTTCAGATGATTTCAAAGGGGGAAAGAAGCAGAGAAAACGCCCGGTCTATCAGCGTTGCAGTTTGCAAGATCGAAGCAGGCGGTAGGCATCGCCACAGTAGCGCCATCACGCCATGCTCCGCGAAGTATACTACTCCGTACGATTCAGTGATCACCGTTTCCAGCAGCCGTGCCTGCGACCCAGCGAGTCATGCGGTGTGCGAGTCGGGACTTGTCGCTGGGGGGCCACTGCGCCACGCTGAGACAGAGAGGGCAGCATCCAATGCCTCACTCTGCCCGAGCCACTGACTGACAAGAGTCAGTGCATGCAGGCTGCAGCTGCTGCAGAGTGAGAGCGTTCTCTTTCTCTCTCCGCGCGCGGCCCCAGGACGCCACTCGCCGGGGCCCCCCGTCGCCCATGCCACCACAGCCCCGGCCACCGCCAACGAGGCAGGCGCGCTCCCCACAACCCAACAAAATAAAATTATCTCTCCGCACCTGCCGCCTGCTACGTGTGTCGCCGGCCACGCAATCTCACGCGGTGCACGCACGCTCGTAGTAGTACCGCGACAAGAACAACGACTCAAGCATCGAGCATCGCATGCCATCGAACTCGGGGAACTTGGTAGTTTCAAAAGTTGCGAGGAAGAAAAGTTACAGGACATGACATAGTCCCCGTGGATTTGAGTTTGGGTTTTCCCCATATGCGTCGATACAAACAAACAGGTAACGTCGTCAGGTGGCGCGCGCGGCGGCGGAGGCGCCGTGGGCGAGGAGGACGCTGGTGGGGGAGAAGACGATGCCACTGCCGCCGCCGCCGTTGTTCGCCGGGGTAGCGGCCGCGGAGGGTTCCACAGGCTTTCTTGAACGGCCGCGGCCGCGGTGGACGTGCCGCTCGCAGTACTTGTGCCCGGGCACCACGTCACGGGAGCAACGCCACTTCTTGCCGTCCGTGCGCCTGCACCGCCCTGGGTCCGGCTCCATGCTGCTCCGGTAGTCGAAGCACAGGTTCCCCAACCCCATCACTGCCACTCAAAACAGCAACCATATTATCGAACGATCGAGATCTCGACACCAATCAAAGTATATGCAATGAGAAACTACCAACGAAAGAAAGTGTTTTTTTTTAGCACGTACGGGACGGGAAGCGGTGCGGGCCGAAGGAGGAGGAGGCGACGCTCTTCCAGATAGGGAGAACGAGGTGCACCGGCACGGGCGCGCCGGCGGCGAAGTAGCGGTAGATGAGCACCTGATGCTCCAGCTCCTGCTGCTGCATGAACGTCAGAGCCGTCGTCTTATTCGCCGACGCCGGGGACGTTTCCGCGTCACGCTCGCCGCGGCTGTCGCCGCCGAGCCCCAGACCAAGCCCAAGACCCACCGGCGGCGGGGGTGCCGCCATGGTCACCACTCCTACGAAAAAACAGCACGCGGAGACTAATCAACAACTTGCACAAAACTGAACAGAACACACAAATACGCTTACGAATCACAGGCACGTACCTGCATTCGGGTCGGCGCTGGAGAGGCGAGGCTGCTTGGACGGTGGCTGCGGCGAGTCTCCATCTTTCTCCTCACCCATCGGGAGAACTCGGTGTGTGCCTCGTTGGTTTCGAACTCTATGGAGGGAAAGTGAAGTGAGGCAGGCAGGTTCTTGATGAAAGGAGGGAAGAAGAGGGCAGTGAGGTGTCTGTCAGTGTCAGAGGAAGTGTGAAGGAGCGGGCATATTTATGCGTGCGACGGCTTCCCGTCGTCCGGTCGCCCGATAACTTGTGTGCGCAGGCAAGATAGGCAGCAGGGGTAACGGAAGCTGAGGGGATGTGAGCGCTGTACAATTGCTAGAGGCGGGCGCGCGAGCGAAGGTGCCGTGGCATCGGCCCTGGCGCTGGGAGATGACACGAATGAAAATACTTTTGACATTTTCTGGGGTGTGGACAGTGGACGGGCTTGACAGACGCCCTTTTTATCTTTTTATCTCGTCTGCTCGTTTAGAGCCTTTCCCGTTGGATGGACTCAGAAACGTGTTTTCTTGTTTAAAAAAATGGATTTTCGGATCACAGGTACCAGTGTAACTCTCTCATCACCTTTTTCTAAGATGAAAAATTGGCCATGACACCCTTTTCCAAATAAGACCATTTTCTTTCACATTTAGGGTCTGTTGAAGCTTCGATGGTAGAGCGAAAGTAAGAAGCTGTAAATATAGTTATACCTTTTTAGTGTAATTTATAGGACGGATCTTAGGATCTTCAAGACGTACGATACAACTCCAACTATCTGAGATAAGAGTCTCATAGTTCCAGCTATACCAAACAGATCATTAGTATCTTGCATATCTCTAACAAAGATTCTTTTTTTTTTTTTGCACTTAACATGGATATTCACCCGTCTTACGAGTGAAGGGGAAAAAAGTTAGAAAGGCGGTTATGTGTTATGTGTGTATTAGGACTGAAGAAAAGGTGTATTCTTGTAGCTGGTTTATAGAAAGTGATTAGGCCATGTACAGTGCACGGGTGCTTAAATAGATGCTTAAGAATAAGCATCTCCCATAAAAGCTATTGCCTCCAACGATCTACGCTTGGTTAGATAGGTACACATACGTGAAAAACTAATTTTTTCGCTGTCTTGACATCTCTTTTGCGGTCAAGCACCGAGCGCCTTGACAGGCATCGACTCCCATGCAGAATGGCAACGTGGCAGTAAAAAACAGTTAATTAGCCTCTAAGCGCCCATCTAAGCAGCCCATTAAACATGCCCTTACACTGTTACAAATTTAACTGTAGATTTAAAAAACTAAGAACAACAAACTACTTTACTATTATAACTTTGACACGTATATAAATGTTGCCATGAGGATCTAACTTTCAACGGCACAAGTATAAATACTCCCTCTGTCGGAACCATATCCTTTGCGGTTACTATAGACGTAGACGAACACCTTCTCTCCATCTACAAATATAAACATATATGGATATGACACGTTCCATTACTAGAATGTGGACAGAACCGAGACCTTGTTTGTTTTCAGGGCCTTTTTTTAAGTTCCTGTCACATCGGATATTTAACAATAGTTAGAAGTATTAAATATAGACTATTAATAAAACCCACCATATATTTTGGACTATTTCACGAGACGAATCTATTGAGCCTAATTAGTTCATGATTAGTGAATATGATGCTATAGTAAATATTTGCTAATTGTGGATTAAATAGGCTTAAAAAATTCGTCTGCATTTATTTATGTAATTAATTTTATTATCGGTCTATATTTAATACTTCTAATTGACGTCCAAATATCCGATATGACAATAACTTTAAAAAAAATCTCTGGATCCAAACAAGCCTAAGTATCTAATGAATAGGCCGAACCTTGTAATAAGTTTCTAATGAATAGGCCGAACCTATAACACAGTTTGTAGTCAGATAAAACCATTAGCCATTGTTGTGATTTCACGAAATGTCGACCTAAAGTGTAGCAAACTAATATATTTAATAAGGTACTACTATGAAGTTTTGAATAAGATATCTAGCTGCAGTTTTATAAAATTTACTCAAAGAGATATAATTGTCAGCATTATATGGGTAGGCCTTCTAGAGTTCTAGGCTAGTTGATCCACAAACTATGTCCAGAAAAAATGTCAAGAAAATGAATGTTTCTCCCAAAGTTAGAAAAATGAGGAGTTTTCTTGTGTTTCACAAGCTTGTTTCGTCTTGTTGGATAAATTATGTGTTTGTAGACACTTTGAAAGTTTGTTTTCCTCGACAATTTGTTGCACTTAGTAGGGATTTTTAGTAATCTCATTTAAGAAGTTGAAGAATCTGTTTCCGATTTAAAAAAGTTGAAGAATCTAAGCATTAGGTGGCGAGAATTCGGACAAGCCAGATTATTGCCATGAGTTTTTTTTTTTTTGGAATTATACAGTTACACTTACATAGTCTTAATATATAGAACAAAAATACCATTTGGAGTAATTACATGAAAATGTGTCATGGGTCCCTAAGTGAGTCTTGAGCGATAAATAATGTGGATGAACGAATCTTAAAACATTCCAACAATGCATAATTTGCATGACTTTTGAGATTTTTTCAGTCAAAAGTCAAATAGACATTCACTAAAGTTATTTCTCCAAAAAAAACGTTAGCAAAATATTTTTACAATGGTGCGTAAATAGTTTCAGTTAAGCACTACTCGCCCCGCTTGGATCTACTCGCCTGTCACGTGGACATTGGACTCCTCCTCTGACTTCTGACAACATGTCAGCCTTTTGTTTCGTTCCGCGTTTTCTATAGCCTTCGCCATACCGTGTTGCACTTCGAGAGAGAACAAAGGTACGCTAGCTATGCTCGGTCGTTAACAGAACAGTGAATGAAGAAAAAACGAAAAACTCTACCGCGCGCCACACCACAGGACGAAAAACGCGCCGCAGTACACCACAGGCCAAGCTCATTAACCTGCCTGCGCGTGCAGTTAGCCAAGGAATACATACGGTGAAACGACAGTGCAAGGCAGGCCTTGCGTGCTTGCGTGAACGGTCACGGCGGAGTTCGCGGTGGGGATAACAACGGAAAAGCAAGCAGCGCTTCATTCATTTTTCTAGTAGGGCCCCATGGCGGCCGCGCATGCAGCTTGCAGCAGGGTTGGGCTGGCTGATCATCTCCATCTCCGATCCCGAGCTGGGTCCCGGACGGGTCGTCGGCGCGTGCTACGGATACTGGAGCGAGGGCATGGCGTGCCGTTGCTCCTACCGACCGTGGTCGCGTCTACGTACGTCGTCAGGGCGTGATTGTGCTGCGTCGTAGAGTGGTGTACGTACGTACTCTCCGTGCGTGTTTGCGAAATGCGGACCCTCGTGCCCACGGTGTCTCACACGGACAGCGAGGCTGATCTCGTCGGAGCGTTGTTGCCGCAGGGGCGCCCACTGCCGCCCAGCTGTCCAACTCGTGTGTTGCTTTGCTACTTGCCAGAGCAAGCATGCATGCATCATGATTCATGCATGGAGGATGGAGCTAGCCGTCGACGTCGCATGCTGTGGGAAGGACGGGGACCGTGAGAACGTGACGTTGGGAAGGGTATGTACGGCCCGGGCCGGGCATAGTGTTGTCGTCGCTGAAGCCCATCTGTTATCATGGAAATCGATCGATCTGCCCGTGGCAATATGGCAATCAAGAAGCGGATGCTGGTGTGCTTGTGGCAGCGTCCTCCGTCGGGTCACCGGCCGCGGCCGGGGCAGCAGATATACCCTGCCCCAAGCTGCCACGCATCTCATTTTGCGGCAGGCGCACCGTTCATACCATGACCACGGACTAGCATTTACTCCTGCCAGTAACATGTAACAGCCGCAGCTGGACTGCTGGAGCAGTCAGCATGTCCGCCCGCCGCCTAAAATTGTAGTTCGCCGCGCTTTGCCTTTGGTGGCAGGGCAAGTACTCCGCGGCAACATGCGCGTGCCGGTCGAAGGCGCGGGAGCCGTTGACCCATATTTCGACGAGATTATATATTCTGCGCCGGAGAAGTTGTAAGGATGCGTGGCCGTGCGCCCGTGCGGAGCCATTTCCACGAAGGCACGAACCACGAGGCCAAGCAAACCGGCTGCGGCAAGCCGGCTATTGCGGGTTAGCCGAAGGATAGTGGCAGCTCCAGAAAATTTTCGTTTGATGGTCCTGTCATCCTAGATTTTTCTACATTGTGATTCTTTTATAAAATTTATTTTATAAATAGACCCTTCAACAGAACTTATACGGGAAATAAACCCTTTCATGACATCAATGTCGTGGTCCTACAACACGGTGCCAGTGAAGTCAATATTGTACCCTATGTCACCATGATCACGAAAATGACAAACGTTAAGTACCAAACGTCAAAGACTGGCATCACGGTCTATATGTAAATAAAATATTTATAGATAGGTCCTTCAAGAATTTATTTGAAAAATATTTTATAAATAGATCATCGGCGGCAACGTAGTTGGCGTCGTGGATCTATTTAAAAATATTTTATTTATATATAAGTCTAGAACACATGATATTGGCGCCATGGTACTTAATTTTTATGATTTTTGTGACTACAGTGACATAAGGTACAGTGCCAACTTCATTGACGTTGTGCCGTAGGACTACGGCACCTACGTTATTTGGCGTGTGTGTGCAAGATTTTCTTAAAATATGAATATAGAATAATATCCCAATACATCACAAAATCCATTGAAACCTATATTTGAATCCTAATGTTGCACAAAAGTATAACATAAATAGATAAAATATGAAATATCGTATATAAGTTTGTTCTTCGAGGCCAAAATAAAGGACGGTCCAAGGATCATTTGGACTGCCATCTAGAACCACCACTCTGAAGGCACGGAAAGAATATATAGTAGGATGTTAGAGTTTTTGACGAACGAATATAAAATTAGTTACATGTTAGCAGTGCTTTTGAGTTGGTCTAAGTGTTAGGATAATAAAAAAACGGACTCAATCACATGCTCGTTTTAAAAAGAGAGGCCCACATATTGTAATAGCCATCACCCTATTCGGCTGGCTGGTTGGCTCCATTTAGCCTAGCCAACTCTTAAGAAAAAAAAGCCATTTTTTTGAGTTGGTCTAAGTGTTAGGATAATAAAAAAAAGGACTCAATCACATGCTCGTTTTAAAAAGAGAGGCCCACATATTGTAATAGCCATCACCCTATTCGGCTGGCTGGCTGGCTCCATTCAGTCCAGCCAACTCCTATAAAAAACCATTCCGCCCAGCCATTTTCAGTCCAATCTAGTCAGCCGAACAAGGCCCATATATATTGATTTTGAGATGGTTTAGTAGGACGGAGCGCCGAAGTAGGCATATGTAAAGTTGTATAAACACGTATGGGATCGCTACTATCGGAATGAAAATTTTTGGACAGTTGATAATAACAATACGAAACACCGAAACCGACGCCGGGCACAAGAGGACTGTCCGATATATGGGCGTACGAAGTGCAAGTGCAATGTGGACAAATTAGATGGGCCGCATGAAACACAGAAAAATAATGTATTTGGGCCGTGGTGCGCTAGGTCTCTTATTTTGCGAAAGGCTCGCCAGGAGCAAGCAAGAAGCACTACATCAGCCAGCTCCCCTCCGCTCCGACGTTAAGTTGGTATTGCAGACCTGATGATCTACAAATTTAATTTTGATTCATCTATATTTTTTTCGCATTCCCCCTGAGTCACTGAGTATTTGGTTGTTCGTATGGCTTTTGTTCATTGGTGAATTCTTGGCTGGATGAATGCTACTCGTAGTGCCTTTTGTTTTCCGGATCACCGGCACAAAATCTATCAGTAGGAAAGAAACTAATAAACGCTACCGTTCCGATTCAGATTTCATTAGTCGATACCATCGTACATACAGATGGAGATTCGATATACTTGCAGGTTACATGTAGGAAACTCCAAATCCATTTCCTAATGAACAATATAAAGCGAACTGTACTGCAAATTGTACAAGATACAAACAGAGGAATTTCCAGTTTTCCACACTTAATCCATTTCGCATGGTATTTCATACGATCCAGAAGACATACAAAAGTTGTACTGAATGGCACCTTGCCTTGTTCTATGTAATCAATCTGACGGAGAAACCTATCTGCTTCATTAACAATGCACACACACAGGGACAAGCATCATGCATGCTTATCGATTATCACCAGGGAGAAAGAAATGTCAATTAATATTGGAATAAATAACAACAACAACAACACTATAATGTTGTGTGCAGACTGTTCCATTTGTCAAGCCTTGGACGTCTTCTGATTTGGTTTAAAAACATACTTTATCAGTGAATCCTTGATTGACAAAAGTTCCGGGAATTCAGTCTTCAGTTTGGTACAATCAAGCTCATTATTGCTCCTCGGTGCAACTATGACCTTGGCTTGCTCCTCCAAGGTAAAGTTCTTCCAAGAAAAGTTCGGATCAATGTAATCCCTATACATTTCCAATATCTCATTGTGGCTCACAACACCAGGATTAGTGAAATTCCAGATCCCAGTGAGGTTTCTCTTTGCCATTTCGATTGAAATAGGAAGAAGTTCATCCAATATTGTCATTGAATTTGGGATATCCACAACCTTATCATACCTGGTAATTTTAGTGATGAAGTTGCGAGGATTGGCCAGATCAGATGAAATAGGCATCCTTACGCGAAGTGTACATACATTCTCATAGTTTTTAAGCAGCTCCTCAACCTATTAAAAATAATGTTAGACTAGCCATGAAATACATGTTGCAAAAAACTGATTCAAAAAGCAGCTATCATGAAAATACAAGAGCACAGCACAGTAACATGAACAACTGCTTTAACCAAATTCAGACAAGCGATTCTGCTAACGAGAGGATCTCTCTTTGGAAGATCAGGTAAAAGATTTGTTTGACTTGGAGTTTTATCTATTACAGTTTTGGTTATAGGCTCACTTTTCACTAAAATAGCTAGAATAGCTGTGATCATTTCTGAAGGGAAATAAGTTTCTTACTACTGGACAAGAACTGCCTAACAAACAGTGTTGTTTATTTTTTCTTAAAGTTCCAACAAAATTGCCGTCCTAAACTGAAGGTGCATATGGAAAATATGTGCTATCCAAGTGCAAAATGCTTTATTTAATTGTGTTGCTTTTCGATGTTTACAAAAAAAAAGGAAACCAAATACACGATGTGACTACCAACGTAGAATTTTTTTTTGTTTGGCAAATAAGCAACTCTTTGCAAAGATTCAAGGTCATGGCTTTTAAGGGAAACAGAAGAACTAAACAAAAACATAGTACTTATGAAAGTAAACACATACTGGTGGGTCTCGTTTAACTTAATCACCTACAGGTTGAAACTTTTGAAAGTGTGGAAAACAAATAGTGTGGTTGTAAACAATAAATGACACTTATTTGGAACTCACATTATGTACTCTTCTCCAATATTTACAAAATTCTATCCATATTAGATACACATTCAACCTATTCATGTCATATTTCTTTGTTGTTTACCTACAGTAGTTAATGACATAATGTTTTCTATTTTTCTAACAGTTTGGTTAGCATAACAGCTATCCAGTAGAAAATATACCAAATGTTAGGCTGCAACAATTTTGGGTGTACTGTACTTATAACGCACTTCAGAAATTTATCTTTAAGTTAAAGTAACAAATGTCGCTGGGCGGGCGAGGTCAATTTATTTAAGGAACAGATATCTTTGAACTAATATATGCAGATCAAGAAAAATTGATCTGCTTATGCCAGCTATTCTAAAACAAGATAAATGCCTCTGTAACCTTAGCAACAATCACCTACATGACGGGCAAAATAACAGATGTGATAGTGCGTTTTAAGTAGTTAACATGCTAAACCTATAGATGTTTTTTCCAGATACAAATAGAACAATATTCCTCCCAAAGTAAAGGTAGCATATAGCTAGCATAAAGATGATACTCCCAGAAGGCCAGAATTTCATGTTACCAGGATCTCTTGTGTAGTTGAGCTGATATTAGATACTCCTATTTGATTCAAGGAAACTTGCTACCCAGTTATTTACTAAAATTTCCAAGATCATGGAGAATGTTATACAAATTCAAAGATTAAAAACTTCGAACTAGTGTTCTGTGCATGGGGCCATCGACTAACGTCAGATCGGAATGCAGGTAAACTGAAATTTAGTATTGTGCTCTAATTCGGGAAGGAAACGCTAGTCTGAAAAGTTCTCTAATTGTAATGATGGCGTACTATAAAGTCAACCCAAGCTGCCAACATTGCAACCATAAAGGATCTGCACCACTACGCTGACCAAGATATTGGGGATATTGTACAAACCACGCCAGATCTAATCAAACGACAACCGACCAATACTAGTACTGGCATGAAACTAACCAAACGTCACTCAAGGCCTCAACCCAACTGCATCAATGAAATGACAAGAGTGTGCCACATTTGACTTCATGATCACACAGAACAATTACACATCGTCAATTGAGTCTGCTTCTCACTCATCACATAGTCACATTTGTTGCGGATAAGATAGATGATATCATACCATGGCCTTGGTTTTGGAGTAGAATGATCCGACGAAGTTGGGCGTGTCCTCCTCCTTGAACCCGACCCCCGAACCGAGCTGGTGACCGCAGTCGTACTCGAAGATGCATCCCGTGGCGTAGTTGATGAGCACGAGCCCCCGGCCGCGGCAGACGTCGGCGAGCGTGAGCGTGCCGCAGACGTTGGCGCGGATGGTCTCGGCGCGGTGGGTCTCGCACCAGTCGACGTTGGGGCGGCCGGTGACGCCGGCGGCATTGAACACATGGGTGGGCGTGACCTCGTCGATGTCGGCCTCGAGCTGGGCGCGGTTCTCGAGCCGCCCGGCGCCGTAGGCGAAGGGGATGCCCCGCGCGGAGCAGAGCTGGCCCAGCAGGCCCCCGATCCAGCCGGTGCGTCCGTAGATGAGGAACTTGAGCGCCGGCGCGGCCTCCGCCGACGAGGATCCGTTGGTTGCGACGCCCATGGCTGCCCTGCCCCGACGCGGCGAACACGAAGGGTGGCGCGGCGAGATCCGGATGGGGTGGGAAGGGGAGTGGAAGTGGGAGGAGGCTGGGAGAGGTGAGGTGGAGAAGGGGACGGATTTTAATAGTACGGAGGTGAGCTGATGCTGTCAGCGAGGGTATTGTCCCGTGTGCGCGGGTGTCAGGGGAGGGGAGGCCTCGTGCTGTGCTGCACCGACGGTGACGCTGCAGCGGAGCGGTGCGCCCGTTTCACCGTGATCCATCGTCGACGTCGCGATTTCGCGAGAGAAATGCCATCCACCGACAGTCGTAAGACGTACTGCGTACTTGCACACTGTGCGAGCTAGACGGCAGGCACGTCTGCACGAGACGAGTATAATAGTTCGAGATGGTACAAAAAATTGGCTCCGAGAGGACCTAGAGCGTGGAGTCGTGAAGGGTGAAGTTCTTTATTTTAGAGGGCGGAATTTGCGAGGGGGGAGCAGCGGGATGATCGGAGAGGCGAGCATGCAGGGCCATGTGATCTGGTGGTTGGAGTGGAGTGTCGCGACGAGGCCTCCACGCCTCTGGCAAGCAGCACGCTAGCCTGCTAGCGACAACCGGACGCGGTATATCCACCGATCCCACCACCACACATACCGCGAGCCCGCGACAGGTAAATTGAGTCGCGGTCTCCTGATCGATCATTCGATCCGATCTCTTGTGCCTTTGGTTCGAGTCGAGGAAGCGGCCCTAATTGCTATCCGACTTCGGAAACCCATGTGTTTTTTCAGTACAAACTTGTGCGATTTCATGGCCACTTCTTTGTTATTCCGAGATGGCGATTCACGGTTTCTCGCTACTGTCATCTTTCTCAGCAACTTGTTAGTTTACTAGTACGAACCCAAACAGTTGGAATAACTTCAGTCTTCGGGCATAGCTAATGAAGCTGAACAGGCGATGCTTTGGTTCGTCTATTCCAACTGGACTGGAAGTTGCAGTTCGCGAATCCGATGAGGCGATGACGACAACTTGACAAGAGCAAGCAGATAAAGGATCAGCTCGAAAGAAAAAAAAAACAGAAATAATAGAAAACAACACGATACCTGACCGGCATTAACAATGACAGCGAAACCGTGTACAAAGATGAAAGATGACAGATTAACTGCCTACAATTAAAAAAAAAAAGACTTGCATTTTTTGAACGAACACATATGTTGCATGCAAAGAGGGACATATGTCAGATTGATCTGAGGCATCAGTATGACAATATGTAGAGTATCTTCAGACATGACACTATCATTACCATACAAACTGTAGGACGTATAGTGACTATGAGTACAGTACAAACACACTCGAGTTCAGTGTGATATCACATACTATGGCCTTGTTTAGTTTCCAGCTTTTTTTCTTCAAACTTTTAACTTTTCTGTCACATCAAATGTTTAAACACATGCATAGAGTACTAAATATAGATAAAAAAATAATTGTATAGTTTGCATGTAAATTGCGAGACAAATCTTTTGAGCTTAATTACGCCATGATTAGCCATAAGTGCTACAGTGACAATATGTAAGTCAGAATCTATAATTTTGTTTTGTTATTAGTCTATATTTAATACTTCAAATGTATGTCCAAATATTTAATGTGATATTTTTGGCTAAAAAATTTTGGACCTAAACACATCCTATATTGAGAAGCGTTGAGTTTCTGTTTTTGTATGTTTTTTTTTTTTGAAATGAGCTATTTTGGATTTTTGGTAGCAATGGCATGCATGATTGTAAAGTTTGTTATAGTTAATGATGTCGCGCACTTGTTACGAAATTACCATACAAGATATGGACCTATGAAAGCGTCACGGCGTCATAACTCTAGGCCAAATTTAGTGACAAACATTACATCAGTTCTGTATAGGTAGTATTCATACCCAATTGTGCAAATTAGTTGATAATGGAATTTCAACGATTACAATTAGAATTTCCAATCTATAAGACGATCACTAAAAAGAATACAGAGGCAAATCAGCAAAGCGGTAGCGTATGATGTAAAAATAGCAAACTATTGCTTTCTTCCTGATCCTTCAGCTATCATCCTCTCCCTTTGGATCTTGACTCCCATGTACCTGTAAGATTATGCAGACACAATGGACACGTACATCAGATTGACCCCTGGATTGTTGAAAGAACATTACTTGCGCGAAAATCAACCAATTAATACTGAGACGGAGAGAAATATTACCTGCCGAGCATCATGACGGTGGCCTGCGGGTTAGTCCCCGGTGAGGCGTTGAACGTGGAGCCGTCGATGACGCGGAGCGCCTCAATGCCAAGCACACGGTAGTCGCGGTCGACGACCCTGCCGACCTGGCAGCCACCGTGGTAGTGCCAGATGGTCATGACGGTGTCCCGGCAGAACTGCTCTAGCGCCCTGGGGTCGCTGACGCCGCCGCGCAGGCGCATCAGATTCACCGGGAACTCGGCCGTGACGTTGAACGTCGCCGGGAAGGCGAAGTTGGGGTACGCGAACCGCGAGAAGGCCCTGGACCTGATGACCCGCTCGATGGCCGTGATGCCCGCGACGCAGCGGCGGAGGTCGTCCGGGTGGCTGAAGTAGTTGAAGCTGACGGTTGGGTTGTCGTCGGGGTCCAGGTTGCGGAGCGCGAGGCGGCCCGTGGACTGCGGCCCGAGCACCTTCTCCAGGATGAACCCGCCGCGGAGCGCCGCATCGGGCACCTGGCTCATGGCCTCCACGGCCCGTGCGATCGCCTCCGGCGTCCTCTGCTTCGGTGGCACCGTCGCGAGCTGCCCCGTCTGCGGCGAGAACATGCCGAAGTTCCGGACGGCCTGCGCGTCGGCGCCCGAGGGAGTGCGGCTGTTCCAGTTGGACCCGCTGGCGCCCTCGATGTAGCTGCCGAACCTGGTGATGCCGACAACCTGGATGAGCGACAGCTCCACCGGCGATGGCGACGGCACGTAGATGGCGTTCATGGGGTTGTCGGACATGCCCTGCCCGACGCCGGGATGGTCGAGGACGAGCGTGATGCCGAGCTCTCCGAGGTGGTCCGCGGGGCCGACGCCGCTGAGCATCAGCAGCTGCGGGCTGCCCAGCGCGCCCGCCGACAGGATGATCTCGTTTCTGGAGCCAAGGTTGAGGTATGCTATGTGACTTCCACCACGCGCGTCGTGGTACACCACGCCGCGCGCCACGGGCTTTCCCCCTGTAAAAATTCGCGCGTTTTCAGCGCGCGCAAACTACTAGTATAGCGAAGCGGCACCAAGCGCGTGCCGGTGCCACGGCAACTAACTTGCCGTCGATGTAACAAACTTACTAGTAAGTCGACACAAGAGAAATGTGCTTTTTGTTAAATTATGCGTGACAGGGTCTCACCTTTGCGAGAGAACAAGATCTTGCCCACTCGAGCCCGGAGAAACACGTCGATGCCTTCGGGGCGAGAGTACCGCAGCAAGTCAGCCGCCGTGTGCCGCCGTCCCTGCGGGTCGAAGATGGAGCCACCGACCTTGGTCCCGAGGATGTGATCGTACGTGAAGCCGTTGTCCGGCACGACGCCGATCTCAAGCAATCCCCTCCGCATCGCCGCCTGCCACGGGCCAAGCTCAGGCTGGAAAGCCACCACGTCCTCCACCCACCGGTACGCGCTCACCACCTCCCGGGCGTCCCACCCGCGGGCCCTCACGTACCCGGCGCCCGCGCGCGTGAAGAAGCCGGCGTTGATGCAGCTGCCGCCGCCCAGCACCCGGGGCCGCGCGTTGATCACGCCATCCTCCGACACGAACCGCTGCGACGGGGACGACGCGGACGTGTCCGCGAGCACGTCCGCGAAGTGCGCCATGTTGAGCACGCGCTCGTCGTCGTACGGAGAGCCCCCGCGCTCGAGGAGGAGCACGCGGTACCGCTCCGACAGCGTCGCCGCCAGCGGGCACCCGGCCGTGCCACCGCCTATGATGATGTAGTCGTAGTACGCCAGCGACGGCGCCTCCACTGCCTCTCTCATGAACGTGTAGTTCAAGCCTCGCGCTGTCAGTCACACACATCCATGGTTACAAGAATTAGTAACATCTCATAATGTCTTACAGGAAACGGAGACAGATCATAACCCAAGAAATTGAAAAAACAAAGAGGATAATCACCTTGTTGAGTGAAGAATAGCAGTAGCTGCACAAACAGGGCAGTGACAACGAGGAACGCCATTGTCTGCGTCTGTGCTGATGAGATCAGGAATGTCGTGGTTGATGTGTTCGGCTTACAGAATTCAGGTGTGCTTATATACTAGCGAGAGATCACTGTTTGGTAAAGAAACCGTTGTTGCATGGGCCGGTAGTCTGGTTTGGTGCGGTTTGGTACAAGTGGAACCGGCCTCCGGCCTTCTTGCCCCCATCCTTTGTGTCAGCTCAAGTGTTCGACAGATTCGGATATGATAATCACCTATGCTCCGGGCGTATCTGCTATTTTGTAGGCAGACGAGAGATGTGAGAAGCGTATAGATAAAGTACGCCACCCTCCTATGTATGACGTAATTATGTAAAGAGCGTACCTGTAGTCAGAAATGCATCCCTGAAGACCGTAGTATCATAAAACGAAAACAACAATCTATATATAAAGGCATGTCAGATTAAAAACTGTTCATGAACATCGTACATCACTAACATTTCCTGTTGGTGCATCGCCATAGACACTCCTTGCAACAGATGGCATTTTAGTCAAGACACTTGAACGCAGGTACCTTTTGGTGCATCGCCATAGAACAACAGCATAATGCGAGATGTATGCTCTAATAATTTGCCCTGCAAAAGTATTTCTCTACTACATACTTGACTGAACCGTCCTACGGTGAGCATGCCATCAGTGTGAGAAAAGAAAGGGCTAAGGAACCAAAACAGCAAAACCCACCGGTGATAACTTCACTTCACACTGATCCGAACTAATTAATCTTTTGTTGGCTGCCGAGTCTACAATTTTGTATGCTCTTGCGGTTGCTCTGTAACTAGCTAGCTGGTTCGGTGCATGCAGGATTTTCCGAGTGTCTTTTCACTCGCGTTCTACTGTTACTTTGGATGGAGGTGTTAACGGTGTTAAGTCATTGATAAAATGACATACCTTTAGGATAAATGTGCACTATCAAATAAGAGTAGAAGTGTCCGTTTATTAATAACTTAACACCGTTAACATCTCCATCCAAAATAGGGGTAAAATGTGATTTTATTTTTAAAAAAAGTGATAAAATGAAAATCCTAACAGCGAGCGCAAAATCAATATTGGACATTAAAGAAGGAAGAACAAAATTGCCCCTTTTTTAACATTTGATCAGTAGAGTTTATTGAACATGCTCGTACAATATCCGTTAACTCAGTAACTACTACACAACATAATCTAGCCTTCCACAGATGACAATTAGCAACTAACATTAGCTGCACCGGTCTAACATTTACAGGCCTAGAGTGGCCAGGACCGTGTCAACTGCTTGTACATACAGACTGAGATACCAGTTTTTCAGTACAGGGAGTTATAGGTGCAAAATGTCGCGACGATGGAAGCTACACAGATCACGAAAGACGGAAGCAGGGTAACATTCAGAAGGCTGTTCTGCCCTAGGTAACCAGCTGCAGTGATCGTCATGTCCGCCGCCACGCGGGCCAATGTTCCGGCTTCCGTCGAGAGGAGCCCGCCGTTATAGGTACCCCGTGACAGCCTCGACGACATCACACGGGAAAGGAGGGACAGGTTGACTCCTGCATTTTTTTTTTCAGAAGGTGAGTTGGTAGTTTCGGAAATTCAGAGACACTTCACATCTGTTTCTGTTTCAGTGTTGGTCTCTGCTTGCAGTACGTTTTTGTTTCTTGCCACTTACCTTCGAGCACCTCGGCGAAGACGAACGTGATGAGAGCCGACGAGACGTATTGTGGGACTGAATAGCGAGAGTTGAAGCGGAAGCTCATGGCTATGCCAATCAGGACCATGATTTCTGATGCCACCAAAATTTGCCTGAAAAAACCCAAGAAGAACGAATGGAAATTAAACACCGAGAATTACAGTGGAAAGGAAAGAAAAATGTACTAGCATGTACTACTATATCTTGCCTGTCTTGGAATAAGTTGGTAATATAGCTCCCAACGATAACATTTACAGGAAGAACGGTCAACCCAAGAACTGCTAGAAACATGGCAACGGTGCTCGTAGACCAATTGAAGTAGAATGTAGTGACCACGCTCGACTCAGACAGTAGAATTTCCATCGCAAACTTGAGCATGAAGTAGATCAATAGCTGAACCTGATACGTTGTAAGGAGCATACATAAGCAAATGGAAAGAAAAATCATAGAAGCTGATAGCTCCAAAAAAAAGCAGAAGTTTTTTTTAAACCAAAAAAAAACAGAAGTTATATTTTGCACCAATGATTCCAAAGGAGCTTAAGGGGGTAACTTATGAATTCTGATGGGCTAAAAGAGAAACCTTGACAGATGGTGTAAGCAATCTGTATGCTGCAGCAAGTGATGTTGCTGGTTTATGTGAGTCTTCAAGATCCTCGTTATTGTCGTCATTATCCTCTCCATTTTCGTCCAGTCTCTCCTTTGCATCTATGAGAAAAGGCTGTGCTAGACCATCTTCCAAATTACCGTTTCGTCCATGGCCTGTCATGTAAATCAATGAACTTAATTTTTTTTTTCATAGCATATCCATTCATGTTCATGGCAGAAGTTATCAAACTACCACTATCTTTTAAACTACTATCCAGCTGAGATTTTTTACCTGAATCAGATGACGGTGTGTTGATTGACTTCTCTCTAACAATGTGGTCCGGCTCCTTAAATGAAATCCACAACCAAAATAAGTACGTAATCCAAGCCAAGCACATGATCCACCCAGGCAACGTGTTCTGATCAAATGTAAGACCGTATATCTTGAAATTTGTCTGCAGCAAACCGGCAAGAGCAGGACCACAGGCCATTCCAAGAGCACTAGCACTAACAAATCCTGCAGATGCCTTCAGCCTAGTTTTGAGAGGCACACAGTCGCTGATGTACCTACGGTTCACTGCTCTGGCAGAACCCAACCTGCACACCATGCATCATTTAATCACCAGAACAGCTTTATATTTCAATGATTAAATGAGCACAACAAAAACTAAAAAGTTTCAGCTAACTAACCAAAAAAAAAAGAATAAGTGCAATAGCACGGTACTAGATCAAAGAGAACAAAACATTTCATACCCGCAGAGCAGCCGGCCAACTATTAAAACTGTTAGGGAATTCACATCATATGCCAAAGCATACAGCAGGTTCCCCAAAAACAGCATAATGCTGCTGAAAACGAGGGGTCTGAAATACGACTTATTTGACCAGGCACTGAAGTAAACTGAAGAGAACACTTGAGCAACTGCCATCGATCCAATGATCACGCCGCAAACAGTAGCTGCTGCTCCGAGGCTGACTGAATAGTCATCTGCAGTTGGCACGATGATGTATGTGTTCACCATGTAAAGAAATGTGTTAGCTAGGTTCAGAAGCAGAGACATGAAATGGTAGCTCTGGTCATCGACAAGATCTTCTGATCCAATTTGCATATCATCTGGAATGATAAGTGCATGTTGCCCTATGAATTGCAGTAAGTTTGTTGCGTGTGTGAGTTTCTGTACTGAATGATTTATTTGTTCTATGATAGGGTCCTGCAGCATCAGAAGGAAAGGTTAGCTCATCCCATTTAACGGCATAGTGGAAATGTCTGATGTTATAAAATAAACATCTAACAAGAAAATATTAAGATATAATACCTTTAAGGTAATTGATGGATGATCATAGATGGATGGAAAGTTCCCTTGATGATCTTGGAGAAATGCAAGGTTTCGCGACAAAGCACCAACTACAGCCACAATACCCTGCACCCACAAACTGTATTATAAGCACATTTTTTTTTTCAAAGGAGATAAGCAAAAATTTGTAAAGAATAAGAAACCTCAAAACCCAAATATGTTTGGAAGACGCAACAAAGAGAATTTACCACTTGCTTAAAGATCTGCTGAAGCTGGGAACAAGGATGGTTTGCACGAGTGGAGACGTAATAGTCTGTGAACTTGTATCCAAAACGCTTATCGAATTTTTTTAGTATCTTCCTGATGCCAGTAGCATTCATATCAACAAATCTAAGGAGCTTCATAAGATCAAATCCAACCTGCCTATAGGCCTCTCGTAGCTCAGAAATTTGGGATGCATCTGATTGTTCCATAAGAAGAGCACGCTCTTCTCCCAGTTTCTCGATCCTGCTAGCAAGATGACCTTGTTGTTGCAGCAGGAAGAGGACAATCTTTTCAATCTGCACAAAAGAAATTTGATGTTAAGTGGTATTAGAGGAATGGGCATTTTTTCTCATTTTGAAGTAAACTGAGGTCTGTTTCACCTGATCGTCAAGCATCCTTGAGAACTCTTTATGAACCTGTTCACGATCTTTTCCATCATTCTGGGTCTGCTGAACATACTGTTTCACCTTTTTCTTCATCATTTTGTAATTAATGTAGTAGCTACAATAGAAAAAAAAATTAGTAACAAAATACAAAAGGTCAGAAGTAACGGGCTTCTGCACATAATTCAATTTTCGTTTTCAACTTGTTTCAGTATATCACAATTCACAAGTTTCAGTATATCATAATTCAATGAAAAGGAAGTAGTCGACCAATGTGACAACATCTAAATTATTTCTTGTTGAGAAAACGGGCACATAGATCATTCCACAAAAAAGAAAAGAAAAGAAAACAGGCACATCTAAATATCTAATAGTATCGGACCAATGCAGCCATATAGCGAAATTTTCAGGAACTTTCAGAGTTCCAAATCAACATACTCTTTCCACTCCTCCAATTGGTCAGCCATCAGTCTCTTCCCGAAATTAACCATCTTGGCCTATTACTGAGGGAACCTGAAACTACAAGGGAATCATCAGCATGCCTCTACAGAGTAGAATCAATCAAGTCGAGTACTCGACATTTACGATTCAATTCAGAAAAATAACCGATACTGTTTGTTCAGAGTTCAGAAATACAAGTACAAAACTTTCTGCTGAAGCGAAACACGAAGAAAGCGACAAACAGTGATGATCTATATCTTTCAGAGATAGACCTAGAAGCTCAAAGAAAGAAATTTAATGTACTATATACATGGTTAGTGCCAAAGTGCAGATCAAGGCTTAAATCTCATGGCCAACATGTCAGTGACAATGAGTACACGCAAAAAGACAGAATTGTGACCCATTAACCAAAGATAATGTTAACATGTCTGCAAATTCTTAAAATATTCGAGACAGATCCATAACGAAAGGGCACGTAGCAAGGTGACAGAGGATCATCTAGTCACACTTTCAGATAAAATCCCTGTCCTCCTTTTCGCGATGCCAACTTTGGATGCAGAACAACATACATGGCTCAATGGTGTTCCAAGGGCTAAGTACTATATGGTTTGTTGCATCACCTGATCACACATTTCCCTAGCAAAGAAATAAGCAAAATAAAGGTGTGCCAAGTGCAGCTGCAGCTAGTACTGTAGAGTACTATGATACTCTGTGAAAGAAGACAGTACTAGGAAACTGAAGGTGCATACTTATACTCCTGTTGTTTTGGATTCTTCGTAAACTAGTACTAGTAAATTAGATAGTGCAGTCGGAAAGTGAACCATAGGTTGTATTGATTCTCTTGTAAATACCCAATGTAAATATACTTATCAGCCACACAAAACATGACTGCATGTCCTCCCAACAAAACAGAACTGAAAACGAAGACATAACTGCAAGTTAGCGTTAGCTTTTAGCTGCGCCACCTGAAAGTCACTGACGATGGCATATCACGATTTTTGGAATGCGTACCCAAATGCAAGTGACTCGTGTTTGGCATTTTAGCTGTTAATTCACCGTCACTAGTATCAGTATGGAGAAAAAGTGGGAGGGGGGCAAAAAAGGCAACATGGGCTGGCAGTTCCAATCAGAAAGGAAGAAAATGGTTTAAAAAGAAAGAAGCAAAGGATGAACCAAACTTAAACACACATTAATGATCGCAATCACAATCCATGCAAGCAAAAAAAAAGCCCCAAACCTTGGTATACAAGCAGAGCAGAACAGATTGATTATCTTTCCGCGCGCCGCGCGTTCTTCCGCGCCGACTCTAGATTTCGTCCTACCGGAGTAACGATCTCCTCGATCGGTGGCGATTAGATGACCATCAACAAATCCACCGCAATCGTATTGCGCGCGAGGGCAGAATTATGACCTACAGGCTACAGCCGTTCCTCTGCTCCAATTCCAGCTATGGCACCAACGAATCATGCATGCACCAATAAAACGAATCAGAAACCACACAACCCAAATGGGAAAAAACAACCACACGCCTGTATCTGCATGCAGGTTCAGCGGAGATCGCTTACGAGAGATCTCGTCGAGGGGATGCAACCCGCAATGGTATTCAGAATTCGATAGACGGGGAGTGCAGCAACGGTGAATGCTTTGCGTATGTCGACACTATGTGTTTGTGTGGGGGAGATGATGAGGAGGGGAGGAAGTATTTATAGCGGCGACGGGCTGCGACTGCGGGGGAGAAGACATGGAGAGGGGGCCGTCTCGCCGCCGGGAATATTGTGGCCGGGACAGCCATGAATATGTACATGCCTGTGTGGGGCGTGGCCGCTGCAGCCGGTCGCTCTCTGCTCGTGTCGCGGACGCCGACGTGGAGGGACGAGGGATTCGACCGGGGTGCCTCCGTTTTGGCGTTTGCGTGGCCGTGGGCCGTGGCCAAAAACGCCTCGCCACCCCCCTCCACCAGGCACCACCTAGTTCCCCCGAATTCTTGGCTGGCTTCGGCGTGTATGGTGTTCTGTAGTTGCGTTGCTACCGCATGCGGTGTTCGCCTCGGCTTCGGTTGGATCGGATGGAGATAGGTGGGTTTCGTTTGTCAGGCTCAGAGGGCTCACAATCTTTGAAACAAAACTTATGAAATTTTTTGTTTTTCGGTGGATGCCGATAGGATATGCCTCCAGCCAAAAATATTCAACTTGTTTCGATTTAAGACTTTTTTGAAAAACACTTTATTTTTTTTAAAAAATCGCTTGAAATTTCTAAAAATTAGTTTATCTGTTTGGATTTCAAGATATAAAACCTTAATCAGGCAACTCTACCACCCTAGTCCAAATGTCCAATCCATATGTCTTAACTTATGAACCGATTTATGTCGTCTTTTCTATTTTCCATGTGTAGAATTGTCATGGCATGAATTTTAGTTTTATGAGAAAGAACCTACATGTGGAGTTATATCCAAATTCCCGTAAGATGATTTAATTGAAAATGTCAACTTTAGGATCTAGTTAACTGATTAATTAATGATGTCGATATACGGATCTACTATCCAAGGTGGTGTCCAATACTCGTTTATATACTTTTGAGCAGTTTTGAATTGGCCAATTTTGTAGTTGTGTTCGTCTTCTCATATATCTTGTGTTTTTTTTAAAGATATGGAGCATCATCTTTATTCTGTGTTGACATGTTTAATATTGTAACAATAAGGCTGTAATTATTATTCAATAATCAGCCGTCTAGAATCTAGGTTTTGTTGGCCTAGAATGTTTTTTCTAGTAAATTTTGCAAAATTATGGACATATTAAATAAACTATTGAAAACTACAAGTTTAAAATATTGTATTACAGAACTACAGGTTTAACACAAATTTTATCCCTAAACCACATGTTTAAGACGAAGCATCACAAAACTATAGATTTAACACAACTTTTATCGTGAAACTAAGATTTAAAATGCAGGATCAACAAAACTACATATTTACTACTAACCTTAACACAAAATTACATGTTTCGTACTAACTTAATCATAATACACAAAACATTAATATCTATATGTCCAATATAACAGTAGCGCAAGTGATTTAAAATCTAAAATTAATAGTTTTATGATACAACACCTTAAATATGTACTTTCGTGATATTTATCTTGAGTTTATAGGTTTGTGAGAATTTTGATGTTAAAAGTTATATTATAAAATCACCTTTAATATGCAGTATTATGACAATTTGGTCAATCTATCTTTAATTTTATAATACAACACCTTAAATATATATAGTTTTGTGATATTTCTTTACTACTATAAAAGTCTCTAGGAGTGGTGGTAGTGAATCTACCACTGCCACCTGCTTAAGTTGCTTTTGCAACTTACCAGCTTATCTTCGTAATATTAAAAAACAATCAAATATAGAATCTAAATGAATATCCACATATAAAATCATATCGTGGTGGAAAACTATAAATTTCAAATATAGAATCTATATGTTGGACATATAGACATTAATCAGATCATGAGAAATAATTTTCTATTTATTTTAGAAAATAACCTAATACATTTTTTATCTGTAATAAAGCATGGGCATTCAACTAGTTTATCTTAAATTTATAGTTTTGTGAGAATTTCGTTGTTAAAGTTATATGATACAACACCTTTAACATATATCTTTATGATAATTTAGTCAAACTATCTTCCGTTTTGTGAAATTTCTAGTGCAGTAATGTCAACCTTATCAGCCCCGTAATCAAACTGCCAACTGTAGTTAGAGCAGATATTAATATCATGGTTTAACTGGACTTCTGTTCCAACTCCAACGGCTTGCATCAACCGTTCACAGGGATGTTCACAGGTCATGTACCTTTCTGATAGAAATGCAAGGTAAAGTTTAGGTGTCAGATTGTCACTCGGTCAGTTCTTACGTTATAAACCAGAGAATATTCAAGATACCTACTCAGAGTATCGTCGGCTTTCGGTAATGGGGAATCCAAACGATCACATCGAGATCGCGACATCTCTTCCATTTGTATCTCTTCCATCTGTAATCGAGGTCACTTGCTGGTCATGAAGCAAAAGGTGTAGTAGATGATATTTGTCTAAAGAATCTCCAAAGGTGTGGTTAAACGTGCTACAGTATGGTATTGGTTGATACAACCCAGCATTCTAAAATATCTTAGAAACACTTTCCGCATTGCAAATGATTGATCATACAAAGTCTAACAAGTTATAATCATGCATGGTCTCAGTGAGACAGCGGCTTAAGTGTAAACTTATTGTCTCGCGTTCAATATAAACACGTGATTTCACTTTGTGCCGCCAATACATTACAGATTTACAGAAAGTTTCAGAAGAAAGAACAAATATATGGTCTTGCACACGCTAGTTAATACACGGAATACTTTTCATTTCCTTTTATAAGAAGCAAGGACTTTTGAATATTAATTAGAAGCCGCCATGATGATGGCTCAAAATCTCCACGTGAATATCAACACCATTCTCCGGGGATAAATTAGCACAATGTAAGTAAAGCGTGTTAGGTATATAAGTTAAATAACACCACAAGAATAACTGGAGGACAGGAGGACAGAGGACGGAGCAATGGGATATGATCTTCTCATAGCTCCATGAATCCATATAGTTTTCAATCTTTTTTGAGAAAACCGATCATGGTCAAAGTCTTTCATGCTAGCAACTGGGAAATTTGGCCGGTACATAAATACGCATAACACCATTGTTTGTTCGTCCATGGAAACATCAGATCAACGTGTGGTAGCTCAGTTTGCAACGGACCTGCTGTCCAGCGCGCACCGCCCATAGTCGTATCCTACACATGATTATTTCTTCTTCTTAATACCCCTGGTGTCGAACCCTTTTTCTTTCTCATCTTAATCCGAAAAGGCTATGAACAATTAAGCAAAGGCAATTTCCTAAAAAGAGAAACACCAAAGGCTTGCCGAGTCGAAACGTCACCTGCGGGAATCATCGCCAAGATCAAAGAAGAGTGTAGGGCTTGGAAAAAGGCGGGAGGAAACCGCCTTGATGCGTTAGTTCTTCTGGGAGAGATCTCTTAGCTTCCTCCTTTTTCGGACACATCGTATTAGATTGTGCCCTATAATTAATTACATGAATTTTTCTCCTACTCTATCAATATACGAAGACAAAACTTTTGCCCTCCCTTAAAAAAAACACTAAAGGCTTCACACTACTTTTCTTCGGCTAACTGCTGTTGATATAGTTGACGATGATAGGGTCCACAAAGTAATTCACCCACTGCGACCAAAATATTGTTCAATCAAATTACAAGTGGATAGCACTTACTTGTCTGCACCTTTCGTCTTTGAGAAGACTTTATTCTGTCCTCAGCTTATTTTTCTGAACGTGGCGAACCGAGCCTGTTCTTTGTCATCCACTTTCATATCCGTGACAAATCGCTAAAGAATATTTTGTAGTAGAACTTAGGTAGTATTCCAACATCTGGTTATGAAGAAACAGATTGAAATTACACAGATTCCACTTCTTTACCAAGCATTGTGGCGTGGCCTTGCTAACGATCCCTATGTTGTTGTATTACCACCCTATAAGACTAACGGAAGATGCGTAGGAGTCAATGATAGAGTAATCTGTATGCCTAAAATTATAACATTACCTTCTGTTCTTTATTTACAGAGAGAATCAATATTGAAAGGGAAACTATCATGAGTATTTTTATCGTCCTTTTATCTCTTGGTACCTCCAGGGACCTTTGATGGGAGCCATTCATTAATATCATTATAACCTATCCATCGATTGTTAGAGCTTAACCTGACGGTACTACGCACATGCTCTATGAGTATTGAACGATGTATTGACCGGGATGGGCAACCAAGTAATTTCGATTTCAATCTCACCCCCTTCTTTCCTCTTGAACCTTCATGGCTGATGGGTGATGACCACGCCAAGCAGCGGTTGTGGCATATGTTGGTGGTCAAGCAGCGCCGCAGAGAGAGAGAGGACAAGGTACACGAGTCCATGCTGATCTTGCCGATGGAGCCGCCGGACATCACTGATGGCGGAACATGGACATGCTTTTATGAGACCAAGTGTTGCTTTTGGTCTATAATGATGGAAAATTGACAAGTGTCCAGGAAGTGGTGGTGTTGACTAACGTGGGTCAGGTTGCGACATCTGTGTCCGAAAGTCGATGGTTCGGTTTATTTGTGTGCAGGGTTACTTGGGGTCAACCTTGGTCAACTGCGGACCGGGATCAAACTCAGGGGGAGTTGGGATCTGACACGGTCAAGTATGTCGGGTGACAAGGTGAGACATAAGCGTACATGGTGGACGGACGTCGTGGCGGGAGATCGTCGTAAATTTGACACACAAGTCAAGAAGGATGCAAATCAGACTTCTCTTGCAAGACCTCGCGATGGGTGGACTGGCCCGGGATGGAGATGGCCCATCTCGGCCCAATCCACAAGAGGATCAAGCAAGGAGAAATATTTGCACTGCAAAAGGACTGAAATCAGACTTGAGAAATGACGTAAAATGGACATCATCGTGTTGAAGGACTGAAATCAGACTTCAAAAGGACTTAAAACGGACTTCATCGGCAACAGCAGCAGGCGGCCCGGCCCAGTCCTCGGCTAACGGACAGCTCTCGCGGCGACACGTGGTGCGCGGCGGCTGGCACGGAGCGCACG
>CM002480.1:19684267-19696769 GCA_000325765.3 Leersia perrieri | reverse complement strand
TTCAAAATTTTGCTTGAGTTGCCAATGTTTCCATCAAGGGGGAGATTGTGAGACCAAGTGTTGCTTTTGGTCTATAATGATGGAAAATTGACAATTCTTTTATTTTTGCACTTCTTTTGATTTTGTAATTTCGAATCAATCTTGTAATCTCGACTTACTCATAGCCATGGGCTAAAACCTCGTGTCGAGCGCAAGCTATCTCTTCTCTTTCCTCTCTTTTATCTCCCAGTTTTGATCTAGTCTTTATGAATGACTATGGTTAAATAGGTCGAGATTTTTGCAGGAATTTTGGGGTTTTTTTACCTATAGATTCACCCCTCTATAGCGATGATGCGATCCAACAGCTTGTTGTGGAAAGCCCATCGATTCGCCGCTGCTGTAACAGGTTGTGATGCCATGCGCCTCCGTTCAGCGCATCTGGTGCCGCCACCTCTGACTTGACGCGCACACGGAGTCCCGGTTCCACCGCCATCATCTTGCTGTTCACTGCACATCTGCTTCCCAAACCTGCATTCGCTTACCTCGAACTTGTCATGAACAGGAGAAGGGGCTTGCCGGCAGTGGTGAGTGTGACACCGACGTTTGTGGGAGGAGAAATTAAAAGGCGTCGTTAGGATGAGTAAATCGTGTGTCACGCTAACTGGCTATATTTTATTTCGTTATTACGATCGTAGCCCCGGTGATTGAACGGCCGGATTTAGTTTGGTTCGTGGTGGTACCATAATGGTACTGGATTGTAACAAATACTGTCTCCGTCTCAAAATGCAGTTACTTTTAGCTATAAATCTGGACAAGAAATATGTCTATATTCATAGCTAAGTATTTGTATTTTGAGACGGAGGTAGTATTCTATTATGATTGTTTCGGATGAAAAAAATATATGAAAAGTTAGGTGAAGAAACTAAATAGCATGATTGTGATTTGTTTGAGATACAAAAGTAGTTAAAAAAGTAACTAGTCTCTGTCCAAAAATATTTGTCATATTAAGTTTTTATCGGTAATGTTTGACCATTCGTCATATTTTAAAAATTATAAAATTATTATTTATTTTGATCATGACTTGTTTTTTTATTATAAAAGGTATTTTAAGTGTGACTTATTATTTTGTATATTTGCACTATTATTTTAATAAGATGAATGTTCAAATGATATCTAATTTAGTAGTGGCAAAGCTTGACAAATAATCTAGGGCAGGCCACTGCTAAAAACATTAGGTGCACAGAAAATTTTATTCGACCCAATAGTACTAATATTAGACAAAAACGGAAGAGTTAGAATGTGGGTTTTTAATACTCGAGACAATAAACCAGTGATGATAGGTGTAGAAATTTACTTAACATAACACTGATATTTGTTATCAGCTGGAAAATTTTACACGCTGTACCCTAAACAAAAATCAGAAAGGAACGGATTTAGAAAAAATGAAAAAAAAAGCTTTGAGTTAGGGTCGAACCAAAAACGTGTTGCATCGAACAAACTACCTATAGCCACTGCAACACTGGGAACTTCCTAGTAAGATGTCACTGTAAAATTATTTGTAGAAATACCGAGGGAGATCATAACTGGCCTTGACCTCCACTAAGCTCTGTCCCTATAATTTAGGACAAAGGGAGTATATTATAGAATAAATTTGAATGCTACTACCTCCGTCCAAAATATTGCAACCTAGTAGAGAACGAAGGGAGTATAAGAGTATAAGTAGAAGTGACTCTGTTTGCTATAGATACTTTGCAGCATTTGGGTTGTGCTGCACCGCACAACTATTCGGCAGCACATACCAGTTAGCCATATGCATGTTGTTTTTGTTGTTGTTGTATAAGCTACAGCTGCTTATTGAACATATACAACTTCTGTAGCTGCTGCTGCAGCACAGCCGTAGTGCTGCAGCAACAATCTCTTCCGAAAAGCACCAGTATAAATAGAAACCGAGAAAATATATTCGCCATCTATCGTTACCATTAACATAGATAATTTTAAGATAATGAGAGTTTTATTTTATCCAGCCAATTAAATCAAGGTGATACAAAACGTTCTGCGGAATACTTTTTATATAGTTTAATTAATTGTCTGTATTTTTCTACAAATCGTCGGGCGATATCTCATCCGTTCAACGCCTTTACAACACTAAAGAGGCGGACGCCGTACTACGCAGTACTCATCATCCTTCGAAGCCTACGAAGACATCGGACAAACCAGTCCAGCAGTGCTTGGCCTAATTTGTCCCTTTCACGGGAAGCGCTCTCAAGCTCGTGAGCGAATTGCCACGTACAGGTGTCCTCGTGGTATCGGTGCACATGGGCAGCAACAGTAAAAACTCCAAAACGGACGGTTACCCCGCTTTGGCGGCCTGCTGCTGCTGCTCCGGTGCAGTGTAATAAGGTATGTACCAATGGATATTCTCCCGCCTTTCGTGAACATCACCGTCGTGGATTTGGAAAGTGGTGGAAGAAATCATCACAAAGGTTGACGTGACAACGTGAGGAGCATTCAGCAGCAGCTCACGCCACATACTATATTCCTATTTACACTAGCCCGGAATCCCACAAGTACGGTCCCGTATCACGGTCACAGTTACGTGTGTGTGCTTGGAGAAAGATACTCATATTACAATTTACAATTGGGAGAATATGTTAAACGCGAGCATCTCAGTATCTTACTGTACCCAATAAGATTGCCGGCATCTCATGTCATTGTTCCAACAACGCTAGCTGGGCTGTGGCAAGACCACGATCGAGTGGTCGTTGGTGGAGAACTGGCGATTCCTATCACGATCCACTCTTGTTTTTTCGTCTCGAGGAATTGGCAGTTTCTCACGACCACTACCGATGTGACACACGAGGGCAAACATAAAGTTGCACTTGCATTGATCATAAGCATCCATCATCAATTGATCGTCATTGCACAATGATCGGCGAATGGGTGGGTACGGGGTACCTACCTTTTGTCCTACCGTTGTCGTGCAGTTCCTTTCCAAACTTTTTTCCCTCTCAAGATCTGTGTACCAGGGCTGAAGCAGATACTGGGCCTCTCTAGAATCGGCTGCTGCTACAGTTCTACTCCAGGGAGTATGATTTCCAATGGTGGCATTACCTACAAATCGATCGCGTGTATGGCACGGAGACGAGAGACCACAGTAGAGGAATTTTTTTTAACATTTTTTAGGGTAGTAGAGAATTGTTTGGTGCGACGATTCTGGCTGCCGAGATGTCCACGTGTGACGGCTGAGGTGGGCTGGGCAGTCAGAGTTGCCGCTGCCGGATGTCGTTGCGCAGCTGACGGCCTGATCACGCGATCAACGCTGCTTCTCGGTCTGGGAGACTGGGAGGCTGAGACCCAGTAAAACTGCGTTGGGTTTGTGAGACAAACAGCCTGTTCGGCTGGCTCCAGCTAGCTCTTAAGAAAAAACTATTCAGCCAGTCAACTTCTATAAAAAATTATTCAGTCCAGTTATTTTCAGCTTAGTCCAGCCAGACAAACAAGACGAAAATTGATAGATGGACCAACATGCCCAACGACAATGAGGGATTGACTTTAGCACTTTAGCAGTAGGGGCTATTTCATTTCTACCTTTACTTTACTTTGATGTTCAATATTGATTTTGTTCTTATTTTTTTAGGATTTTTGTTTTTACCCTCATTTTTTCAAAATGAATCAGCAGTTTACCCCTACTTTGGATTGTGAAGTTAACGGTGTTAAGTAGCCAGCAAAAGTACATTTATACCCCTCACTTTTTCTTTCATTGTTGACCCTATATTTGATCAATATTTGTGTTTTTTTCTCATTATGTAAGTATCAAATTCAGATTTAGACAGTTATAACAAATATAAATTTTTGCATGATAAAATTTAAAATTTTGACAACAATTTCATAGAAATTTACACAAAATTTGACAGCATTTTGGTATAATTTATGCCACATTTTCATAGCAAAAGCATCACAAAACATCACATTCTGTCGCCCACCCGAGCTGCCGCTGGGTCAGCTCCGCGCTGCCCAGCCGCCGCCGTCAACTACACCACCCCCAGACGCCATCGTTACCCAAATGTCGTCGTCAACCAGCCCAGCCGCCGGGTTGTGCCGCCCCCCTATTGTCGCAACCCAGCCGGCGTCGCCGCCTAGCTGCGGCCCGCCACCGGAGGCCGCCGTCTAGTCGCGCCGCGCTGCGGGAGGCAGTCTGTCCATGCCGTCGCCACCGTCGCCGCATGTGACTTCTCTCTAGTGACCTAGCTCGGGGGTGGAGACACAGGCTGCCTTCCCTCCCAATATGGATAAGAGGTACTACGGTAATTTCACATATAAAAAATAATTTTTTTATTTTATTTGGAGGAGAGACTGCCTTCTCTCTTGTTTCGTCTCCTCCCATCAAAATTAGGGGCAAACTGCTGATTCATTTTAAAAGTAAGGGTAAAAGCAAAACCCTAGAAAGTAGGGGTAAAAACAACATAACATTGGACTCAAAATAGTGATAAGCAACATGCCCAACATTGTTGGGGTGTGGTGCTTGTGGACATGGGGGATAGACATCAGTCATAAGCAAAATTGGGCCTTCTTGCGAGTGCCTCAAAGGATGCTGTGAAGAGAAGAACCAACGACAATCGGAGTTCTTTTGGTTTATTTGAGATCGCATCCTCTGCGGTAGCTAGAGCTGTCGAGTTTAGTGTTAGGATTGAACTTTTGGATTTCAATGGTGGGTATAAGAAG
Source organism: Leersia perrieri (assembly GCA_000325765.3). Taxonomy (NCBI): domain Eukaryota; kingdom Viridiplantae; phylum Streptophyta; class Magnoliopsida; order Poales; family Poaceae; genus Leersia; species Leersia perrieri. The sequence continues at coordinate 19,692,068 of CM002480.1, read as the reverse complement.
TGATTGATCAAAATCCTTTTCCCTTATAACATATCTTCCCTCAATTTCAGAATGAAATCAGTCCCACATCCCTATATTCTGCGATTTGTTTTTGAGAAAATTCCTCATGGACTGTGAAACGTAAGAGGAGGTCGGCAGTACCTGTAAAGGCTGCCGTGCAGTTGAGAGCAGATGGGCAATCTATTGGACTGTGGACAAAAAGGCCACGCAAGGGTAGAAAACCAGTGAAAACATCTTATTCAACAGTGCTTGCCCATCTGAAAGATAACCTAAATCTTACAGCTGAGCATCATAGCCCTTCAGGTACATCAGAGTCATCAAAACACCACAGTAAAGAAGGTCCGATGTTCCCAAAAGCCCGTGAGGAGAACAATGCCGTGCATAGCCCTAATAGGCAACAAACAATCAATTGCATTGCTGCGCGAAAATTTTAGTTCCTTAATACAAATGCAGCCGAGCAAAACCTTTATATTGATACATCCCTCTGAACTACCAGCACATCGGTACAGCGATCAGATATACTTGTTGGCTCCAGACTTCCTCTTTTACATATTACAAGAAATTATTCCCCTCACGTGAAACTCATTCCAGGACAGAAACTCTCGTCCATGGTGAGACTTAACTGTAAATAATCTAACTGCAAGGCGATCCAATTGAATCTCATACCCTTGGAGAATAAATTCAGGACATGCAAGAACAGAACTGGTCGCCAACTACACCTCAAATCATTATGGATGTGTTTTTTAAAAAATCCCTCACCAAATACAGGGGGAAACTAATCTAGAGTACACTATATTCATTTGGTTTGGGATCCATCAATAACCCATTGCCACACCTTCAGCTCACCAGTTCCATCCCCAGTAAAAAATAAACCACCAGGACCAGCTTGTATTGCCCTTATTTCCTGTTTGGAGAATATTCTGCCCCTATCACTGAACCTACAAGCCCAAAAATTAGCCGCTTCAGATAAACATCACAAGTAAAATAAAAATAACCTTAGCATGATAACTTTCTTACGATGGCAGGTCATATAGTCGGACAGTGTTGTCATTTAACGAACATAGTAGCACAGGCTTTGATTGTGCATCAGGCATGCCACTAAGGGCAAGTGCTCCCTACAGATAAAACAAAAACATCAGACTATTGAAATGAAATTTGACAGAAGTATATAGCATGTGCGTTTAAGAAATTTGAGCAAGGTAGCTGTCACTCTATATTAATAAGTGGAAATTTTGATTTTCCGAAGGCAAGAATATGCTCTATCAAGAAAAGGCACATTCTTATGGTACTAGTATTGACGGAACAGAAGTGGTTATTCTGAATTCAATGTCACCACACAAAAATGGTGGTATAGTGTACTCTGTACAGTACATGATTCATATACCATGTCATTTTACCTAACTCAGAGTATCGCCAATGTGTTACAGGGAAAATTTGCATAAGATGCACCCTCCGTCCAAAAATACAAGGCACCCTTGTTTCCCGCAAAGTAAACATTTGAAAGTTTTGACTACTAACTAAGCTCACAATATGGATGTTTAGTGTGCCATGCATGTGACATCACTACATTTGTATTTGAATGTGCTTTCATATGATGTAGATGTTATACCTTTTCATAATATCTTATTCCCTCCATCCCAGAAAAAGGGGATTCCTGGATCCCCGAGGCAAAATTAGCACTACCATCAAAATACCAAAAAACCCTCCCAATGGTACACCCAAGTACAATCATTCATGACTAGTTTAACAAAAGTGGCAGAGAACACATCGCAGCATGGCCATGGAGGTCGCAGTGACGTTGCCGGTGCCTGCGCCGGTGGAGCGGCCGTGCGGGCAAGGAAGCAGGAGCTAGAGTGATGGGTGTCCAGCGTCGATGGCACGGACGGCAGCGGCGGTGCTGGCGGGTGGAAGAAGCTCCGATTGTCAAAAATTCAGGCCGCCGCACGAGGACGAAGATGAATCGCCACCGCCGCCGCTGTCCCCACCGTCACTGATGGCATCTGAGCTCCGGTCGTCGCCGATATTGCAGAAGGGGATGCAGACCCGCCTGGCCGCAATCATTCGCCCACTCCAGTGTGCCATCCCTACCTCGCTTCAGATCTCATTGAACTCCCCGGCCCCTGTGCCAAATCCATCGCTACCGCATCCTGCTAGTTGTTGTGAGGAAGGATGAGAGAAACGAAAAACTGGACCGTGGAGAGGGAGGGTGTGGAATTGATGATGGATGCGAGAGGAAGGAGGGGATGAGGCGAGAGGAAGGAGATGAAGCACTCAATGTTTCTTCTCTTACTTTTCCGATTTTACTAACATGACCAGTGGAGAGAGAGGGGTGAAAGGATAAGGTCGTACTGCCAGCGCCTTGATTTTTGCAGCAAAAATCGGTTTATTCGGGGACACTAACTCACCCCTAGAAAACGCTTTTTTTTTGACAGAGGGAGAATGAAAGATTAATGGTCAAAATAGATTATTGAAGACCGTGCAAAATTGTAATACGCCTTATAAATTAGGACAAAGGGAATATTTATTAATATATGATGCTTGTAAACGCATTTATCTTAGGCAGTTAAATTGAAGTATCCTGCACTACCTGAATACGACTACATGAATCACTACATAAATATTGGCTCTGTAGCAGAAAAGAATGACAGGCAAAGCCATTAGAAAAACTCACTAATCAGGTCCATACATTACTACAGAAAAAATAGAAAATTTAAAGGGGAATGCCATGTTATGCTTCAAGGGCCTCACTGATGTCATGTAATGATCTATGCAGGATAGGTGCTCAACGCACCTCCATGGCCCAACTAGTGCCTAGTGCCTTCATTAACCTTGGTAGCTTGCGACTCTTGTGTCATAAGGGCATTAACTTATATTAAATCTAGATAAAATGTATTAATAAACATTTAAATATTGTAATGATAAAATGCATTAAGTAACAACTACCTCTTCTGTTTCGCATTGTTAAGTGGTTTAGCTTTTAAATAGATTCATGCATAGATCAATGTATGTCCTTCATATATATCTAGATTCATATGGATGTTAGTGCATCTAGACACGAGATGAAGAGTTTAAGTACCTCTTACAATGTGGAACAGAGGGAATATGTCTTAATGGTAGATAAATTGCTAATATGTACATATATCTCTGACTGAGGATCTTACATTTGCATTGGCAAAAAGTGATGCTAAGTGCCTCAATGACATTTAGTATTACAAGTGAAGTGCAAAGAAAACCCTAATGGTAAATTCAAAGAAGTATTATACTCCCCAATAACTAGTGCGGAGATGACACCCATTCACTAAAACCATAAAATGGTATTACCTCCGTTTCATAATGTAAGACATTTTGACTTTTTGCTTACAACATTTGACCATTTGTATTATTCAAAAAAATTGTGTAAATATAAAAAAGGATAAGTCATGCTTAAAGTACTTTTGATAATAAAGCAAGTCACAAACAAAATAAATAATATCTTCATAATTTGTTGAATAAGACAAATGGTCAAACATTGAAAGAAAAAAGTCAAAACGACATTATGAAATGGAGGGAGTACTAATTAAAAGTTGGCCAGAAAGGATAACATGTTTTTTTTTGGTGAAAATGAACAAATTATATGCAGGATGCAGTAATTTACATAACCAGCGCATCATCAATTATTATGAGTATAGTCACATACATGCTCCTCTTTGTGTGTATAAGTTACTTCCAAGCTCCCACTTTCTGTAGCTGCCCAGACCTGAAGAAGAACATAATGTAGAAGTATGAATACACCAAAAGGATAAAATGTGAGAACAGGTCTGGGTCTGATGAACAAGAACAACATGAAGCAGAGTGGAATGTCTAAAAGTGTAAGCTATGAACTGTGAATCATATGTGCTGAGTTATTCAATAAAAGAAATTTGAGGACAGAGACTAACTTTTATTGTTTGATCCAAGGAACAGGATAATAGGAATTGATCCCAGCACAGTACAGACATAACAACGCCTGTATGATCAGAAAGAGTCTGTATGCACTGCAGAGTTGCCAAATCCCACACCTGGAATATTGTGCCTTCTGTTATAACTATTTCTAGAGTGGGAGTAAATAAAGATGAGAAGAATATAATTCTTATATTATGGAACAACGTATGTGCAATCCACTTGAAAGAACATATATGTAAGAATATTTTCCCATCCTTGGGAGGTATTGAGAGGTATAGCATCTCCTAGTAGTAATCAGGAGGATAAACCCCATGATTGACACCAAAGTGACCTTTACCTCAAACATACCTCCCAAGAACTGGAAAATAACCCTTAAAATGAACACATATGACAATGCATGTACATCAAAACATAATAAATACATCAAGCTTTCCTAAAATCGAAGGGACAAAAAATTACTTGGAAAACTTACAAAGTTATAATCATAGCACCGTGAGAACAACAGATTTAAGTATTCAAATACAACACTTTGATTTTCAGTAATGTTGGGACTAGGGACCATTTATATGTATTATATAACAGGAGTAGATCTTGGTACAGTACTTTTATAATGCCGCAGATGAGAAATTTCCAAAATGCTAGTTGCAAATGTTCTTTGTGCCAGCTGACGCATCACGACAAAATGTGCACGTCAACCGACACTAGAATAAGGCAATTGCATGTCCTAAGTAACCTTATGATGCAAGATTGCAGCACCTGTAGACTGCAAAGTGTGCCTAAAGTAGGTGCAGATTTGCACCGCCATTAAATCTCAGCTATGATTGCATTTATTCCGAGGAAATGTAAGAAACGGTTTTTTCAAAAGTCTCATTGTTGATCCGAGAGATCAATTAGAACCACTTTTTATAAGAGAAGAGAAAACTAGTATAAACATGCACAGTATAAACGATATAATGATAATGCAAAATTATGCACAGTAAACTTAAACCTTGAAAACACAACAAATGGATGAAATTGAGTGGGTAACATAGATTCATCAAATATTACACAATAACAAGATATATGAATTGATGCATGTAACACACATTCCAAGATCAAAGTGTATCCATCTATGAATAAACATGAATAGCTGTGAACAAGGGCGCATAGTTCTCCTTACTCTAATGGTTTTATCCATTGAACCAGAGTAAAGCCTCATGGCTCCTACTACTAAAGACACGACAGCAAGCTGGTGCCCAACAAGAGAAGCAGCTGGCTCAAAAGCATTTGTTGAAGCACTAAATCTCCAGGCCAAAATCCTTCCATCCTGCAACAAGGACAGCAAAAGAGAATTGAGTCAAAAACAGTAAATTACATTCGCTGATAAAATGTTAGGACCAAACACAAGCCAAAAGAACGTGAAGTTTACTTGTGTTGCGGCAAAGAGTAGCTCATTGCCAACAGCAAGTGCATAGACTTGCCCCGTTGGCCCAGTAAGATTCATTTCCGCCTGTGTTTGCATATTCCAAACCTACATGAACAGGTCAGACAGTCACACAAAGTACACCAATAGTGCTGAAGCGGACTCACAAATCTCAGGTATAATCTCCTTACCTTCACGGCATCAGGAATTCCAACAAATAACCATGGCCCCTCACTGATCATGCACCCGATTTCACGCCCCATAGTGATGACACCAGCACACTAACACACCATCATATAGCAGACAATATAAAGTAATGTCACACAGAACAGAAGAGCCTTGTACATTTCAATGATGCCTCAGCTACCTGCCCAGTTTGGCAATCCCACATGCGCACAGTTCCGTCCTTACTCCCAGAATACAGCTTGTCCGACCCAGCCGGCAGAGCAATCCCCGTCACAACCTAATGGAATATACAGCAATCGGAGTAGTTAGAATGCAATGCTTTTTTACCCGATTGGAGTATTGATTGGGTGAAGAGCCACCTTCTCGTGGCCCTGGAGCGGCGTGAGCAGCGTGATGCTATCGCTCATGCAGTAGGAATGAGGGTATCGACACTTCTCTCCGTAGCTGCAGTCGCCGGCGAGGAAAAACCTGCAGGGTCGGTCGGGCGCCTTGTGCCTCGGTCCACCGTCTGCACCTCCGGGGCCCCTCCCCCATTTGTTGAACCCGCCGCTGCCGCGCCCACCTCCACCTCCATTGGGATTCCGCCAGACGTTCCCACCGCCACCGCCGTGGTTCGAGCGCTTGGTGGTCGCCTCAGGGAGCTCGCTGTGGAGGTAAGGGCAGGGGAAGCGGTTGCACCGCCCGGCGCGCCAGTGGATGCAGACCTTCCCGGAGGTGGACGAGGAGGCGGCGCCGTTGGCCGGGCCGAGACGGTTGTGCACGCGCTTGTTGCCGAAGCGACCGTCGGTCTCTATGTCCATGGGCGGCGGCGCCTAGGGTTTGCGGGGGCTCGGGGTCAGAGGCGAAGGAGGGAGAGATGAGGAGGCAATCGGATTACTCCACTGGTAGTTTAGGCAGGCGCGGCGGCTAAGGGAAGCGCCGATATACGGGGAGCCAGGTCGCGTGGAGGCGACGCGGCGAGGGCTCGCCGGAGTGGGTGGGGGAGATCCGGATCGGAGAGAGAGAAGAGAGATAGAGAGAGAGAGAAAGAGAGAGGAGAAGTCGCTGATGGGTGGCCCGAGCCCCGCCGCTGAGGAGCTCGGTTTTACGTGGACCGAAAGCTGTGGCCTTTATAGTTTGGTTGCTGACGTTTCGTATTTCAGCCTTTGGACCGAACTTTCAGGAAGGCCCATGTGGGAAAGATAATCGCAAGGACAGTAACACAGGCCCAGAATAATGAGAGTTTGGAAACAGAGAGTGGACCACGCCGGCCCGCCCGCTAGCGCGGCATTGGCGCTGTCGCGCCACATGCTCTGGCGCGACAACCTTGTCGCGCCAGGCGGGGTGGCGCGACAAGCGCAGCATACTGCCGCACGCCGGCCTCCCTCTCCCTCTCTCCTCCCTTCTTTCTCCTCACCTGCAGCCGCGAGGGAGCTCGCCGCCGGCCGCCGTTCCCCCCCCTTGGATCTCCCCAAATCCACCGTTTGTTGGGTGGAAAAGTTGGGGGAACCGATTCCCGTGTCATCCGAAGGTATCCCCTACTTTTTCCCTTGTTTCACCGTCGGATTTGAGATATATTTAGGTGTTTGGGTGACTTAGGGTTAGGATTAGATTTCGTAATTTATATGGAATAGATGTTCTTGTTGATGGATTCGATGCTTATTTGGGACGTAGTGGACCCTCTGCCCGCGATTGTGACGTGTAGAATTAGGTTCATGCTTCACTTTAGAGATATTGTTGATGAATGTGTAGTGTATATGCAAGATACGATAATGTAGGTAGTATATGTTAGTTTGTGCTTGCTTAATGTTTAGGTAGTGTTTTGTCGGTTTGAATTCATGCATATAGTATTTGTGGTATGATAATGTCTATTGTTTATGTAGATGGACCGTTTAGTTCGTTTATTTAATGGTGGTGTTGTGAAAGATAATGAGGAATTTGAGAATATGAATGAGGATGTTGAGTTGTTTGATACCCGTCCAAGTTTAAAAGATGCACTTCATCGTGTAATGACAAAGTTTGCATGTGGGGTAGATGAAGTGACATTGATGGGTCGTTTTGATTGTGGAAAAACTAGGTCACATTATGTGTTGATGAAATTGTCTTCGGAGTGTCATTGGAGGCAATACAAGGAAATAGTTGATAATGCAAATGCGGTTTGTCTCGAGGTGGTGGTTGATATTTGCCGTGTAGTTGAACATAATCGAGTAGATGAAAATGTTGATGTCGATCATGTAGTTATTGAAAACCTTAGCCAACAGACTACTATTTCACAACTTCCTACTGTTCCTACTAGTGAAACTCAACCCAATT
>CM002480.1:19660119-19679032 GCA_000325765.3 Leersia perrieri | reverse complement strand
CCTGGCGCGACAAGGCTGTCGCGCCAGAGCATGTGGCGCGACAGAGCCGATGCCACGCTGGCCGGCGAGCCGGCGTGGTCCACGGTGGCACGCTTGCCGCGCCACTGCATGCGGCGCGACAGAGTTGTTTCGTTGCGCCGCCCGTTTTGGCGCATCGAAAAGGGCTACCCGGCGCAAATAAAGTTGCGGCCGGGTTTTTTTTATAATTATCTTTATATTTTGGTTATTTTTTTAAAAAAGTTCTGCAAAATGTGTATCGCTTTGCGGACTCACTGACTACTTTTAACGAAATGGTACGATATTATATTAATTTTATCATATGAAGATGATATTGTTATAGCCAGGAGCAGAGCTTCATTGACGTCAAAAGGGTAGTGGCCCTCTCTAGCTGTTTTGAAAATTACATTAAAGTCCTTGATTTTTACCACTTTAGTCTTATCCAAATACGAGAATATCATATGCTTTATAAAATTATTTAATATTGACCCCCTCTAAGATTTAGGCCAAGCTCCGTCAATAGTTATATCCCCTTTGGTCCTAGCGTTTACTGTTACACATACGTGGGGGTTCAACTTAAGGGAATGCTTCGCTCCTAGTAAGCCTCCATGTTCTAGTTTCTTCTTTGATTGTGGCTAATAGAGCTGTCCATGATAGCTCTTTGTACTAGAAGATTCTTACTTCCATTGTCGCAGACTTACAATGTTGGGCTGTTGGTTAGCACAGTTTGACCTTGGCCAATATACTGTGTTGGAAGATTCTTTGTTCCGTTGTCATATACTTGCGTGTTGAACTGTTGGTTGCCGGTTAGCATCGGTTTGACCCGTTTGACCTTTGCCAAATTTTTGTGCTGTAAGATTGTCTAGTTCGGTTGTCGTAGACCACTTACAGGTTTGAACTTTTAGCCAATTCAACAACAAAGCAAGCCTTGAAATTTCAACCCTGTGCATTACGAGTGTACTAGAGTCAATAAGTATTACTAGTACTTCTGTAGAATATGCTGGCATCGAATACACGTGTAATCAGTCCACTTAATTTTGTTACCCGGGTCCTTCGTCGGCACAAAATGTTTGAGCATGCAGCAAAGACAAATATAACATTCAAGTTTGTGGCATTCCTGTTCTTTCACGGTAAAATTCCATCAACCAAACGATGAACTGAAGCACCTCCAAACGAAAAAGGGAAACCGAAAATGACACGGATAAGCCTATCACTGCCGATCGCACACCCGCACAGCCACACACACAAATCACAGCCTCAAACCGGCAGCCGGAGCCGGCTAGCGATCATCTCCCATCGCCGCCGCTCTATGTGGGTGTGCCTCAAAATGGCACCGCCCGGTAGCATCAGCAGCGCCGCCTCGTCGAACATTCCAGCCCAGCATAAACCCGCAAATCCCAAGAATAAATCATGTGCTTTCGGGGCACAACCGAAATACCTGCATCGCCAGTGCAAGAAGGCTGCCGTCTCGGTGGCATGCACCGGCCAAGGCGAACAGCGATCTGTTCCCGCCGTCGCGGCGCCGCAGGAGGCTCGCGCCGGCACGTTGAAAGTCGAGTTCCGGACTCGGGACGGCTGCGGGCTTGGCATCTCCAGGTACCCGGACTTCACGTACAACGCCCAGGGCGGCCGTGGCGTCGGCGTCGGCGACGGGAGTGGCGCGGATAGTGGCACGGTTCTGGTCGAGTTCGACGTGGCAAGCCTGTACATCCCGGCGATGTCCGGCGCGACGACCAAATTCCTCGGTCTTCCGCTGCCGCCGTTCCTCAAGATCGACATCTTGCCGGAGGCTCTCGGCGGAAGCATCGATTGCACAAGTGGTCAGGTAACATCCATGTAATTTTATCTTGTCGAAATCATGTGTTTGTTCTGGACAAAACCAGAGCAGAGACATTGCTGTAAGAATAACACGATCACGAACGACCACGTTCGTTTCAGGTTGATCTGAAGTTCAGGTCGAGGTTCTGTTTCTCCGTTGGAAGCCTATACCGAGCACCGCCGCTGTTCGTCGACACAACGCTAACAACCGAGGAATCCAGTGGAGCCATAAGACGAGGAACTGGAGAAAGGATGGACAGCGAAGGGAGATGCAAGCTTGTAGGGGTGGCCGTCGTCGACCCCATTGATGACATATTCATGAACACCTTCCTCAGCCTGCCGACCGAGTGTATCGCTTACTTGAACGCCACCATCTCCGTCATTGAACCAACCTGATCTTGCTTGGTTGTGTAGATCTATATGCGTGGTGAAACGCATGAATGTTGCATTACGAGACTCGTGCAAAGTATATTGGCCGATCCTTTTCTACATATAGTGTTTTTTTTTTTTTGGCAGCAAACATTGTTGCTGATTCTACACTTGCAACATTTGCAAGTGGGCAGCCACTGGGAGTAGATTATAATCCCTTGAGATGTTCCTTGACTCCGATAGTATGCTTTACGTCTCAAATTCGATGCAAATGGATGCAAAAAAAAAAAAGGCAATGTAAATTATAGTGACATCTATCACTCAATCAAAATTTAAATTCAAAATCATCCTCCACATGGAGAAATACTCCTTCTAGGTCATAATATAAGTCGTTTTGACTTTTTTTAAAAAGTCAATTTTCTTTAAGTTGAGCCCACTTTATAAGAAAAAATGTGCTTCAATGCTCTGCAAATAAAAAAGTGCACGAACTTTAAACCCGTCAACGGTGGTAATTAGGGATGGATTAGCAGCCTAAAAATAATTAAGCAGGGGCATTCTCTGTTCATGAAAAAGTGAGCCCATATCCAGCTCAGGCCAGCCCAGTTGTCCCACCACGCACAACTCCTGCACGATCCGGATCGAGGGAGCTCAGTCGCAGTCGTGCGCTATCGCCGCCCACCCCGTCCCGTTTTTCCCTATGCGCTGCGGCCACTTCCTTCCTCCTCTCTGTCCTGTTTGTTTGAGCTGCAGTTTTTGGAGCTTTTCTGAAAAGCTGCTGCATGTTTTTTCGTTCTGAAAAGCCAACCATAGGTTTTAGAAGATGTGTTTTGCTTTATGGGTTCAAAAAGCCACTGAAAGCTCATAAAACTGAGCTTTTCAGCTTTCCATATAAATGGAGCTTTTCAGCTTTTCATATAAACTCAGCTTTTCTGAGCTTCTGGCTTTCTAGAAGCTACACAAGAAGTTAGCTGTTTGTTTGAGCTTCTGGCTTTTCACGCTGAGAAACTGTCCAGAAGCTCAGGGCCCTAGCCGACACAGGTGGAGAGCGGAGGAAGAGGCCAGGGTAGCGAAGGCGGAGGAAAGGAGTGGTGGCAGAGCGAAAGGAGCGGTGGCGGCACACAAGGCGCCGTGGCGATGCAGAAGAGGAGGGATGCAGTGGGCGGCGGCGACATCTGCGCTCAGGGTGGCGCCGGTTATGAGGCCGAGGAGAAGGATGCGGTGGAGGAGGAGAAAATCGATCGCCTTGCGTTGCCCCTGATTTCCCCCCGATATGTGATTATTTTTTTATTGACGATAATACCCATGCTTTATTATTATTAGGCTACTAATCCGTCCCTAATCACCACCGTTGATGGGGCTTTAAAGTTCGTGCAATTTTTTTGTTTGCAGAGCACTGAAGCACATCAAGAAGATGTAGCAGCAACATCTAGAACACTGAAATAGTTTCATTTAATCGAACATTAAATATATTTTTTGATAACGTATTTGTTTTATGTTAAAATATTATGTGTTCTTCTATAAATTAGGTCAAACTTAAGGAAGTTTAACTTTTTAAAAAGTCAAAATGATTTACATTGTGGAACAAGGGGCTATAAAAGATCAATTCGAGTATGAATAGTACATGCATATACTACTCATATGTTGGATTTGTCTTTTTTATATCTCGATGTGTGGGTTGAGTTTATCCTTAAGACTCGATAGAGTGGTATATATATGGTGTATGATGTTATCAGTGTTTTCATATATATTTCATAGCTTTTAGGATATGTGTGGCGTGGTCTAGGCATGTTCAAGTTAGGACCAAGTCAAAAAGTTTGAGTCTGGTTTTAGTCGAGAGTGTACCATGGAACATGAAAAAAACATAGAAAGCCCGAGGGTTGCGGCATGCTCATGGCTGACTTTGGGTTTGGTTTTTCTTAGGCCTGGCTTATTCTGGTTTTGAAGAGACCGCGCATGATCTGACAATTGAAACATGAGGATGTACATGGCAATGGCGAAATTATTAAAAATAGACATTGGTGTTTGAGTGTTGAATAGATGTAGTCACTACTGTAGAGGTTTTTACAAATGGACCTAAAGGGTCTTCGCACGCGGGGCGGGCTGACCGTATGTGAAGATCGACCGTCGCATACAGGCCACTTAACGTGTCCGCATGCGAAAATCAATCTCTGCATGCAGCCAAGCTAAGAGGTCCGCCCGGGTAGATATATTTATGCATGCGGACAAGTTAAGCCGCCTGCCTGACATTTATTTTTCAAGACTAAAAATATATTTTTATTTGTTTATAATTTGTTTTATTTCTCTTATATCGCAAAACCAAATATCATTGGATAGCTAGTTAATTACGACAATTCATAGTCATCACATTTCATAATTATCGAAGCACTATTAATAATAAGCAAAGTTAATTTATTCTCCCCCATCCTAAAATATAACTAACTTAAACTGGATGGGTCTTTATACAACTTACTAAAGATTGTTTTATACACACGTATTCCTCCCACTCTCGTAGTGATTTGTAGTTGGGGGTCTTTCGCGGATGAGCCTTCCATATCGAAAAAACAACCTAGAACATTGCATACGCTACGGTGAATGAAATGGACAATGCCTGCAACCAGATTCCAAATTGTCTTCTTGTCCACTTCTTTAGCCGCAAATGTTACTTTGTATAACTGCCGTACAAATAAGAGAAGAGGAATGTTACAATTAATACGATATTTGGATTACGGCGAAATTATGTGAAGAATTTGTAGGAACGAACACTTTGGTTGTCAGTTGCAAACCTCCTGTTTATCCTCGTCATCTCGCACATGTAATATCTGCACAGAATCGTCCCAAGGGGTTGTTTGTAACAATGTTCAAGATATAGTCGTATATTAGGGAAACAAAAAAATAGCATTGCTCCTTTTTCATACTCCATCCATCTCATAATATAAGAACTTTTGGGGGTTTGATGTTGTCCCACGATATAAGAACGTTTAGAATTCAAACATCAATTATATGACAACCTATCTAGCATACCCAAATATATTATGTTGGAACTTTCATCTTTATGTCCGTTATCAGGATTTAAATCTTCTAATTACAAAATGTCTCATCTAAAATTCCATCTATAATTATGAGACCTTGTCATTACTGAGGTATATTATGGACATGTTAATAAATCCTTATTATTTTCCGAAATGTCAATAGTTCTTATATTATGGGACGGAGGGGTAGGAAAAAAAACTCATTATCAGCCACCATGTCTTTGCAAAATTGCAAGGAGTCTTTCTCGGCGTACTTCTACTGCCCCTCCTTGTCTTACATATGCCGTGTGAGCGATGTTTTGACGAAAAGTGTTTATAATGTTCCTTCTTCCAAAACAAATGAAGCATGAGGAAATACGAGAACTAGACTGACATATTAATACTGTTCAGAAATTGCATATAGTCTTCCAACAGGTATTCGGCCGAATCAAGCGTCGTAAACGTATCTTCGCAAATGGGCCACGGTGTATTATCAGTTTGCGATTTCAAGGGGGTTTGTATGGAAATATCGCATCTGTAGTAAGCGAGTTTTGACATGTGACAGGATACCATAGATGCACACTATATTTAATCAGTCAGGTTGTCCATGTGAAAAAAAAATAAATTAAGGTAATTCTTCTCATAGTTTAATGCTTCGACTCTACAAATTGAATAGCCAAAAAAAACTAATATCATCCTCTTTCTTCGTTTGTCTAATAAATAAGCCAAATTTGAGTAGCTACCAAATGAATTAAAGAACACTGCTACAAAATCGATTTTTCATGATGCCTACCTATTTTTTCTCTTGCGGTCATACTCGAAAATCGCCAACAAAATTGTTATGAGGGGTGGGGAGCTAAGGACCACCAGCGAAAATCATTTTTCAGTGGCGGTTGAGTGAAGTAGGCCGCATGCAAAGATCTAGTTATTTTCAGTGGCGGTCACTTAAGATAACCGTCAGCAAAAATTGATTTTCAATGGCAGTCACTTAAGACAACCACCAGCAAAAATCGATTTTCAGCGGCGGTCACTTAAAACACCCGCCAACAAAAATCACTACACACTAAAAAGATTATCGCCCCTTAAAAAAAAGCCAACCACCCGCGGAATTATGAATGTGGATTATTTTTGTTGGAGGCTAGAGGGTAGCTTTTTGAGGTGGGCGTATGTAACATTTTGGTAACTCATATCAACAAGTTGCAACTTCTTTTTCGGAATCTCATCTCCAAAGAACTCTAAGGTTAAGCGTGTCTGGCCTAGAGCAATTTCAGGATGGGTGACCGGCCAAAAAATTCCCGAGTGTACACGAGGGTTTGTCCTAAAAAAGACTTGTGTGCAGTCTTGATAAACTAGAGAGCTGTCACGTATTAGCGGGTCCAGCCTAGGAAAGTCGCGGTGTTATAAAGCTGCATGGAGGTTTATTTTTTTCCTCCAAAAATGATTATTACTAGCAGCTGGCTTACCTCAATCGCCACTAAAAATTGATTTTCGTTGGCGGTCGGCTTAACTCAGCCGTCACTGAAAATTAATTTTCACTAGCAGTTGGCTTAACATAACCGCCACTGAAAATTGTTTTTCGTTGGCGGTTGAAGTTCCGCTTGTGAAGATCTTATATTTTTATTGGCCTTTGCTTTGTGGCGGCGCCAAATACCGTCAGCGAAGATCTAAAATGGTCGTCACGAAAGATGGTTTTCGTAGTAGTGGATATGGCAAGGTCCAATTTTTGTTTCCATCCAAGAGTTTCCAGAAAAAGCAATCGTCCTACTGATGGTTGCATCACGCCACACACACTAATCGTCCTAAATTGCATGGCGGCCGGAATCATCGCATCGCGCATCATGTTTCTCCCCACATGGACCGAGTCCAGATCCACTCATGATGGGCTGATGGCGACGCCGAAGCTATATCTATCTCTCGGACACACCTGATCCTGCGGCAGTCACGCGCCACGGAAAACACACAGACGGGTCACGGCCTCATGGAGAAGGATAGACCGGGTAAAACTAAAAAATCGGAAAGGCTGCGTCCAAGCGAGTCCGCGAGCTGGCAAAACCGCGAAAGCCGTTGGTGGTGGCGACTGGCGAGTGGTGACTGACTGACTGGTGACTTGTGCCATTTGTCTACCAACACCAACTCAACGCGCGCGCGCGAGGTGACCTGACCTGAGACCTCACTCTCGACCGACTTTTCCCACGGCTTTGCCAGCTTAGGCCTACTGCCTACAAAGGAGCTTCATTGACACCGTCAAAGAATGTTCCATTAGATTTTCTTAACCACCTTTCGCTCAACTGGAGTAGTATAATGTTGCTTTTGTTATAGATAAAGGCTACGGGTCGTATTATATTTGGCATGGATCAAACAACATTTTTGTCACGTAGAGATTCCAGAAGTCCTTTTGTTAAGAACAGTTTGGAAAAAAAAAAAGAAAAGAAAGGTGGCATTCACTGAGGAAATGTGCAATAATGTCCCAAGGCTTGAACAAGGTGATATTTTGGGGCTGTTCAAATTGTTACCATTTCAAATCATACCATTAGTTGGCAAATTCCCAAAATTTAGATGCATTTGATTTATTACCAAATATTGGCTACGCCTACAAAATTTGGTAAAGTTCCAGAAACTTCTCACAAAATTATACCAACTTTTGAAAGACATCAAACTAAACACCACCTCCACATTTAAACCTTGCCAAAATTTTGGCATTACCAAATTTTGACTTTGCCAATAAATGATAAGATTTATTTTGGCAATAAAGTGAACAAACCATTTAAGTGATTTTACAGTTGCTGACAGGCCCAAGCTAAGATACCTTAATTTTCAGCCAAATTTTAAGTATCTTACATTTCCGCACTTAGATAATTAACATTATGAAATGTGGCTGGCATATTCTTAAGGACTTAAGAAAATATTTAGCCATTTGAGTGAAGCGGCCCACCTTACAAGGGTGTTGTCCATTGATAAATTATTTAATCTCACCAAATGTGGAGCACTATATTGCAACTCCCCCCCCTCCCCACCCCAAATTAAATTGCAAGAAAATCAAGCAAATTTTATCTAAAAGCTATAGAACTAAAACGAATGTGAAGTAGAGAGGATCTCCTAAAGAAGAGAGAATTTTTGAAACACAGATAGGAAATAATATCATTCAAGTGCTTTGACACCTCAAATCCTATGGATGAAAAATACAGGAAAACACCAATAACCGTTTATATGGAATGCAAGAAAAAACACACGAATGTGAAGGTCGAAAGCTAAGGATCTCCTCTAGAAGATAGGATTTTCCAAACACAAAGATAAGAAATACATATGATTCAAGTGCTTTTACACCTCAAATCATATAGATGAAAAAAAATACAGAAAAGCTCAAATAATGATCGTTTATATGGAGTGCAAGAAAAAATACACGAGAGATAATGGGAGATAGACGGAAGGACTGATACAGAAAAGTTCAAATAATGATCGTTTATATAAATGCTTCCTTTAGTTTTAATACAGGAATTCCTCCAAAATCCGTATGATTTGAGGCAAACCTAAAAAAAAATCAAAGAAAATTGGGAGAGCCATTTTTGTGCTCCAAAGACTATATAGGAATCCCTTCCATAGGAATCAAGTCCTTCGATATTCCTCCATATTATATTTTCAAAATGAGCCATAAGTGGGGGTGGCCTAGGGGGTTCATGGGTGTTCGTATGAATACCCATGTTTCCTCCATTTCTTTCATATCCACCTACTTTTCTTTCTCAAATTTGATTGTGTTTTTCAACAAATAAATACTCTTTCTCAAATTTGATTGTGTTTTTCAACAAATAAATACTCTTTGACAGTTACAATGTAAATTTTGAATACCCATCCTAAAAATCCCGTGCCTGCCTGCCACTGCCTAAGTACTTGCAGCAGTATATAGAAAGTTCAATTTACATGTAACCAGACGAATCCGTCGTAAAGCAGCACTGGATAATCATAGCTGCTTAACATATATAGATGCTTCACTTTTAATTTAAGCAAAATCTATCATTTCTCTGCGAACATGTCAAAAATCTCAGTAGTCAATCCCTGCATTCTTTGAGACATAGACCACCCCCCGGGACCCGGCCGGGGGCATTCCCATGAGTCATATATCATGCAAGCAACATGCCTTGCTGCTTAGTAGTATTACACAACTGGTTCAATATTCTAAAGCACAGCTGGGATACTGGACACACGATCACTCTCGTTTGTAAGAAGGGTAGTGATCCTCATTCATAGTACCAATCTTTCTGAATCCTCACAACAACGACAAGCATGTATGGATCGTCTTCTCCCATATATAAGCTCTGGCCTTCTGCTTCTTCCGATCACATTTCATCAGAAGAGCAGGGATACATTAACATTACCCTGCAGATAATAAGTTAAAAAAACAAAAGGGAAAGGGAAAGGGGCAACGAGTGGAGCACACTTGATGTCTTTACTCGATTCCCTTAAGCTGTACATGCGTTAAGGTCTCTGCGCGCCAAACCATACTGAGTTTAAATGTGCAAATCAGTAGCTCCATAACTTGACCTCGTCGTCGTTGCCGTCTTCGCCGCCACTTACGGTGTCACCGGCCATTGGTGGCGGTTCAATGAGCATCCCTTGCGCCATGTCGAGGTAGCCCTGCATCCCCAAGTCCAGCCCATCGTCTACCTGGTAGTACGGATGCGAGGCGGCGAACTGCGCGGCGGCGTTCGAATGGGCGCCGGGTGCATCGGCACCTGCCTCCTCGGTGGTCGCATTGCCCTCGTCGGGCGGCTGCCGGAATGCCTCGGCTGCCTCAGCCGCCGCCCTCCGTATGTCGTCGTGGCTCGCGCCCACGGGCGGGACACGGAGCAGCCTCGGCGAGTCGGCGAAGTTGAGGCAGGCGGCGCGGCCGCGCAGCGCCAGCGCGGCCACATCGTGCGCGCGCGCCGCCATCTCGGCGGTCTCGAACGTCCCGAGCCATATCCGCTGCTTCCCGTGCGGCTCCCGCACCTCGCACACCCACCTCCCGGGGTTCCTCCGGCGCACGCCCTTGTACACGGGGTGCCGCGTCTCCTTGAACTTCGTCCGCCCCGCCCGCCGCTTGGGTGGCGCGCACGACACCGTCATGTACGAAGAGGAGCCGTCGTCGGCGTCGGCCGCCACCGGCGACGGCGTCCCCGACGAGTAGTCGCTGCTGAGCGCAGCAGATACGTCCATGGCTGATAGCTCGCCAGCTAGCAAGCTGAGCGTGTGGTTGATCCGGTTTGAATTCTGGAGGGAAAGGTGGTGGCGGGCGGGGGCTATATAGTTTAGCGCGTGGAAAGAGACGTGCCGCGTTACTGCTGCAACGCGGTGTTGGCACGAGAGGCGCCAGCCAGGTTGCAGCGCGCGCGACCTGCCGGGTCGGGAGTGCCTTTGGGCTCGACCGATACGGGGGCCGGCGGGCGCTACGTTAATTGGGTCGGAGCCAGCTGGAGCTCGTGGGGTGTGGAAAGGGACCCGCGCGACGCGCAGGGATGGGACGGAAGTGGGCCGCCTGGGCCTCGCTCATGTTCTTCTCCTGTGGCCGGTGGGGCTCCCATCTCGCCGCCTCTCGTTGTCTCGTGGGACGGCGACCCTGTGTTGAAAAGGGGGGCGCGGAGTGTGACGGCGACGGCCGGAGAAGGCGATGTCGCGTAGTATCTCTCAAGTGGGAAGTTTGATGCGCACTCGCCCGGCTTGCATCGTGTTGGACGGATTGGATTCTCTGTGAAACGTACGTACGAATTGTATCATTTCCGAAATCTGGATCAACATGACTCGCTTGCAACAGAACGGGATCAATGGATCACGCCACAGAGGATCGCGTTCCACGGTTATTGGGCAGTTATATTGGACTTAGTCTTGGGGGGCCAATCGGGATGGACAGAGACTTGTGTATATTTCTATTTTCTGCTGTCTGTCTCCGTTCTCCGGAGTTGGATACTTGGATCTGGTTTTGGGTTCTTTGCAACTAGATAAATGGCGACCGTTGTTTTGGCTGTTTGGTGGCAAGTGTATTGAATGGTACTATACGGATGGATTTGCTAAAGATATAATCGAGCGCTTTATTTTAAAAAATAATAATTCGTGAAGGAGTTTGGGTCCCCGAGAGCACGAACATGTTTCTGAAGCAGCCCAGCTTAAAGCTGGTACGGATCTCTTTCATGTTACTGTTGGGTAACATTTAGTGGTGACTTTAGTGTACGGTTAATCGCAAAGAAAAATACTAACTAGTGTACGGTTGATTTTTTTTTTAGAATGTACTGTTGATAACTGTGACGTGGGAGTGCACACTGCACAGCTTAAATTGTGATGTACAGGGAATCAGGGATCACAACCTTTTGTAGGTGCTCGCGAACGAGTCTGAGACTAGTTGGTCACCAGAGCCTTAGTAGCACCAGGTCTCAGTAGGAGGTCCCAGGTTTAAATCCCTTCGAAAGCGAACTTCTTAGGGATTTTTCCTGGATTACTGCAGCCTAGGTGTGTGCGTGTGTGTGGTGTGTGTCTATGTGTTTCAGATACTACAACTTGTACTCAGTGAGACTCTTTTAAAAAAAAACATTTATAGTTTTGGAAAACTGAGTAGAAGGGAACTGTTGGTTAGGAGGCTGTGTAAAAGCGTCGTCTCTTATTCTGGTAACTTTAGCCGGCCCAATTAGGCAATTACGTAGTATATTGGGCCATAAGCCCATAACTTTTAGTGTTTGATAATGTTGTCTACAACTTTCCCCCTTTTCTTTTACAAGGAGTGTCTTGCTCTATTTTTTGTTGAGTAAATTTCACAAAACTCCTTATTTATCTTTGCTAGAATGACCGCTAGAGTGGAGGCTAGATGTTGGGTAAAAGCTGGAGCGGTAAGTTAAAATTGTTAGATCCATAGGGAGAGATCACTTAATTTCTCCCTTTTTGTGGGCTACGTTTTTTTGGGCCTGTAAATACCGTCACTCCTTCTCTATCAGTATATTGAGACAATAATTTTCACAAAACTATATATTCCCTCCGTCTCAAAATATAACTACCTGAACAAATCAAATTTGTCTCAAAATACAACTACCTCTACACCCACCTACCCCATCTCCACCAATCACAATCATCCCTCCCACCTACCCTCTCCTCTCAACCAACCACAACACTCCATTTACTCAACCTTAATTTCTCCAAAAAATGACATAAGTGCTTATATTTTGAGACGGAGGTAGTATATATTTTGTACTATCTATCAACAGACTATGGAATTGTTTCACAAAACTACATATTTAGTGTCTCCATTATCACAATACTGTAGGTGCTTTGTTCAATCTATCAAAAACCTACATATTTAAACTTGTTTCATAAAACTATGGATTTGTTATCCCCTCTTCCTATATAGTTCACCCACAAACGAGAGTTCCTAGAAGGCCACGTCATCAGAATTAAATGGACCGTTAGATCTGATCTGAACGCTCAATATTGCTTGGCTCACAAAACTCTTAGCAGCTCCCGTTGATTAGGCCCATACAACTTAAGTCATCGCTTCGGTCCATTAGCACAACACCAATTTATGATCCTGCATCCAATGCTGTCCGCATATAGGTCCGTTGTGTGAATTATGAGAATTGAGATGGACTTGGCAGCCTCGCATGCAAACGGAAAATCAAGCGACTCCGTGTTTGCAACACCGTCGGTTCCCATTCATAGCTCCTGAGTGCTTTAGATCCATACGTTTTTTACCGGTAACATATATGGTGAAAACTAACTCTCCATGTAAACTATGAAAACTTTAATCTAAGCCACACGATGTTGATCCAAGGGTGCGCTCAAAGAAGGTGCGAGGGGTGATTTGCAAAAGCGCATTTATAAATCACCCCTCCCACCTCTCCTGAGCACACCATTGGATCAACATTGTGTGGCTCGGATTAAAAGTTTTTATAGTTTACACGGAGAGTTGGTTTTCACTAGATACGTTGCCTTTTTTACCTCCATAAAATTTGCTGGTGGGAGCACTTATCCATCATAATTAAGGAGTCATAACTGAGAATGGGAGACTAAAGGCCATGAACTAATCATATACATATTCTGCTTCTAAGCCTCTTCGATTAGCAGTCCACACAAATCACCTTGGAGGCCAGTGCATTGCAAGCAGCCCTCCTACCTCCCTTCGAGTGCTATTCTTGGTTCCATTCATATATTCATGCCTATATAACATGAAGAGTTAACCATCTTTTTATAATTGTGTTGTTCTTACCAATTCTTCTTCAGTTTACTTAATTCATGTATGTATATATCAACATTATTTCTACAGGAAGAAGCTTGGAGTCTGGCAGCCGGTTTGATTGTGCCAAAATAACCCAGCAAGGGAACTCTTCGTTGACAAGTAAACTCATTCCTATCATAGACGCATTTACTACCGATATTTTCACTTTTGCTTCCCGCAACGCTTGAATCAGTATGGCACCAACAATTGGCATACTTCAGGCTGATTATTTCGATACCATATGCATATAAGATTTTTACATCATTGGGCTCACAGATTGTAGGCTGCATAATATTACCTATAAATATATCCTAATTAACCATCTTTTTCTTGATACGGATAATGTACTAAATAAGGAATTCACAAATCGATATTTCTTTTTTCAAAAGAACATTCAGTTTGCATGATTTATTAGTATTGTGTACCGGCGTTGTCTTATAAACATAAGATGTTTCATGCATGTAACGTGATGCCAAAACTGTTTATAAGATGTTTCATGCATGTAACGTGATGCCAAAACTCTTTGTTATGATTTGTAACTACAGAAGATGTTATAGTTGATTCTTTTCTGCAGTTCCTACATCTTTTTTGAACTCTACGTGTGTACAACAATCCCGCGGCAAAGCACGGGGTTTCAACTAGTATTGGTTTATAAAAAACTATAGCTTGTCTCCGTTTATCACAAAACTACAGGTTCAATGTCTCTTTTACCACAAAACTACATGTTTTAACACCTATAGTTTTGTGATGATGGAGACACTAAACATATAGTTTTAACTTACGGTTTTGTGATAATGGAGACATTGAACATGCAGTTTTTTTTATCATAAATAAAAAACAAAATATGTAGTTTGTTAAACAAGTTTTTAAATTTGTACTTTTGTAATAGATTGTGCAAAGTACCTATAGTTTTGTGATCGAAAACACCATGTAGTTTTGTGAAATAAGTTTTTAAATTTGTAGTTTTGTGATAGATCATATAAATATATATAGTTTCGTGAAAGAGTAAATTTCACAAAACTACAAGTATTTTACGCAATCTATCACAAAACTAAGAAATTATTTCAGAAAACTACAGATTCAGTGTTTTTGTGTATCACAAAGCTACAAATTTAAGAGTTTATTTCACAAAACTACAGATTTAACGTGTCTATATCATAAAACTACAAGTTTAGTGTATCAATTATCACAAAATTGCATGTTTTAGCAATAAATTATCACAAAACTACATGTTGTAACATTGCTTAAACCTGTAGTTTTGTGATAATGAAGACACTAAACGTGTTGTTTTGTGATAATGGAGACATTAAATCTGTAGTCTTGTGAAGCAAGTTCTTAAACCTGTAGTTTTGTGATACACAAAGACATTAAGTCTGTATTTTTGTGAGACAAGTTCTTAAATCTGTAGTTTTGTGATAGATGATACAAAATACTTGTAGTTTTGTGAAATTTACTCTTTTGTGAAACGAGATAGTTTATTACGAATTAATCGAGTCTTTACTTAGGACCCTTTGAATCGCACAATTGTAAAAACAAGGGAATAGAAGAAAAAACACATGAATTTGGGGTGATTGCAAAACACATGAAAAACATAGAAATGATTGTTTGCTTGGATCGCTGAAAAACACAGAAATTTGAGGTGAGAGATACTCATATGAATTTTTTCATGTGGTTGCACCTCATGTTAAAATTCTTCCAAAGTATGGTAGGAACAAGCCATTTCATAGAAATTTCATAGGATCCAATCCTTTGTTTCAAATGTTTATTTAGAAAAAGTTTCTATAGGGTTGAAATCCTATCAAATAAAAATATTTTTTCTACAAATCAAAGGATGCCTTAGAGGATTCACGCAGGAAGGTGGGAATATGCTCCTACCAAACCATACATCGTAAGTTCTTTAAGCTAATTGTGCTAATTTGCTGTATTGTTTGTTGATATGACAAAATTTCACTCCAACAGCAACTCCACCTACTATTTTCCCTTATCCCTTCCTCACCAAGCCTAAAATTACTATCCATACATTATTCATCTCCTCCAAAGTTTAAATTTGCACGCCGATTCCACAGTATTTTGGGCCTTTGAAAGTGTGACCATACGTTAATGTAGGCGATGTAGCTATGCATAATGCGTGAATTATAAGATTAGAATGAAAAACGCATACTATACCTTTGTTATGTTTGAATCATGATTTTGTTTGTGATTACATCCTGCACCCTAAGGTATCTCATCAGTGATCAGGATACAAATATTTTTAAATTAGTCATTGTAATTTTAAATCCATCATAACTTTATCACTGGCCTATGGGACTAGAATACATCAGGCCCATATGACAAAGTTATGTGATAGTGAAGGCAGAGAATTCGATCTGGTTCTAATGTACAAGTCTTAGTATTCTGCATCGTGTTTGTACGTAATATTGGTTTTGACCGTCCTTTATCTATACGTTTGGTTACATATTGGCACACTATATATACCATTGTTAATTAAGAAATTGTCATGAAGCATGCAGGAAAGATGGTTGACGCGCTATAGACACACAACCACACCCCATCAAACAAGAGAGGGCTATGATTAATTGGTGAAACATAGTTTGTGTTAAAAATATGTTCTAGTGGTAATCATAGAGATGATCATATTTCTTTGTATACATGACATTTATTTATATATTGAATATCCATGAAAGGCAACTTGTATTGATTGGCAATTACGTGAATTGTTTGTGAAACTCTTTACTTGCATGGTTATTCTAAAGTTGTCCATAGTAGAAGTTGAAAACTAACACATGAATTAGTTTATGACTATGTTTCACAAGTCATGGACATGGAGATGTCAAACTAATAATGTGGACGCATGTATGACATGATGCTGGACCGCCCTAACGTGAGATATTGTAATCTCTTTACACAACGTGTATGCTTTGTTCTTAGACCTGAGATTGCCGTATATTCTCAAGATGTGAATCAATCTACTCAGGGGTTATCAAACGCTACTTCATAATTGGGTAGTTATAAAGGTGGCTTTCGGGTTTGTCGTGAAGCATGCTGTGAGGCATAGTCAATCAAGATGTGATTTGCCCCTCGAGTGATCGTATCAAGAAATGCATGGCCGTGCTGGTTAAGCGTTAACCTATTTAAGGATCCGACTCACAGCATCGAGAAAGAGAGGTCAGCTTGGAGCTAGACCAAATATCTTGAGGCAACGGGAATAGCTTGTACGTGACGTTATGAAGGTTCATCTGTGATCTTTGCATGCACATATGAGTTGGCATGTCTTGCTAGAGGCTATTGTTAACTATTGGGCCGAGTAGGAGTACTTGGGTCATGTCTATGTGTGCTGAACCCATAGGGTCGCACGCTTAAGGGGCTGGAAGCCTAATTCGGATAGGCTTAGGGTTGCTAATGGGCCTCGGTTTTGGAAGCCCATTGGAACGCCTATATAATGAGGGATGGGCGCGTGGATTAGGGTTACCCTTCGGCAGTCGCCAATCACCCACGCCCACACACGCATTCGTTGCTCTCGCGACCTAGCAGTCCGTGGCGTGACCGCTCTCCTCCCTGTATGTGTGGATACCTCGGAGATGATACATCTGGAGCACTAGGGCGAACTGCACCTGAGCTGATCGAGGAAGAGACATTGATCAACTGCACGACACTGCAACCACGACGC
The DNA here is from genome assembly GCA_000325765.3 of Leersia perrieri. NCBI lineage: Eukaryota > Viridiplantae > Streptophyta > Magnoliopsida > Poales > Poaceae > Leersia > Leersia perrieri. Next base: position 19,661,946 of record CM002480.1, on the reverse strand, counting down.
GTTCATCTACGTCTACGTAGAGCGTCTAGTGGTAATCCCGTGATCTTTAACAGCAGTAGTTCCTGGTTTATGGGGTAGAAAATTTTAATTGTTCTAACGTAGCCTCCCCATAACCCTATAGTTTGTTCGAGAGTTCTAACCGCTTTTAGAACAACCTTCAGGTCCTAAAACTGTTCATATTTTTTGAAACTTCAAATATATTACAACTTAGAAGCAAAGTACGAAGGAGAGAGTTGCCTTAGCACTCTCAAAGTCATTTTTGAGCCTAATCATTGGACAAGGAACATTTGGGTAGGCTAAGTGAGTGATATTATTACATTGAAACGCAGGATCAAAGGACTGTTGATTTTTTTGCCTTTTTTTGCCAAACCATCAGCAACTTTGTTTAGATCTCTTTTAATCCAGTTGATTCTGATCTCATTCTCCATCAATGAAAACACTTGATGTAGATGGGGGACTATGGACCAATGACCAGGCTTGTTAATTGCATCTCTGTCTTGTATAGCTTTCACCAATGCTTTGTTATCAGAGAGGAACACCACATCTGAAATCTGCAAGAAAATGGAAATCTCCAAACCTAACTTGAAAGCAAGAAACTCAGCCTGCAAGGGAGAAACAGGGATAGTAGAGATGGCATTTATAAAAATCGCCTGATGCCCTTGTGGATTATGGAAGAACACCCCAAGTCCAGCCTTCTCTTCGAAACCTGATCCTCTAACATATCTGATTACATGTTAGATGGAAGTAAACGCAACATCTCCTTTCCTTTTAAATCCAACGTTCCTGCTGCATCCCTCCACAGGCAGTCAACCACGATGGTACAGATGCTTATTTGTGTATTGTTTGGCCCAATAATGACCCAGCTGGCCCAAGCTGAGGAAGGCAAACAATCGGCCACACAGATGACGGGAGAGCAGCCATAAAGGGCGCGAAAAGGAACTGCGAGGTTCCCTTGTCTTCTTGCCAAGCTGCATCCGTGTAGCACCTGAAACCTGCCGGAATAAAACATTTTACCTGTGCACTTGATTCATCTTCTTGTAGCTGGTTTTGGTCAATATTTTGATTAATTGCTCCATAGGTTGAAATCATAGCCTGGGCCTGGAAGTAAAATTGAGATGGCTCCCAGTCCTTTCCATTGAATTTGAGATCATTTCTGCACTTCCAAATCTGCCATAAAAGAATGCAAACTGCAGGCAAAGTATTGTTTTGAGGGGTATTAAAGGCAATGACAGCAAGGATATGTTGCAAACTATCAGATTGAGCAAAATTATCAGCGTGAATGTGCAAATCAGACAAGAACCAAATGAGCCTGGAATATGAGTAGTGGAGAGACAAATGATTATCAGTTTCAATTTGGCCACATCTTACACATTGAGGAGAAATATCTTGGATTTTTGTGTGCAGGCGATTAGATGAAGGAAGAGCTTTCCTTAGAAGTCTCCAGATGAAGGTTTTAACGGAGAAATGTAGGCATTTTTCCGTACCTCTTTTAACGTGAATAAGCTCTGAGAGTCCAGCTGCAAATGTTGAATATTCTCTCTTTTGATAATTTCTTTATATGTATTTTTGAAAGTGAGTCATTTACCCCTATGTCATTAAAAATGATGACGGTTACCTATGCCAAGACATCTCTATGTTATCCACCGATCTTTTTATTAATTGTGTACCATTCCGTCCATCTTCACCTAGAAAATGAGGTTTGACATGTAGGACCATGTAGGAAAATGGCTAAATTGCCCCTCTCTCATTTTCTAGTCTCCCGGCTGCCTGCTTCTTCTTGTCTCTCCCGACTGCCCCTCTGCTTCTCCCGTGCGCCGCCTCCCCCCA